>KK351011.1:2259759-2491022 GCA_000671755.1 Glossina brevipalpis | reverse complement strand
AACAATGTTAAATAATTTCACCAAAGAAATAAGGGATTCGAGAAGATTTTATTTAAAGCGAATAGCGAAGAGCCATTGAGCAAAAACGAAATCTGGAAAAGAGAATCAATTTAGAAAGAAAATCGAAGAAATAAACTTTTACTTTAACTTAGGACAAATTTTATTTTATATTATTGCAAATGTGGCAAAAAAATTTTAAAAGTGAATCCACTTCAAGATAAAAGTGAGTTACTAGATGCAAGAGCAGCTTGCCTTGCCTTTCGAAATTGATAAGAATTTTTAAGGTACTATTGAAATTAATTTTAAGAACTAATGAGATAGAACCACATCATAGAAAAATGGCTGATACGTAAGAGCAGCGAACTTCGTCTTTTGAAATTGATAACAATGTTTACCGTTTCTTCCGCTTAATCATGGAAAAAGTCGAAACAAGTTAGCGATTTCGTAAATTTCATATTTATAGTTTCCACTCAATGGCTTTCAGTTATTTTACATTTAAATTTTAATTATTTTTCAAATTATTAATGAAATTATCTTTAAGAACTGATGAGATGGAACTGCGTCATAGAAGAATGCCTGTCTGCATTTAAATCGTAAGTCATAATACAGGAACTGCCTAATCTGAAATCCTCGAAAAGAGCAGAATGATTAAAAAGTTCTTTTAAAGTATAATTGTAGAGGCTTCAATAAAGTAAAGTTCTTCGATATTCGATATATGGAAATGTTGAATGTTTTTTCCGCTTAACCATGCAAAACGTCAGGACAAATTAGCGATTTCTTAAATTTCATGTTTTGCAATTTCTTGTCAATGGCTTTCAATTACTTTTTTTGTTGTAAATTTTAATGATTTTTCAATGTTTGCTAAGATAGTAGTGATTAAATTTGAATCACTACAAAATCAATGAAGTAATGAAGCAATCGAAACCATATTTTATATATACTTTGTACTCACCACCGAAGGTGTTATCTTTGTTTGGAGGAGGACCCAGAAGAAAACTTCAGAGACCCCACAGCATGAAATTTAGTATCGATCTAAGCATGTCTGTGTGTCCATTTGTCTGTCTGTGTTGTCTGGCTACAAAAATCAAGATATCGGCTTTAAATTTAGCAAAAACATTGGAAGTTCTCTTATAGACTATTGCTAATGAAAATCTATCGTAGGCCACGCCTACATTATAACAGTAACAGCTGCTGTTACTTAAAATAATTAGAATAAGTAAGAAAATTATATTCGGTTTTGCCGAACTTTTTATACCCACCATCAATGTATTAAAAAAAGGTAAAAAAAATTACATTTTAATAGGTGGGCGTGGCAGATATTTTATGTTTTTATGGTATACCGTGGAAATTTTTATTTTATAGTCTAAGAGTATTGAGGAAAACACCAAGGAAACAGAGTTGTTTTCAGCTTATTTTAAACTATAGGCGTGACCTAGGAACGGTTTAGACCGTTTGCTATACTAATCTGTGTGAAAGAGTTTTCAAGGTTGAAGCCATATTACAGCCACATTGAAGACATTGAAAACGGTCAGACGGACATACTTAACTCGATTCTAAACTTAACGCTGATCGTAAACATATATAAGTTGGAGGATCTTTGGAGTTTTTTTCTGGGCAATACGACAAAATGAGTTTATAACCTTCACCTTTGCTAGTGGGTATAAACTATTCGATGCAAATCAAATAGATATGTGCGTTGGTGCTATTGATATTAACCGGATAAATCTTATTTTTTTATATTTTATTTGCTTTTTCTTTAATTTAAACCGATTATATATAAAATTTCATTTATTTCCTTTTTATAAAAACTGCCTTTCATTTATTTATGCATGAAATCCTTATAAATAAATGTGTGGTGTTAATATAATATATCTAGTTAGATGTATATATGTATGTATGCACTTATGTACGTCTCTTTGTTTACTGTAATAAATAATCTTCTTAGTTTTTTTTAAGTTAATTTTCTACACAAACCCAAGTACACATAAAATACCACTAACTCCTTTCTTTTAAACTTTGTACTCAACAATGAAGATATATTAGATTCGCCAAATGTTTGTAAAACATCGAAACACTCAACGAAACTTCAATATTGTAATCGGTATAGATAGAGCTTCGATTTCGGTATGTTCGCCTTTCATCCATCCCTTGAAATCATGGTGATACAATACAAAAAGTTGTTTGGAAGAGCAGCATTGGTCTCAATTTTCTCTCTCGTCATGTTAACTCCAAAATCAATTACAACAGAGGGCTTAAGTGTAAGTAAAAGTGTAAATTTTTCTACTTTGTATATTCATCTAAAGCTTGATGGAATTCGGTTGATTGCAATACGATTTGAAAAATCATCGATATATGATGATTATCCGATATATACTTAAGAATTTTGAATAAAGATATATTCGCTTTGCCTTAGAAGTAGATATCGCATACACATGCTAAGGATAATTGTACCGGCATAGGTCCTAAAAAAAAATAAAAAAAAAGGCGAACATAATTAATTTATTGTTTTCTTTAGCGCTTTGAATCTGATCGTACTTTTTTTTTTTAATTTCAGTTCACAAATAGTAGAGGAAAATTAGCTGATTGAGTTATTGGGTCGCCCACAATCAACACAGGAGCCATATACCGAAAAGCGTATCGTGTATATATGAATAGCAGATTTATCATATGCTCAAGTTAAAGGTCGCCACCGCTATCCCATAGATCGGTTTAATAACCACATTAAAACTTTAAGAAATTATTTTAATTTATACTTTATCAGATTATGTCATTGCCGAGCTAAAAAGTATTACATTTCATTATTATTTAACAATGTTCCGTCTATTTCATTACTTATAGTATCTATATAGTATCTTGTACTTACCACTCTGGACAAAAAGTAATGAGAATGTATTTACTGGCAATACTTAAGGCAAGGTTTTTAAGCTCTTTTTTTTCTTTATTATAACGGTACAGTGCTAGAAGGTTTATTGCTTAAATTATTAACAATTCCTTGTAGCCGTTGCTTAGAATCAAAAATCGCGACCATCTTAGCGGTGGGTAGTAATAGATTCGACCAGAGACGTATATAATTTCTTGTCTCCATTACACATGCTATCCGGGTAAGATAATATATTCATTCTGTCCCTAAGTTCGTCATGCTTAGACGCTTACTGTAGGGCCAAACAATGTAAAATGTACAATTCACACAGACAATCGTTGATTAGTGCAAGATTTTAAATCAATTCATTAATACCGCTAAATACAGCTGTATTGGAATGAAAAAATTTGAGACAAAGTAATGAAGTTTATAACATACGACTCAGAGAATTTGAATTATTTAAAGAAACAAAAAAAAAAATTATAAAAATAATTAATAATTGAAAATCGAACAAAAAGGTCAAGACTAACAGATCAACACATAAAATATTTTTTATATGGGAAAGTAGTTTTAAATGATTGGCAATAGAAACCGGTGTTAAAAGAATTGAGAAATTTTTAAAACATTCGACTTATGCATAATATGTGACGAATACCGAAGCCGGACAAAGCTTGCTTTACAACTGAAATCCCTGTTGAGTGGTAGTATTACATGAAAAAAACGTGTGTGCATTTATAAAATATATTTAATGCAAATTTGATTGTGTACATGCTTTAAATACACACAACTGGGGATTATTTTAAAAGAGGATAAAATTTGAAAGTAAAGCAAAGGGATTGAATTTACTATTGCATGCTTTTATATAAATTAAAGAATATATTATATGGTTTTATTTAACTTGCTTTCTTGTCAGTATGGCAGCATAGAAAGTTTTAATCGAAATTTCGGCCGTTCGGAATGCCTGATCTTGCTGGATTTTTGCACACTTCTTTAGCAACGATGGCAATGCATTAGAGAGAAAGAAATATAACAATGGCGGCCGCTACAAAGTTGTTTCTTAAGAATCTTCTTGATATGGGTAATGAGTACTTAACTGACGTCGTTTACAGTCACGCAAAACTGACCGCTAAATATCGTGGACCGCTTTGCCTGATATTATTCTTTATTTACGTTCGTGATGAAAATCCAAAATTATAAGACTTACTTTTTATAAGAATCCTTGCTAGAATGTGGGATCCGAAAAATAAACTTTGAAAAATTATAGCTTCTGGCACGTAAGGGCTTAATTTTCATAAGAATCTTTATAAGAAATGGGATCCAAAAATTTGATTCACATGATCCAGTACAGACCAATTTTTACGATGAAATATTAAAAATTTTACCGTTTGGCATATAAAGGCTTACTGTTCGTAGTAAGGGGTATTTGAAAAAACAATTTATCTATCAAATCTAAATTATACACATCAAATACTAGTACTCAGAAATTTTCATCGCTAAATTATTTTCATACAGCGACAATTTTAAGATTAGGCATTATATGGGGAGTGGTTGCACAAGTGATCCTATTCAATCCATTTTCAATAGCGTAACATCAGCTAACATCAATCGGACTAAAGATTTACCGAAAGAGGTGGACATATTTATAGGAGTTAAAATAATGCTAAGATCTATACATATATAGATAACAAGGGACTGCGACTTTGCCACAAGCATTAAATGGGAATTTTAGGCATGTGATTAGTTAGACAAAAAGGAAGCAAGTTCCATCAAGTGTAGACTTTCGAATAAATCCAATTTTACGACAAGGCGGAGGCGGGAGGGGGGGGGGGCAACCCCGTACGGGTTGAACGCAGAATGCTACCAATACTATCTTGGATTCCTACATTTCACAAAATGCAAGGCAGTACAGTAGAATGTGAACTAGTCCACCTTGAACCTACGGTGTCTAGAGCCGGTTCAGTGAAATCGATGGAAATCTTACAAATAGCAGAAATTAACTATACAAAGCTAATTGGGAAGAAACTTTACGATAATAAGGTATTTACGGTAATCAAGAGAATGAGATCTTGTATAAAATGGCTAGTAAAAATCGAAATTTCGACAGATTAAACTCTTAAAAATCCCTAGCTTTTATGTGTTAACAGTGACTGGAACAAAATTTATATTTCAACTTTTAGCTTACTTAAGAGTAAAAGCTTATTTAAAAGATAATTTTTTTTATAAGATTTATTTTTATTTTGCATCTATTTACTTATAGAAATCTATCTTCTAGCTAATGTCACACAAACGAGATCGCAAAATTTTACAAAAATATCAAGGAATGGATTTTACGTGGTGCCTCAATGATTTCATCAATTAACCTATATTTTTGGAATTAATTGAAAGTTTAGCTATTGAGTTCTTGGAAACTTTTCTTGTTTTTCAAATATTCAAATATTCTTGATTACGTCTCAGATACACATTTTCCAGTTGGTATTAGCGTAGCTACATCTTTGATTCCGTGAACAATCACTTTTTTCATTTTACTTCACGTATTGACATTTTTTTTACATTTACATAAGGCTTGTAACGGGATTTTCCGTAAGATTCTTTCGAAGAAACTTATTAAGAATTAAATATATCTTCGTTTCATTTGCTATAATAAGTACTCATATCGTTTGGCGAAATTTGGCAACGTGATGTCGGTATATGACTGTAACGTTTCAATAACTTAGGAGTCGGCAAAAAAGTTTACAAAGTTGGACTCGAGAAAAGAAAAAACCAACAACATGATTTGGCGGACAGCCAATAAATGTCCAATAAATAAAATTTATGACTTGTGCAGTTCACATACACAACGTGAATTGGCGAATTCGCTTAATTTTATGCGTTTCTAGACGCATAAATTTCTCATAACTTTGATTCTAGCTTAAAGAACAGCCTCCTAACTGTGTGATTATGTGTGTTCGTAGCTTCGAGTACAACTACAGATAAGAGTGGAATTTCTTTCAAGAGACCTATCATGCAAAATAGCTTCTTCAAAGCAATATGTTTACATGGAGTAGCATGCTTGTGTACATAAAAAAAGGAAAGATATGTTTACGAAATATATTAATGCATATGCATTATGAAATATCATGTGTTTATATTTTTAAATGTATTGTTATTATATTATGCAAAAACAAATACACAAAAATATATGTAAGTGCATTATCAATATTATTATGTAAAACTAAATGTACAAAAATATAGATAAGACTCCGCAGTGTATTATGTAAGAGGATATACAAATATAAGGAAATACGTATACACAGAAGTAAACATTTATGCAAGCTTACAAGAGGAAGTATACATAAGTAAATATTACGGAAATTACCGAAGGGAATGGAAAACCGGAATACAGGCTTTTCTTCCTGAACTTATACTCTGTTGAAGGTTGGCCATTGATACATATTTTTTTTTTACTTACTAAAGAATTTGAAAATTCTTTTTGCTATCATAATAATAATCAGGAAGTTTTTTTTTCGAATGCTAAGTTAACTAACTTTAACCAACAAGCGATTCCAGTTATTCCTATTTTCAGGTGAGCATTACAAAACCATCTCAGCATATTCTTTAAGATATCCCTTAGGACCCTTTATCAAACCGGTCGTGCGTTCTACTGCACTTCAGTGTTGACATCCATTCATTCGTCGCTCGGTCGTGTTTTTTACATTTGAATTATAAATGAAAAAATTTCATTAACTTAGCCAACCCGACAACTAACAAAAGCAAATAACTTTTGAATCAAGTGTTCGTTAGCTGCATAAGCCAGAAGCATGTATCTTGTAAATACCTCCCTTCACTTTTGCAAAGATGAACCTTGATCATCCAGAATATATTAAAATTGAATGAAATCGTGATATTAAAATTCATCAAACGATACTTTTCCATTCGAAAAGACAAATTCTGTTGGAGAAATTCGAACCAATAGAAGAGAATTGCAAGAAAAAGATCAAAACAAACCCAATAAGGTCAGATGCGCAAATGGGGAAGGTGCTTATACTACGTTGGTATTCAACAAACTTGGAGAAGGACTTGTTGCCTGGCCGCTAGGTGCGGCACTTCGTAGAGGATCGGGGTGGTTGTGAGATCTTAAATAGCAAATCGCCTTTAACAGAAGGAGACCATTTGGACTGTAGTATAGTGTTCTAGTCTATTATTTAGGTATAGGAGAGCCCGTCATGATATGAGTATTAAATAATACCTGCTATGGGACAGCGAGCCATCCCGGGTGGCGCTGGCTATCGTTCGCTGAAAAATACTCCCGTAATTAAGTCCACCGTGATGTTAGACTTTCACAAATAGTTACTCACGTAAATCTAAGACACACAGAAGAATCTAAATTTAAAAAAAAAGTTGGATCATGGATTCAAAATTTCTTAGTGGATCTTAAGAAAGTACTTTTACACTTTATAAAAACAAATTTAAAAAAAAAAACTTGGGAGCTACGAAGAAATCAGCTCCTAACATAAATGCGTATATATTGCGTGTCATCAGAAATTAATTCTTCAAACGACAAATTTTCACAACCGGACTAATTGTGGGACGGACACAAATGACCGAAATGCACATGTAAAAGCAGGGCAAGTGGTAGTGCATCATCTTAATATTCTTTGATAGGAACATTTAAGCATAAAAGGCTGATAATTCTGATGTTAATGGTCAACTGACATTAACTTGTACTTATTTTTACTCCTTAATCGTTACCTGATTTTATGCTTATAATACTGAGACAAAATTAAATAATTTTTTTACACTCGTCTCATTTTCATATTAGCAGACAGAGGACGTTACTGTTTGAGAATGAAGAGTGAAAGATGCTTATCTTGCAGGCCTTAAGTATTTGCAAAATTTGGCCGAAATGACATTTTCAGTCGGTTCGTGTGGTAGCCTACGTTTGGGGTCCTTCTAATCGCATATAAACGTCAAGAAAAAGTTAATTTATCAATTGGTAAGCTGTTCAGAGGCTCTTTGAGTGTTTGAGTTGAGTTTCTGTCCTTTTTGAAATTTTTTGACGCTCCAGGCAGTTTTTTGTCTTTGACGCCGAAATCATCACTTTTAAAGCATCGTAACCCTTAGCGACAATTGGGATACGATAAAGCAGCATCACCATGAACTTATGAAAGTTTTTTATGGGCTTCGACAGCAGATTTCTTCAAATTATGAATGTTGAAAATGAATGTAGAAAATACAATTTTGAGCGGTCCATGGTTAGCGGCTGTATACACTGAATAATTCAATAAGATTAAATGGAAAATTGTTGTTTTGGGTAGAGGAAGATCAAAATTATCGAATTTAGCCCTTACTTACGCTGGTATATCCCATTATTTTATCTCTTATATTCGTAGAAGCTGCTAATAAGAACTTTTGCAAGCAACTATTATGAATCCATTGTTACGTTCTTGTGTTCAAAATTATGAAAGTGCGTAAATAATTCAGTGCAAGGTATGAATTTGTGTGAATGTATAAATTTGAATGTCAAACGTAGAATTAAACGGGAATAGATTTCGAAAACTTCAATTTTATGCAGAAAAGATACTGACGCGTCCCTTGATATTAAAATAATTTTTAAAAGATTATTATTATTATTATTAAAATGAAAGGTCTATTGCACTCAATTAAAAGCTAAATTAAAAGAAAAAAAGGGTTTGTTTTTCTACGCCTATACAAGAAGATGTGCAAGAATACATTTACTAAGGAGAATGGCAAATCTCATTGATAAATAATTATTAAAATAATATTATTAAAAATTTCGCAAACATAATAGTAATTGGTTCTTTCAAAATATTTTTTTATGTCTAAGGATCTAAGATTATAATGGAAACAATTTCAAGTTTGCAAATTGCAAGTGTCTTGAAATTGTAACGCAAAGCTCTATATAAGATTTTATACAAAAAAGTTTTTAGAAGAATAAGTTACCAAAGTTAACTGAATGTAATATGTCTTTTGAACTAATTTAAAAGTTTCGTCATGACCGCGCAAATAAAGTTATTAGACAAAATATTTTATTTGACTTAATGGTTTAAAAGAATATCGCTATGCAAACATTGAAGGCGAAGCCGTTTGCATTAAAAATGTTAAATACATGAACGTAATGTCACGACAATAAATTTAATTTCGACATTTTCTACATTTATTTGAAAGACGCTGAAACTTTTCACAAGAAAAAGAAAAAAGAAAAGAGTGATAGCAATGAATTACTCAGTAAATTCTTTTTCAACAGTCAGACGTTTGATTCAAAAAACGCATCAATTTGTTGTTGTTTTTACCTTTTGAGATGAACTTTTTTTTGCTTGGTGAGTGATTCCAAAAAAATTTCTTAAATTTCTCATATTCCAAGGTTATGTCTACGAAGCGTCTGAATTTCTCTATTGGAATCGGTTTACCCCAGCATCGATTACGTGAAATTGTCCAATCATGTGCTCCTTCAAGTCATTTTCGAAATTAATCATCGCTTATACGATTTGGTATATAAATAACTTTTTTGTTTAACTCCGTCATTCTGTCCTTGAACTTTTTTACAACAAGATACCAAGAAGACTTAGTCTGTTAGATCAAAAAAATATCAATTCTCCAGCAGTGTAGAAAACTGTGAATATATTGCTGGGTTTTGATCCAATTTTCTGGATCTTTTAAATTTCTTATTATCGTATCATTAACATAAAGTCATGAATTCCAACTAAATTCGAAACTAAAGCAATAGATTTGCTTCGGTTATCAATTGGACGAATGGTTGGTTCAAAAAAAAAAAAAAACAAAATTTAGAAATTGGGTTGCTTTGCCTAAGCCAAGTGATGTCCATGCGGTAGCAAGTAGAAAAGTTGAAATTAATTTAGTTTTTTATCAGAAAAAATTTCGTTACTTATTTAAAAAAAAAAAATTATTTGTTTATTATTATAGATTAAAGCAGACTAACGTAATATTATCTCAATTGTGAATTTTCAATCTTTTCCGTAACTTTCGATATAATGGTTTTATTTCGTTATATTTTTTTGTTGCTACGCAATGCATACGTACATACATTTATATATATATACGTACATACATTTATATATATATATATATATATATATATATATTAATTTGCCTATATATTTCCGTATTACTTGTTTTTGTACAATTTGTTTTTCTTCGCTTTCAGTTGAAAACATAACCAGGATGTACATCATTATTTTTTTTATAGAACAACAACAACCAGTCATTATGCATGGTTTCTAGGCACGAACTGTGTTTTCATGTGTTTCTGCTTTTATGGTTGTTATGCACAAGTATAATAACACTACATAAATATTTCACTATCACTCAGCCGCACATGCAATCAAAACCTATTTACTGGCTTTTTCCGGTTGCACTATAGAATTAAAAGGACTGTTTAGAAAGTATTAGAAAAAAGAGAAAGTTTATTCAGTTCCCATAGTGGAGAAGTTTAAGAGATTTTCAGTTGAAAATTTTCTATATTTTAGACTATAAATATATTATAAGTTTATTATTGATAATGGATCGGCGACAATGTGTAGCTTTAAGAGGATATCGATTCGCAGTAGGTATCTGGGGAACATTTGATGATGATCGTTAGAATCTAAAAATAATTGATAGCCATCCCCTTTGAAATTTCGAGATTTTGTAAGAGACTTGCGTTAAATATTGCCAAGAACTTTCGTTGGAGCACAAAAGCAAGTTATCAATACGGCAGTTACTAAAGACTTTCATGTGAAGAAGCAAATAATATTATTAAATGAATTGTTTTTGATCACATCTATTGCAGAATAGCTATTGCTAGAGTAATCACTTCGTTTTAATAATCAAAAACCGTTGGAAACGTTAGTTGAAGGTATCCCATTTATGTCAAAAATATGAAATATTTTTTTTCTCTATATCAAACTTCTATTATTATTAGTAGTTATTAATCTTTTGAATAAAAATTAGTTAAATTGTATAGTAAACTTTGCTGCTTAATTGCAAATGAAATTTAAATACACAAATAATTTAAATTAAGCTCTTATCGTATATAACAAGGCAACGATTGTTGTAATAATTTCATCAAATCATCGCCCTTGAAATCACTAGCAGTTACATTGCATGACAACTCGTTAAACGCGATTAATATCGATCTATAAGCATTAACAATTTTCATTCATACATAAACAGGGAGTGAATAATGAGAATAAAGGAACAGAAAAAATTATAAATAGACCATTTAAGAAACAAGCAATTTCCGTTTGTGTTTTCTATTTCACACAGATAGTTTAAGTTGCACGTACAGCATTTTTATACTCACATAGTTGTTTTACTCTCATTTTTTGATGAGCAAACAAACAAATAGCAAAGCTAAATTATCATTCACTACTTTAGCATAAAATTAGAAGGAGAATCTCATGCTTTTCAACGAAATGGCACTGAAGTCGAGATTTTAAGTTTGATATTTTTTGACGAATTTTTCAGCTGAAATTACGCAAATACTTGAAATCACTAAAGTTATCTTACACTATCCCGTACATGTATTGCATTGCCCGTCCTTTCTTTAATGAGCAATACCACCGAAAATTTTTTTTAAAAAATGTTTTAGCAGAAATTATGGAAATGCACGAAATAACTGAAATCACTTTAAACTATTATGCATATGCATTGCATTGCTCTTTGACTTAAGGAGTAATATTACTGAAAATTTGTAGGAAAGATATTTTTGAGATGAATTACAGCAATGCCGGAAATTATCGAAATTACATTAGAGTATTTGCCGGTCCTTGATTTAGCCTTACTGAAAATTTGTAGGAAAAGTTTGTTCAGCTGAAATTACGAAAATGCACGAAATTACTGAAATAACCTTAAAGTATCAAGTATATTATTACGCATATGCATTGCATTGTCTGTTCTTGTTTTAAGAGATAACACTCACGAAAATTTGTAAGAAAAAACTTTTCAACTGAAATTAGGGGAAGGACCCAATTCACTGAAAACACCATAGACTGATATGCAAATGAACTGCACTGCCCTTCCTTATTTTAAGGGAGACACCACTGTAAATCTTTGTGGCACTATTTTTTTTATTGATAGATGCTTTGAACCTTCTAACATATGTGTAGAAAAATTCAGTACCAGAAAAAAAATTTTCATTAAAATTTTGGACTTTTCTCCGAATACTTTGCGATTGCATGGGTCAATATAATCTCTGTAAAGAAATTGCAATCCAATTTCTTATGTGTTGATTTCCAAATCTTCTTAAAGAGTAGAAAATGTCTATGTAGAAATGTAGATTTATTAAGACCTTAAGCTGAACTTGAGGCTCAGAGTAATTGGAAAGTTTTCAAAAATTCTCTAAAAAAATATCTAATGAAGTTATTGGAATTGGTTATGAAATCTTCGATAGAATTATACATTTTATTCCTATTTTCTCCGTCATTTCGCTACAGGTACAGGATAAACCCTGCGATTCTACCTTTGACAGATGCAGTAACAGTAGCGCTATCAAGCAAAGTATCTTCGAGAAAAATAACATCTCAAGACAGCAGGGCAATTTTGTGATTTGAGGTTCGAATTTGAAATTGCAAGCACGTGGAAATGTTAATAAATATCAAGCGAGATCCTGTGTAAAGTTTAACAAGAGAATAAATCCAGCGGGGTATGCAAAAATCTCGAAAGGGTATTTTTTTAGGCAGATTAAAATCCTAAGCATTAGACACTTTTAACATACGTTTTCGAGAGTAATCACTTCTAGTTCAGGTGATTTATCAAAGTCAAACTTCTTCATTCCTATTTAATCCCTGCTATGTTTTACAAATATGCTGTCATCTATTCTTGTGGAAAGGAAAAAGGCGAAAAATCTTTGCAGAGCCACCAAGTCTTCTTTTAAATTTCATGTTTTAAATGCATATTCAGCAGAATATTTTGAATTTTACTTTTTGTTTTATTTATTAATGCACACGTGTACAGATAGATATGTTTTTGGATAAGAATATTTTTCGCAAACTTCCAACAATCAATATTCAGTAGATGAGCGTATTGTTGTACATGTTTTTTATAGCTATGATGGCAATTTGTGAACTAATGACGCGAAAACCATCTTGTCAACGTGGTAAATATATTTTACATTGACATTCAATCCACTAACAATACAGTAATGATAACAACACTACAGTTTACCACAATGCTATATAAGACTATATAGCATACAGCTATAGCTACAGCTACAGCTCGGAATGACATAAGTGGTAACGATAGTTGCTGTTATAAATTAAAGTCTAAGCGTTTGCTCATACATAAATTCATACATAAAGTGTGAAACAATATTTTTCAATATAATAATATACAGAAACATTTGAGAGCAGTTAACTTGCTGTACAATACATAACAGTAGTTTTTAATAAAACATGAACATGGAAAAGTTGAGAAAAAACTTTGTTGTGAGTAGTATTTTCTTTTTTTTTTTTTAATAGTGTGTGTGTGCTTATATTTAATAGGTTGAGCTATGCATTAATCTGCAGAGAAAATGGAAAAATTCCTTTCTCACTAAGAGATTTAGTTGCTATCATGGTCTATTACATTTTGACATCCAGCCTTGAGCATAATGATTTGCAAGTGTGCAGAATGTGCTTATAGGCTGAGCTTCGCAAAATACAAATATTTCAATTTCAAGAAAAACCAAAAGTAAATAAGAAAAAATTGTATTAATAGGTAACAAGGTTAACAAAATGTTAATACCCTCCGTACATTTCATTCATTATTACCCTCAATAGGTTAAGCGACTATTCAACATGAATTCATTTAATTCCCATCAGTCGTTTATTCTCTCTTAGATTTCTTATTCAATGTAAGTGAGTGATTGAAAGATTGAAAGATAAATGTTATGGTTTTATAATTCCTTTCAGCAAGAATAGTAAGTTTTCAAGTAAAAACCAAAAATAAAAAGAACACATTTATTTATACAGACATATACCTCTATTACAATCAAATAAGACTGAAGCAGAATGTCTGTCTTACGGATAAATCTCAAAATTTGCATTTGATGTCTAAGTAGTAGTAGTAGCAAATAAGAAAGTAAGAAAGTTAGGTTAAAACGAATCTTGCATATCGCGTAACACCTTTTATGAATTTACGCGAAGTACAAAATTTCTTTAAATGAATTCTTCAGCATTGAACTTTAGAATAATCCTGAGAACTGTTGCCTGAAAGTAGCAGATCTGAATGACTGAGTAAAGTATAAAGCTCTTAAAGAGCCATATTTTGGAATCTTCTTCTTTCAAATTTCCTATAGTGCATATAGAGTGCTTCCAAGCGTAACACACCAACGTTCAAATTTGATCTCTATTTACGGTTTTCTATCACAATCCAAGCGTTATTCAGACCACCAACAATAGACGAAGGATGGTTGAATAGTCAAAATCTGCGCTGGAGTATATTTTATGGAGACTCTAGTGTATGTATTTCTCTGAATGTGTTGCAAACATTCAAATGGCACATTCTGTCCTTCTGTGATTGGCATGAAATGAAAAAAATCTAGGAAATGAAATAAAAAACTTTTTTGAGAACTTCCTTTCAATTTTGCTTTGTTTTTTCTCATTTAAACAACAGTTGAGTATACTACGTATATATACATATATATATATATATATATATATATATACATTAATAGAAGAAAATTTTGCTAGGAAGTTCGGAAATGTTCAAAATGAAGACTTATCTAGGTGAGCTTGAATTAATGCGTGTTGATGATTATGGATAACAAGAAACTTTCTTCAAAGTGTTCATAGATTATTTTCTTCCATTTGCCCTTTTCTTCATTACTAAACTTTACTTAAAAAAGCAAAAAAATTTATTATTCAGAAAATTCAGCATTCTTTACTCATTTCCAATAGACAATGTCATACTGAGTTCATCGTTCCACTTGTAAAACGAAGCGAATATGCACCATTAAGTCCGTATATTATTGATGAAGGAGAAATTTGATATAGCAATGTTCGCATCTACATCCATTTCTGTCTGTTATCTGTATCTCCCGCTATCGAATAACAGATTAACACTGTACGGCTACATTCCGTATAATGACCGATGACTAGCACACCTACAATGACTGAATCTTTTACGTTTTGCTCTGAATGGCTGGATATCAAAGATTCGCCTGAGAAAACCATAACATTCTTTCTTGTGGGTGTCTCCAATTCACTTTTGGTTAAGTTATCAGTTAAGAGAGTAAATTTTTGTCATTTTTTAGTTTCCGGGAACTTGTTCTGATATAAGGGGCTTTATACACGTAAAAAATTGTTCGATTTTATTTGCAAGTTTTTCCTTTTTAAGTATTTATTTTGTGTGTTCCTTCTGGAAATTTCAAATGGTAAGATCTCTTTTAATTGGGCCAACCACCGAAATATGGGAGGGAACACATTCATTTTGTCAAAACCATTTTATAACACCCAGAACGAAGCCACAAGAGCTCTGTAAAGTAGATTCTTGATTGATCACTGTCAAATTGCTTTTTAAAGAATTCTTCAACCTGCACATATAAAGTTTTTACGAGATAATTAAACTTATTAACCAACGAAGTATATTCATTTCGTCTAATTGTTCGCAGCACCCAGGAGAACTCTATATATTTTCGATTCTATAATAGCCTATAAAGCTGAGGACAAATCTGTTTTCCAAAGCATAAACATGTCCTTTTTCATTCATTAGTCCGCAGCCATAATAAACACAACGATAAAGATTCCTGCTAATATTCTATAGGTGATCCTGTTGCAGTTATTCAAAATAGGAAACAATAAGCTACACCCACTTAAGTAAAGTATCGAGCTCTGTTTTTCTTTATGTGATCTTTTGAAGACTGAAATGTTGGGTATAAACGATTCGACTAGAGACGAACATAACTTAATTAGTTAAATTAATTTGTAACGCTTTCAGTTGTCATCTTTGGAACTAATCTAACTTAAATGCTAATCACATGGTAGGAAAACTTCTCCTGCGTTTAAGTTCTCACAGCAACACGTGTTTCCACAAAAGACAACAGATGTGATTACATGGATTCTTTCTTACATTAGAAAAAAAAAAAAAAACAGAAATTAGATCTTTGAAGGGTTCGGCTGGTAGCAAAAGTAAGTCGTTTGCTAAAAGTGTATTATAGTATGGTACCAACTTCGAGGACAGCCTAGCATTTAATTTATAGACCATTTATTTTTATATTAATTTCTCCACAATTTCTTTGCGTATAATGAAATCCGCCGTGCGAAATCATTGCAATTATTTCACTTGTAGCATGATCTTAACGATTGTTATATATTAAGTGATTTTTTCCCTACATTTTTCATCAAATAATTGCATTGAATACCGGTAAATGAAGAGTAACATTTAAATCACACACAAAAATTAATAGTTAGTGTAACAGAGAGAGAGAGAGAGAGTACATAAAAAACAGAAATATTACTTTTTTTTATAGTTTAAAATTTAATATAAATTTTTCTTTAACAACAAGAACAAAATTGGTTATTGAAGATATCGGTTTGACGTTGACGTCATTTAACGAAAGAAGAAGACGTCTGCTACAGCAGAACAATACTGTGGAGAGGCTGCCATTGAAGTTAAAAACAGTTTCTCTTTGGAATTCGTTTGTGACGTTTCACCAGATGGTTCGGACATGAAAAGCTGTCTTAGACATTATCTCAATCGTATCTCTTTTCGGAAACGAACCAAATATTACTGTCGTCACAGAGGCTTCTCTCTTCATTAGATATTATAATGTCACATTGCTTCCAAATACATTGAGTAATAAATTTTAGTTTATTTATGAATTTTTTCATAAAATTTTATACTAATAGTTAGATAAAATCTAGTTTCTAATAATATTGATTTTCCAAATGACGTGTATTTTGAGACTTTTTTAAATCCAAATTTCTAAGTGCTTGCATATATTTTGAATATTTGTTCACTTGTTAAAACACATTTATTAAGTAAATTAGTAATAAAATAATAATAAACAAAATAATTTCCATCTTTTCCCACAGTTTTTTCCCATCCTTTTGGCCGCATGGCGATGCCGCGTCATCGCTATAGGCTATCGGTATGCCTTGCCGATCCCATCTGTAATTTTGAGTGTCCCATGATTAGCATCTAAATATACTGATTACACACATGAGTACGAAATGGAAAATTGTTATTTTAAGTATAGAAAACCCCTAATCATTAAATTTAATCGTTATACGCAAATATACTTCGTATTATTTTATCATTTTAATCAACAGACGTCGCTTACTAAATCGCATGCACGCACCTATTATATTTCATTGAGAAGAAAAATTAGCCACAGAGTGAGTATTGATTTTAAAGCAACTTCTACAACATTCCCAAAAGTAAATAAACAAATTGCTAGATATAACAATAGATATAAGCATATCTGCTAAATGAATATTGAACCGATCTAACACTTTTCTTTTTTCTTTCTTTATACTTGGGAATGTATGAACATGAGCAAAAACAACACATCAATTATCGTAATTTCTGAACAATGCGTCTAAATCAGACTAAAATCGAAAATATTTACACAATTTATGTAAACTTAAAAGTTAAACTATAACAGAAAATGAAGCAAACAAGGATATACACAAAGTGTTTTCTATTATTAGGAGAAAACTATAAATGACAAGAAAGCCATGTTTCTGAACGAATTTTGCATGCCCTACAATTAAACATTTAAATATCTAAACTTATATGAAATTCTCAAACATTTCAGGATGACACGGATGTGTCGTCCTTCTGATCAGAGTCATTTGAATGAATATTACGCTGAGTTTCAGAAGTCATTCGATTTTGGTGCATGCGTTGGCGTAGAGAAAATAACGGAATTGTTGAAAATTTCAAACAAGAACTGGGGATAACCATTTCCATCAGCACTAAGGATTGATCGCACCTGTCGGGTACATAGTAAGGGCTAATTCACTATTTTGTATCCTGAACTCTGCAATTTTCAAATCGTTCAAATCTCTTCAACTCAAGTTAACTTATTTCTTGAAAAAACTGATACATTTCTTGAAATTTAGTTTTTTTTTGGGATAATTATTAAGAACAATATTTGTATCTTCTTGGTTTGTCGAGCTTAAGATTACAGTTTCTTCTTGTTTCGAACGCCAAACTTCAAGACTTTCCAATAAACATTCTTAAAGGTATAAACAACACTCGTTTTCATGAATATTGTTACTCTATACACCTATCTAAAGTAAATTATGATTATTGAAAAAGTGATTAAACAAACCGTTATAAACTGTTTTGACCAACTATGCCTTATGAACTCTAAAAGGCATATTTATGGACGTAACGAACAAAATGCAAAAATTAGTCTACGTTTTGATGCAGAGTATCGGAAAATACAAAACAAATAATACAACACACACAATTCTGTTGCCAAAATATTTATCTTAATCTAATGATGTAAGCGTTTAGATACCGTCATCAAAACGTAAATGCAGATAATCTTGAGAGTGATTTAATAAATATTGGCACGAAATACTGAAAAAACTTGTCCCCTAAAACAAGGAAAGCAAACAAAGCAGATAAGGAATCAAATAAATAAATTCACCTGAATATAATAATGACGCAACTAAAATAAAATAAATTTCAATCCTTCTGTCCTTGACACTAAACACGAGTGCAGTAGAATTTGGCTTGGGTTTAATATTTTGACACTCAACAGTAACGTGTACTGAAATAAGAAATGATTTCGGTAATTATGATAATTACATCGCGTACGAGAGCAGATATATCCATTGCTCATATAGAATGCAATATAATTACTAGACCTTTATAGTGTAATGATGTTTGAAAAATTGAGTTATGATAACGTGTTATGATTATTTGAAGTATTGGACGGGCAAAGGTTCCCCGTCTCAATAGAGTGGAATTGTACTTATTCTGCTAGGCTGTTCCCGCCAAGACTATCGTCCTATCGTCCTCGCCAAGATTAACTCAGCGTAGGACGTCACTACTAAAAAAATTAAATTGAAAGTCAATATTGTATTTCGCGCCAAGATAGACTCAGCGACACTTCTTGAAAATCAATTGGTTTTATTAATGAAAATTGCACTACTTATATACTAATTTTGTTAAGCTAAAATAATACAAAATATTTGCAAATATGCTTAATCTACAGAATTATAATATAAGCAATTATTTAAGTCGCCGGTGCAATTCGATATTTAGCAGCATACTCAGTTGCTCCTTTCCTCGCTCGCTGGCTTACTCACTTGCTTATTTACTCATTTTCTCACTTGGTCACATACTCACATGCGGATCGGTTCAGAATCATTTTCTGGATCGATTTAAGTTTATTAGTCTGTCTGATCCTCTGTTTGTTCATCTGTCTGTCTGATGCCTTTCCGTGTATTTTTTTTGTTCACCGTATACAGGTCGCAAATTTTTACGACATTTTGACGAAAGTTGGTACACTGAACTGTATTGAACAAAGACCAAACTCCATCTAACACACCATGAATTTATATGAAAAATATCGTGAAAAATCGGTGGACACTAGCAAGTTAGCATACAAGATAAATGTGAAAAATTTGAATCAGATAGGACCAGTTTTTCAACCACTTCCCATATAATTCCTTCTACCAAAATTAAGCCTTCATATGATACCAAAGGTCTAGTTTTTACCATTTTATTATGCAACTGTAGTTTTTAATAGCAATTTGACACAAAATTTAAATATGCTAGATTTGAACCACGCAGGTCTATTATTTGGCCCCAGCACCATATAAAGGTTCTCATGAAAACTAAACCTTCATACGATTTTTATTTATTTATTTTTATTAATATTTCATGGTGCAAATTTGTGCATAAAAGTAATTTTATATATAAGAATTAATTATAGGAGATTTGAAGCACGTGGTCAATTTTTGGGACTCCATCACCTATAAAGACTCTCATGAAAACTAAGTCTTTATATTATACTATAGACAAATTGCTAGTGTTAGTATTTTAGATGAATAAGAAGATCTTTAGCGAAAGAGTTAAATTTGCTAAATTTGTATTCCATCAGTTCACGCCTTAGACCCCTTTCCCTATAAGAGCTCTCACGTCTGTGCATGGAAACATGGTATAATTTGTAGTATATTTTCATGAGAACGAAAGGGGTAGGAACTGTCTTAGGCAAAGTGGAGTAGGATATTTAACGATACTTCATGCTCGGCAATAATATTTTTAATTATTTTTGTCTTCTTTTGTGTCACTTTTGCACATAAAATAAATTTGGAAGATGTACAATAGGATCGTTAAACCTCAGACTCCTTGGAAGTGTAATAAATTCAAAACCTCTGATAAGTCATTGCCGATATTCCCGGTTCAGAATACCTTGCCCTTAAGTGGGTACAATAAAAATATCTTTACTGCCAAAAATAGTAATAACAACTATTGGCACAAAATATCATTATTAGTTTTTCAACTTTACTAAGTCTTTACTAAGTCGAATAGTTAACTTTCTTATACACTTACAAGTGCTTGGTGTTAACAAGCACGAGTGTAGAAGCCATTTTTAGTACGTGCTTACAAGCAATTTTCGACAGACAGACTGGCACCAGACATATTGACGTCAGTTTTCTATACAAAATGGTTTTAGTTCACTTCGCCTTCATGTAAGTATTTGTTTTTTTTTTTCTAGCAATAAGGAGCTTCTGTTTTATACATAGAGACTATGAAACTATTTGCAATTATAAGTGTTTTCACCTATCGTTCGTTTGGATATCCATTCAGACCTTTACCATGAGGCAAGACAAGCAAAGAGGAAATAAGCACGTACTTGTGCGAAAAACTTTCTTGCTTTCACAAAAAAATGTTATTCGAAGAAGGTAAGAAAAACGAACGATTTCTTATAGAGACAAACTTTATTTCAATCGCGCAAGTCATACCCAATACTACCTCTGTTATTGTTTGTATATTCATTTGTTTAAGAATTAAGCAATGATCAAAGAACATCAGTTGCAATAGCGGCTGGTTTAAATAATAAGTAAAAATCTAAAATTAAATCTTCAAAGTAAATAAAAAATGAAATAATAACAGAATTGTAAAACTAACACGAAAGCAATATCGATAAATGGATGGAGAAGAACAAAAACACTTGTATGTTTGAAATTGATACAAGTTAATAGCCAAAGACTTGTGTAATAAACTAAAAACGTTTTCTATCGTAAGCATGCAAAAATTTGGCAACCGATTATACATAAATTAGGTTAAAAAATGTTTCCCGATAAACGCGATTACAACGTTATGCTAACTGGTAAAGAGCGAGTGTTCAGCGTTTGACATTTATCAGGGATAACTAATTCCACAAGACATGCCAGTTTTAGACGTAGAAACTGTAAAAAGATTATACTCCAGCATGGTTGACTATTAAATTTCCCATATCACTTCAACTGCTACAATCCAAAGTAAAGTATTTAATAAAGAATATAAATAAATGATTACATATGGCGTATAAATAGACTTTTGTAAAAAGGAGGAGGGTCACCAAAACCCAAACCTACATATTTCCAATTTATTATAGTTTTCTTAACAAATAACCTTAGCCTTTCTTCTCGTTGTGAAATACCAAAATTTGGACCTTCTTGGAAAATAAAGGCTTACTTTATCCTTTTTTCTACGAAAGGTTTACTCGAGAAATAAATTAATACGATCTAAATCCGGCACAATATTTTTATAAGTAATATCATTACTTTGGACCAATTTTTTCCATAAATTATTAAAAATAAGACATTATCTACATGTTCGTGTAGATATTTGTAGAAAATTCTTTTTATTAAAATGTTTAAGAAAGGAAGTTCAGCAAGTGTTTTTTTTTTTTAATATTTATAACTATGTTTTATTGTTTAAATATCATTTTCAGCCGATTTTCGCCGAGAAATATTAAAAATGAGAACTATTTGCCATATAACGTAAGCAAAATAATAACTCAATATATCATCAAAATATCTGAAAAGTTGCGATCTGTAATTTAAGTGCAAAAAGAAATGGACGGATATCAGACAATCAGAAATGTTTAAATCAAATCAAGTTTGATTATTGCATACCCAACAAATGACGCAGAATGAGTGTTCATTAAGTATCCGTTAATATAATATAACAGTTGCAGATCTATTACATAAATAAAACGTTTATAATGAAATTTTTTTTTTTTTTTTGTTTACTCTTCGCTTGTTTGCTTTTATCGAATGAGTCATTTGCATCTAGAATGTATGTAGAATTGTACTGCGAATGCGATAAAAATATTGGTGTATAGCTACCTGAGATAAAGGTTTGAAGTCATTAAAATCTTTATACTCAACTAGAATTGCTCCAAAAAATTTTCCTCTATAATTACAAAAAGCTTCACTTTTTTCTTAAAGAACTAGTGCTTATCGTCCTTCTAGGACAGTGCACACAGTTTTTATTCCCGACACAGCCTGTTGTACAATGCGGACTAAGTATGCTTTTTGCAATCGACACCACTTGTTTGCTCAGTACATATTAAGCACGTAACACAGAAAAACTACTACAGACCAATCTTGGATTATACCGATCGAAAGTCTGAATAGATTTTATCTTGTCTGCCAGTCTCTTAATTTGCCTAATGTCTTCCCGTCTATTTTTGTGTTCAAGTAACGGGGCTCAAGTTTTAGATTATTTTTACGAAATTTGGTACATTGATATCTTTTGGGTCAATTACGAACATTATCTCAAATACAGACGTATGGCAAAAATGTATAATTTTTTAATACGATACCGTGAAAATTGCTCCCTGATTTTAATTTGACATAGAAATAAACAGCAGCAACCTGGATCAGGCAGGTCTACTTTTTCGATCCCAATCTTTATACGGATACTTATGAAAGGCAGGTCCATATAGGTAACTTTATAACGAGAGTAAGTGAAGAATAATAAGACCTATAACATGTTTTGAGCTCTTTTCTAAATATGGATTCAAATGAAAAAAGCACCGTTGCAAAGAAGAAAAATTAAATTTTTGGAAAATTAATGAAGAAATGTGTTACGTGGACTAATGTATGGTATTTGTTAAAGGCCTTGGCAGACTGTAATGTTTTTAATTGATTTTATTTTGGTTTTGCTTTCGAATTTTTAATTTTAATACATAAAATTTCCATTTGTGTACTTTTTTTTAATGGTATTTACTTTTTTTCCCCTCATTTAAAATTTTTAATTTGTGTTACGTTACGTTTTATTTTTAAATAAACTATATTAAGTTTGTTGTAGTTGATTTTCATAATGAACCATTTGGAACAAACATTAAAATGAAAAATTTTGCAATAATTACGAATTTGCTTATTTGTTATACGTTAATGCACAATGCATTTATTATTGATACTACTGAAGATAAAAAGTGCATATTTCATGATGGTCTATTGAGGTTAAGGCTAATTTATAAGTGTGTGCCATTTAATTCAAGGCATCAAGGGAGGGTTTAAGGTTGGATAACTTAGTATTGTTTTGATATAATTTAAAAAATAATTTAGTACAGATAAAAATGCTTACAATTTAGATAAGAGTGATTTTTTTTTCAAAGAGACGAAATGAGAAAGATTTGTCAGAGAACTCACTTTCATAAAGAATGTGTTCATGATTTTCATAGTTGTCTTAAACACTTACTTTCAAACTTTCGAACTACCGTACGTACGTCTGATGGGACACTAATTTACAATTCGATATATAGCTGCCTCTCTTCCTTTGTATTATCTCCTTCTTGCTTTCTCCCACTCTCTATCTGAGAAACCGCTCTGAACCGCTCTATATACTATAGAATTATTTTAAAAATTTTAAGTTTAGGATTAGAATACGTATCTCTAATTAAAATTATGTTGTATAACCGAGATCAGTTGATTTGTTTGAGAACGCCTATCGAAGGGGAAAAAGATCGAACTACGAGGATGAGAAGTCTCACTCTGGTGTCGGCTGTCTTCCAATTCGAACGTGCGCTCTAAGATATTATTAAAAAAGATTTTACCCCGTAGCGTTCATCATATAACTTTGAGATAATCTCTTCCTACGTGAAAATACAACTGTGTCTCAAGTGGACAATGGAATTTTTTAATAAAACCAACTAATTAATCATCCCGTTAAATTGTTTAAAGATGGACGTTAAATTCAAAACGATTCTATATTTTTTTTGTGGAAGTTGCTATGCATATTTAGCAATAATAATAAACAATTCTCAACTACGAATCATCTGATACGGTCGGTTATCACCGGACTTATAGGCTTTATGTTCAAAAACTAAAGCGAAAAGTGCCGTGAAATATTCCCAAAATAGCGAAGAATTTTCTATTTTTATATAATAATAATATAATTTTCTATTGCAATTTTAGTAAACCTTACGAAGAAAGATAAGTTTTCCTTTTAATTGGCTTACTTAAGGCCCATGCATTTCAAATTTAACATTTTTCAAATCGAACTAAAATAAATGCATACGCATTGCAAACAATTGTAACATAAGCGTGTAAGAATATTTTAAAATAGACGGTAGATATTTTACGCTTTAGATAAAAAAGATGAGATGACTGTCTTGCAATATTCCACGTGTTGAAAGTATTATATATCAGACATATGGCAACAAAAGAGAGAGAGAGTATTTTTTTTTATAGTATTATTTTCGTTGAATTCATATTTTAAGTGGATTACCGCAACATATTGAATTTGTCTTAATTTGAAACGTTTGTGGTTGTTGCTGGTTCGCAATATAGGGTTTTAGATTAAATTACATTAAATTCATATTTATACAGTGTTACACACACAATATTAATTGCTAACAGAAGTGAATTCGCAGCAGGTATAATAGCGAGTTGGAAGTGAAGCTCTAACCCATTTCAAGCATACAGAAGCTTGGCAACCAATAATGGTCAAATGTTTAAGTCCAATAATACGAAGTTTTATAAATCAAAATTTAATCAAGATACAATATAGGCAAGACACGCGCATTAAGGAGAATTGATTTGATAGAAATTACAGAGTCAGAGAGATATTCAGACTAAACTATAGGTTTTTGCAAAGGACTCTAAACGAATTAAAAGACTCATAATTATATCTACACTGGACGGATTTGTTGCTTGAGGAGCGATTAAAAATACTACATTTTATATCTTCTAACAAAGCCGGCGAGTCGATAACACTATTTATTAACTTGATTGAGAAGCTGACATCTAAGATAAATCTTCGTTTCTGTAGAGATGGAAGAGCCAAAAGTAACAATCTATTTTCATAAGGTAACATGGATACTCGTGGATCACAGCCCAGGTTCCTAAGTGCAAAGAGCAAGAATTCATTCTGTACTGATTGAATTGAATCAACATAACATCTGTAAGAAGGTGACCAGGAAGGTGAAGAGATATTGTAGTATGGTCACGTTTCACCAAACTAATTTAAAACCTTTTTGTGACTTATGAATTATCAAGCTATTTGAACCACCCTTTATAAAGTGTGATAAGTTGCCCATCATAGTTTTATACATTTAATGTAGAATTCTCTTAGTCTATTATGTGTCGAAAAGATTTTGCTTGGAAAGCTTTCGTTTATTTTATGAATCTTGTTTGATCCTATTCAATCAATTATGATTATTTGAATTATAGTTGATCCTAGAGCCTCTATGGTTTTGGTGTCAGAAGTTCGAGACATCCGTGGTAGTTTTATTTTTAATTGCTTAAGAGAAATGCGAACTAAGTTGCTAAACTAATATTAAATAATAAAAGTTATCTCAATAAAGTATAAACAACACGGTTAGGTTAAGGTTTGAAGAGCTCAAGCTGCTTGCCAAAAGGAAAGAGTTTGATGTAAGGTTTCGTTTCCTTGTTTAGTCGAGGCAAAGTTCTGCTAATCCATGATGATGATGAAAAAGGAACACATTTGAGAAAACCATAGCGTACTCTAGCTATACCATTAACTTTGATCGTGAAGCCAAAAACCCATTTAGCAGATCCGCTGGATGTAAAGTATGATATAAATCCAACGAAACCGTCACCGTGGAACTTCACCAATAATATTTAATACAAATGCTACACTATATGGATACGAATAATAATATAATTTTTTCAAGTGACGAAGAGAGAGAGAGTTCAGTTTCGCTCAGAAAATATTCACCTTGTTCAGGAACTATCGACCTTACCCCGCACTAATTAACGTTTAATTGAATTGATATCTTCTTATTTGTTTGAGCAACGCTCAATGGTAGATTATTTCTATAGTTTAATGTTGAAAATAATAGACTCTAATTAAGATGAAATTATGAGGTTTACCTTTTTTCGCTCTTGTTGAAAATTACTTTCGTAGTTTCTGTTATTGTTACTAACATTTTGTTAGACGTCAGAATTGTTTTATTATTATTTCTGTTACATATTATTTCTTTTGTTGTTGTTACTTCTATTATTGTCATAGCTATTGTTGTGATTGTTGCAGTTTCTATAATTTTGTATGAATTCTATAGTTAGGATTGTAGATGCGATTTCTTTTGTTATATACATTTTGATTGAGGTGCATTACTCGATGCGTTTCTCCGTTAAGTTTAATATTTTACCTTTATATCCCATCAAGTTTCTCTTTTGTTTAGTTTGCAATAAATCAAAGTATATTCGAGATATGATTTTATTTGACTTATCGTATATTTCCAGTTTTGTGTTTAATTCCACGAATGTTTCTGGTACATTTAAGGGCAGTCTGTATGTTGTTCGTTTGCTTTCAGAAGAACACGAAGAAAAGAAAAATGAAAGATTATCTTCAACGTAGTTTAAGAAAAAAAAATAATCATTTTTATATAATTCTCGTTAAACAAAGGGCTATACATGGAAACTCTCAGCCTTATTTTGGGTATCATCACTGAGACTACGTAAACTATACAGTGTCCTTAACTAAATTTCAAACTCATGTTATGAGATTTTCGAAAGCTTTTGGTATTTTGATTTTAGAAAAACTGATAATCTTCTATCAACCTTTTGAGCAGATTAAAGAGAATTTTTATGAACGTAACAGACATAGCAGTTTAAATAAAAAACAATTGAAAAGAAAAATATTAAAAATGGAGGAATAGGTTTTTTGTAAAATATTTTTGAACTTTTAGGGCCAATAACCAAAGCTAATGAAATGTAATTAAGAAATTTTGGAAGCAAAAGGATTAGAATTTGTTTATAATAGAAAAAAGACAGAAATTCTTGTTATTCGATTGAAAGGCGTCAAAATGACAGAAAGTCAAATTCAATGACCATTTTTAAAACGTAACCTTCATAGAGAAAGGTTTTGTAATTCATTAGACCAAGCCATTTTCTTACTTAAAACCTCAGAATAGTATTCAAATTAGGAAGCAAAAACAAATGCTTCTTATTAACTATAGACAATTTAACAGAACAACTCTGTCCAATCGATAGACCGTAACTGACGTTGCCGAAAGAACTAAAGAGATATTTTTCAACCACATTATTCCCAATTGGTCCAAATAATGTTACGAAATGCGGAGCAACACAATTCCATTTCAAAATCATTGCATCGTAAACGATGATTCCTTATTAAAATTTTATTTTTAATTCCGGAAGAGATTGATTCTTTCATGATCGTCAAGATAGAAGAAAAAAAGATCACACTATTTATTCGCACTAAAAACAGGTTTTGATTGTTTTCATATTAATGATGTAACTGCAATTTCAAAATCAAATCTTTCTACTTTTTAGATTATTAAGACCAACTTATGCTTAACTTGAAAAATTGTGATTCATCAGCATTTGAACTTTGACTTTGTTCCACGCAATAAATTCAGCCCAATATGTATAAAAATTCGAAAAAGTTTATATTTAGAAATCTCTCTGCTTTAACAAAAATTTGATCAAAATATAAGTAGCTGTAATATTTTAAAATGTATAATGATTGATGGCTTCATATGCGAATATAAAAATAAGATTTCATGTCTTTAAAGAGTTGACATATTTCCCTTTTCTAAAAATACAAATTCAACAATATATGCGCAAAAGTGAAATTTGCGAATTCATTGAAAATCTAAAATAAAATTAACTTGGAGTTTCAGGTTTATTGCAGTGAGTAGTAGAAGATTTATTCCGTATGATGGAGCTATTACGAGCTCGTAATGTCTCAATGGTTGGAATGATATCACCGGTAATCATATTTGGGATAATTTGTGAGACGTCGTGACCTTTTTGTTTAGCCATTTGATAATCCCCGGAATCAAAATATTTTTGTCCTTTTTGCAAACGTTTCTGCATGATTATGTTTTTAATTTTGGGGCTTCTCAATATCGGATATTTTAATTTCAACTTCTCTTCTTCCATCTTTTCCAGTTTATGAATATTAATCTGTCCATCTGATGCTTCATTGTTTTTTAGTGCAACTTGATTGTTGTTATCAATGTCTCTGGAGATATTCATTGTTGTTTTATAATAAAAATTGTAAGGACACAAAAAAGATCACGCACAGTCAGAAATAAAGTTTATTGTTCTATGTAAAATTTTTTTTTTGCTTTTTCTTTTTGTCAAATTTCTATCCAAGATTTCAATGCGTTTTGGAATTTAAAGAAAAGAGAATACGATTTAAAAATATTTTATTAGGATATTGAGTGCTATTATATAATATTCTGCCACTACTGCTGAATGTAATTCGCTAATATTGTTGTTGTTCTTTTTCTCTTGGCACACAAACAGGAAGAAAACAAATCGAAATTATCATCAACGATGCTAAATATTGCATTTATTTAATATCCATTTCGCAGCAATGTCGGTTCTAGTGCAAGTTATTAACTTATTATTATCTTATCAACTGAACATTTTTTTAAAATTATGTACCTTCTTTATTAAGGTGGAAAACCACTGTAACATACTTAAAAAAAGGTTTTTTTTTTTTTAGTAGGAAGAAAAATAAGGGGATGATTATATTGGAGAGATTATTAAGCACACCTTTCAAAGAATAAAAGATAAAGGGATGATAATATTGGAGGAGGTTAATAAAGTGTGTTTAATGTTCAATATTGAATATTTTGAAATATATTGAAAAATGGCAATACTGGAGCTATTCTCGCGGTGGACGATTATTTTTCAAGGGGGCTTAGCGACACGTAATGGACTTCTAGATCTCCGTAAATTTATTAAAAAACTTAACATATCGGCTTGAAATTTTGCAGAAACAGTGGAAGTTTTTGTAGACAGACTGGTATCGAAAAAAAACCGTTGGAACAAAAATTAAGAATATCAATTTTGCTGTCGCTTGATTTGACGTAATGAGAGAGCGTAAAAGGCGACTGTCATCAGTTAAAATTGTTTAGCGGCTGACGCATTCAGGGCAGAAAGCAACTATTAACAAGTTATATGATGACCCCGAAGGTTTTGGAGAGAACGGTAATAAATGCATTTATACCCTAATAGGGGACAACAAAAATTAGAACAAAAATAAAAAATCGGAAGATGAAATGAATGCTGTAAAGCTCCTCTCCTAGACGATGCACACCCACTACGAGTTTATCTTTCGTAAAAATTTTCATATGCAAAAATATTTAATATTTTAATTATTCGATTCAAATTTCGATTCGATTTCAGTTTTTCGATTCAAATCTTTCATATTCCTTTAGTCAGCCACAATACCACGTTTCAGTAATTTTTATCGAGAGAAATTAAAAATCGCGAATTTTTTTCATATAATTACTTTTCAGAATAGAGATTTTTATAGGGAGTGGTCGAGAGTGCTTTACCTAACCCGCTGATGCATTTGAACCAAAAGCATGTCGATAAATCAAATTTCATTCATATTTCTCGGGAAATTGTGACCTCTATGTCGCATGTAAATCCGTCTACTGATGTGTAACCTGAGTATATCATACCCTCTCGTCCTGTCAAAGGTGCATTGCAATCGGACATGTAGCCATCGATTTATAGCGTATAGATCATTAGAATGTTTTATTTTGAAAAAAAGTGAATTTACTTTGGAAGAAGACGCATTCAGTATTAAAAGGTTCTTGAGAGAGCTTTTAATAAATTTTATATTATTATATGAATACTATATCTTCAAAAAGTATCTAATTATTCATTTTCCTATCTAAAGAAATTGAAATGTTGAACTTTCAGTTTTTAAATAAATTTTATTGCAAAGTTTGTTGATATACTTTTACTTTTATATATATGTACACACATATAAAGTTTTTTTTTTTTTAAAGAAGTTATATTGTACATCATAGCGTTGAAATGGATAAAACAACACAAAAAAATAATTCGTACCTATTTCGATTACAAAAGTTGTAAAATGTTATTTAAGTCGGTGCTAATGAACAAAACATAAAACTAAAAAAACACGAAAAGTTTATGAGCAACAGAATGAAAACATGTTTGCCATTCAACAGAGAATTTTTAAGTCTCTCATAACAACAAAACAAAGACAATCTGTAAAATTTTTCGAAACTTCCGACGACCATCTGTGCAGTTTAATGTAAGCTAATGGCAACATTAATTGCTATTTGCTTTATTGCATTCAAAGAAGAATTTTTCCTTTTTAGTCTGCAGTTTTTGTTTCTAAGTTTTCTTTTATGTTTTCCATATAAAAGTATATGGGAAAGAGCAGTAAACGTAAACGTAGATGTAGAATTCATATGGTAAAGAATGTTTTTACATATTAAGTTTCATAAGTAGAGATTGTCACAAAATCGCTTAATAAAATACATTTTTTTTCTTCTTCTTTATATTAGAAAGTAGTCGCAATATTTTCAATACTGTATGTGTGTGTGCTCCTTACTTACATGTTACGTTGAATATTTTCCTTGACTTTATTTTCCTTACTTTATGTTTAAGTTAAATAAAAAAAAAATCCTAACGATCAAGCTAAATCAAATGATTGTGGTCGCCAAATTACAGCGCATGACATGATAATAAACCTGTGGAATAATTGCACGCTATCAATGTATAATGTGGCACGTACAACCTCTTTTTAAAACCATAGCTTTTTTGAATCCATTTAATCATTACTTTTGAGCTATAAAATGATTGAAATCATCCGACCATGTTTTAAGACTTTTTCTCATTTTAAGAATACTCTGCACAATCTACATATTATATATAAGTATAAAAAGACACATAGAGCATATAAGCTACATAAATTGATAAAGATTTGTTCGAGTTTACTGTGGTATTAAGAATGTATTAGTGTGCATATCATGCAAAAACTAAAGCTGATTAGAACGAAAATGAAAACACATAAAACAAATAATGTAATGGGAAATGAGATTAAATGACAACAAAGGAAACAGGAAAACGAGAGTTTATCAATAAAATTCTCTTTTCTCTCTTTCTCTTTCTCTCTCTCTCTCTCTCTGTTATATCTGAGAAGCAATTGTTTGATTTCTTGCAATATTTATTTTTCAACAGCTACGACTTGGATATTAATGAAGCAATAAAAATAGAGCTCCTCGGTTTGTCAACTAAAAAGGCGATAATCAATTGAGCTTAAGATAAGAGATAAAGTGACCATAGGCTTAATAACAAAATAAAAGGAAAAGACATTACAGTAAGAGTGTGTCGACCGTTAAATGCTTTGGCTTTCTGATATAACACCAAAATTTGTTTCCAAGTAAAGAGCAAATTGTTCATGGCAAACTGTCTATGGGAGGGGCCTCAAAACGTGAACTAATGTGTTCCAAATCCTCCGAAATTAGTTTTCTTGTTAAAGGTATTATTTTATTCTTCATCAATTTTTTGATCTCTAAAGCTAAGTTAATTACTTTTCATGGGAAATCTTACATCTTAGAACGTAAATTTGGTTCAGTTAATTTTTATGTCAAAGTACCCTTATGTACCAATCTGCATCATAAAGCATTAAAAATTGGTTTTCTAGCCCGCTAAAGACTTACTTTCCGTAGGAACGGTTATATGAGAGGCAAATTAAAAAATTGGTCCATAAGAACCAAATTCTTCATATTAATTTAGAAAGTTGAAAAGAATAAAACAAAATCAGCGATTTTTGTCGTGAAATTATGAATTCTTTATTTAGATTATTTTCAAATAACGCTTTGTATAGGGGAACTGTCACTTTCACCAAAACTCGTTCCTAAGCTTAGTCTCAACATCAACATATGAAATTTCTTTGAAATATCTTCAAAATTCCGACCCAAAGTTTGAACGCATTTATGTCCATATGCAAAGATATCAGTCGGACAGATAAGTTTAAGTCGATTCAAAAAACGGTTCTGAATAGGTAGTTATAATAACAAGTGAACCTGTCTTAAGTCATTATATATTAAACGGTGCAGGTTATTAAAATCGATAAGACTGGTCATTAATCTCCATGTCATTTGCTTGAAAAGAAAGATTCCGAATACGTAAGTAATTCATGATTGACCTCAAATAAAACTAGTACTTCTAATGCTTTCACATTGTTTCTAAGTGCTAAGTAACTCCATTACATTCGACACCTGACAATAAAATAACTGTGCTTTCTATTTCATTCAAATCTTACATACATTTTAGAACACTGTATTTATTTTAGGCTAATTTGAGGTTTTAATTATATATATATAAAAAAAAAAAAAAAACTAGCAAAAACAACGATATAATTAATTTACAGACCACTACTATTATTAATTAGCTGAATTATCTGGTGATGAATTTATTTCACGCAAGTTTTTGAATTTTTTTTTGCCAACAGCAAGACTTGAATTTCTTGTAATCATCAAAACGATAACTAAATAAGTGTAAGCATCCCAACAGACTATAAGCGAGTGATATTGTATTTTAAAATTTAAATTAGAAAAAATTTAAAGCATAAATAGCGGATTTAGTGGACATGAATACAGATACCACAAGCAACAATAAAAATAATAAATATGAAGACACTTAATGCTTAACGTAAAGAGCGGAAGCTATATTCTCTTTTGTTTTTATATTTGCCTTGTTGTCAGTAACAACTTTTGCATTATAAATAAAATGAATGCAAAAAATTGACATCGCCTTACAGATATACTGTATAAAATAGTTTCAAACCAAACTTAACTAGTACAGCAAATGGGAGTTTGCGGTTTATATCGTTTGTCGTCAGTAAAACGTTTTTGTGTATACCTTCAACTTTTATATATTTATGTTTATTACACAATATGCAAATGTCTATCTATGCGTATCTTTTATTCGTCTGAACGTTAATATTGTCATTCTTATATGGTTGTGAGGGAGAAGAGCGAAAGGAATACAAAAAAAGGAAACAACAATACGAAACGTTTAAGTGAAAAGTTCGGTCTGTTTCTCCTGTAGTCATTAGGTGGCTTAATAATGAGAATATTATTCAAATGACAACATTCTTGCAGATAGGAGGAGCGTTTAAAAAAAAGGTAAGTTTTCAAATTTCATGGGCTTCGTACTTTCAATTTCCGAATCCTTTTTTTTTTGTTATCTGTGGACACGAGTTTTCAACATATGTTCATATTATTGGCCTACTTTGCTTGTCCTCCTGCGGCTTTTTCCTGTTCTCAAAACTATTTACGAGATGAAGATCCCATTGCTAGAATAGCTCAAGACTCTACGACAAAAGGCATATCAGAATTGCTTCGACGATTGGCAAAAGCGCTGGCACAAGTGAATTATATTTACGTGGAATTATGTTGAGAGGAATAAAATAGATATTGATGAATAATATGTTTCGATCAAAATAAAAATTCACCTCTTTTTTGAACACATCTCGTATATCCTCAAAAACACCCAGATATATTTATTCATTAATTTGCAATATATTTTAAAAAAATTTAGACCGAATGAAGTGAAAATAGCTACATGTTTCGATGTTTTTGAGATGAGAAAATGGACAAATTGAAATTGTAACGTTACGTACTTCTATAGTTATAGGGCTCTCCAGCGGTCCGTTCAAGATAATTTCTAAAGACTAATATGGATCTTCGGTTTGATGTTAACTATTATTTTATTCTTTATTGTTTGATTTTTTTTTCTTCGACAATTGTACAGTAGTGATACAGCGTTATATTGCATTTACTAATAGCTCATTCAGAGCTTTACAAAGAAAAGCCTTCGAGAAGCAAACAGAAAAAGGCGAAAGTTTCATGGGTGAAAAAATCAGCAAGTGTGGTTGGCGATCTCGTTGAAGCGCTGTCGAACTTTAAAATTCAGTTTTGCTGGTAACTTTCTAGATGGATTACGGTGACCGAACGACTGACTGATTTACAGCGCTATTCACTAGCGAACTAGGTAGAGTGGATACTTTAGCAACTAGCCAAACAAATATTTGCCCGTCTTTCCAGTCCATACAATACGAGCAGCAGTTCGCTGGCATATATCGATCGTTCCCGTATTACGCAGAGAACAGAGAAGAGAAGAGGAAGGTGCTTGAACTGGCCGGAGAACAGTACGATACGAGCGGCAACTCGCTGGCATATATCGATCGTTCCCATTTTACGCAGAGAACAGAGAAGAGGAGAGGAAGATCCTTGGACTGGCCGGAGAACAGTACGATACAAGCGGCAGTTCGCTGGCATATATCGATTGTTCCCGTATTACGCAGAGAACAGAGAAGAGGAGAGGAAGGTCCTTGGACTAGCCGAAGAACAGTACGATACGAGCGGCAACTCGCTGGCATATATCGACCCTTTCCGTACACCACCAAGGATAGGAAGAAGAAAGGGAAGGGAAAAAATAATGTCGAGTACTTACCTGTTCCGCTGGCTGCTGTTGACAAACTGAGAGAATGATGCTTCACAATTGCTGCTTTTGTAGCTGCGACTCGCTCCACACCACTATGCTAATGTACGTGCATTACTACAATAGATACATAAAAATGCCTTTGAGAAAAACTTTGAGGGAAATAAAACGAGTGTTTGGTAATTTTCCATTACGCACACCAAGGCATTTGAATGTATTTACAATGTTTTAATGCTAGAGATCTTATGTTGCTATGCAAGAATTAGAAATTTTTCATGACGAAACTGCACCTGTCCGAGTGCGTATGTGTGTGCGTATGTATACATGCTTGTATGTACTTGATGTAGTGCTGAATGTTAACTAGTTATACTTGGTTGTGCGTGTGTATATATGGGTGATGTACATGTAGCATAAGTATTTCCTATAAAGAGTTACAGGTCGATCCGGGAACATGGATGTGGACAATGTAGAATGGGTGATTAGTGAGGAAGCGTTAGCTTCCTTACAAAATATTTAATCATTTCAAAAAACAGTCATTTATTTTTAGTTTGTATTTTTATGTGCGATATTTTTAAAAATCGTTATAATTGAATATGTGTCACAAAAAGGTCCAAAAAAAAAATCCACGAAATCTCTTAATCTTAATTCCATTTAAAAATTTTGAAATCTCGTAAGATTTACCAAAAAAAAAAAATATATATATATATATATTTAAGAATAGCGAGAAATTTTGAGAAGGTATTAAGAAAGCTTGAATTCTATTCCAAAGAAGGAAAGTAAAAAATTGGTTCGCACTTATAAAGCAGTAATAGGATGCGGTACGAAATTTCCGTTGAGTACTTAACTTAGTTTTTTCAAGACTTTTAAGATTATTTTGTGTATGATTTTTTTTTTTGTTTCAATTACTAAAACATTTTAAAATTATTCGTATGCAGCTTTAATATTTTTGTAAAATGAAAGTAACTTGTTTGAGTTTTTTTATAAATACCTTAATCAATCTTTGACTTTATTCTCATAATGAAATGCTATTTATGTGTGTCCACGTCTGTACGTAAATAAACAAATAAATAGTAAATAATAAAATTAAATATATGATATGATTTTTACTTATTTTACACTACATTTTTATATCACTATTTACAGTCTAATGAAGCGAACATTTATTGTGCAAATTCGATGGCACCAATACATACTCAACAGCATTGATAACTGCGATGATATAATGAAACAATGACTGACTTCGTATAAAAATTCGTGTCAATGATAAATGAATTGAGATTCAATTGCTTGTTTGTATGTATGTTTGTATATGCGTATGTGTGGGTATATTTTTATTTTATTCGTAACTTTCCATTACAAACACATGCTTCTGTTCTCTATGACTGAATATTTTATTAACGAAAATTCATTACGAAGGTGTTAATTAATATAGTGTGTGTATAGAGTCTTTCTTCATTGTAGTAATGCAAGGCAAATACAACACAGAAATTTATCACTTACGATTTACTTGCTTTTTTGATTAAACCAATGAGAGAGTCTTTACACTTATTTATTTCCATTTACTAAATTCTTTAATTTAATATAAATTTAAAGCAAAACAAAGCAAAGTAAGATAAATTTTGCGTTTGTATTGAAAATTTCTTAATTCTTAGCATATTGAGGTGTTCATACTTATCGCCGAGTTACTATGTTTTTTATATCTACCAGAGAAGTTTAGGGATTTATTCATTTTGTCGAAATCTATGCAACACTTCAAAAGAAGGTTTGCAAATATATTCTCAATCGGTATCGAATTCTTAACCAATTTCCGCGCAGTTCGATGTCCGAGAGTCCAGTTGTGTGGGCGTATGTGGTAAACATTCCCAGAGGCGTAAATATTAACATATCGGCTTGAAATTTAGCAAAAACAGCAGAAAATAGGTAAGTTCTTTTTAAAAATAGAACATATCGGTGAAAGAGTAAGCAAAATAAACGAAAAAAAAATCGAATATAATCAGCCGATATTGTAGAATATCGAGACTTCATTTTTTTTTGGCTTTTTTCAATATTTAATTTTTTTAAGATAAATATAAGTGGGTATAAAAAATTTGATCACAGTCATACAATACTTCTTTGATGTTACAATTAATATTTATAAATTCAAATTCTTTAAAAGTTTTGATTGAGTTCTAAAAAGTCGCTAAAAGGCTAGTTAAATTATGTCGCAAAGAATTATTTTTAAATATGTGAGGATATAAGAGTGTATTTACGATTGTTGAAGTCAATTCTCGAATTCTTCAATAGGTTTAATAATAACAGGAGAACAGTACTAAAGCTTTCTTGATAAACCGTCAAGTCATGAGAAAAATCGTGACCTTCTAAAGAGGGAACACACACAACACCAAAAGCTATGTTTACAGTGAACAAATTTGGAGTATTCATGTTTGATCTTCCATTTTCGTCTACAGCGAGGCTTCATGAAGTTATCAAATGCTATATTACATTCGTGAAAATTACCTTAAACAACAAGGATATAATTTTCAATAATAAACTTGTTTTATTATGTCCGGTTTACGAGCATTTCAGTTAAATTAATACCGGCAGTCGGCGGTATACGGTCTTTAACTCAAATGAACAAGTAACACTTTCTATTAATTCTAACCATACGTAGAAAAATATGTAGGATAAGCACGCAATCATTAATCAATTTTTTAATAACATCCAGTGAATTAAGTTAGTATAGACCAACAATTTTATGTCATGTAATAAATAGAAACTAACACTGAGAGTTTCAAGTGTTAGTCACTACAAAATTTGCCTCAAACTTTACTAATTGAATATGTAGGAAAAAAGTAAAAATTTTTGTATACTGCATTTTCACAGGTTTTTATAAACTATTGTAGTCTCGAAATAGGTAAATCTATTTTATACGTTTTCTGTCGTCTAAAGCAATGAATAATTTATCCTGATCGTTGTTAGTACGCGATATAGAATTTAAGATAACAAGAAAATGAATCTGAAAGTTTTAGCTGAGACTCCATTTACCACTATTGACCATCACCATTTTGGGGAAATAAAATAAACATTTTTTGTGTATCGAGTCATATTGGTCTCTTGAGAAATGAGCGAGCAGATCTAGAAGCCAAACCCACGCCTTCGTCATTATTAATTATGAATGGCTCATAGGAAAGATTGACCTTCAAAAGTATACATGAAACAAATTTAAAGAGAATATTGACAAAAGAAGTTGACAGTACTATCATCCCGGCTATTCTCATGTAAATCTTAACCTCGTACTATAGTTATATCCAAACAAAGTCAAAAAGTCAAAAATCAGGATCAAAACATTTGAGAGAATTCGGCTTGGCCGTGCTATTGCAACACACCAACTGTGGACGCAATGTTACAATTAAACGTACACTTTGTGAATAACGCAATCTTTCCACATTTCGAAGATTCATATTTGGACCATCAAACCTTATGAATTTCTTGAAAGTGCTTGAAGAACAGAATACCAATAAAATATTTAACATTATTAAGACGACTAGACTGGCCACCTAATCTCAAAAAAGCAGACCCGAAACCTTACCTATTACTGCTCACCCCACATTATTCCAAGAATTTCTCTCTTACGTCTAAATGAATAGTAATAATAATAATAATATTTTCAGCAATTTGCACGCATCCTCTGAGTTACTGCGCAAGGCGCTTTACCTCTTGATTTTACATAATTGGTTCTAATTTCCTTAACTTAATTAGTAATTTGAACCCAATTGGTATACTTCTGTAACCCCTCACTCATCAATTGTTAGGTCTTAATTTTTTTTTTTTCGCAAACCCGTAGTCTAAACAGAACACACATAATCTTTCTCTATGTGCTTGCTCACTTGTTTACTTGCTCACTTCCTTCTTCATGTGTCCACTTGCTCACTTACTCACTTGTCAACTTATTCACTTGCTCATTTACTTGATTACTTACTCATTTGCTCACTTAGCCACTTGTTCACTTGCACGTTTGCTCACTTGTCCATTTACTCATCTGCGAACTTACGCACTTGCTCGCTTACTTGTGTTCACTTTTTCAACCAATTCCTCACTTACTTACTCACTTGTATGTAAGAAGAAAATTTCACAAACTATAACATTCATTCGCAAATAAAAAAGGAACACAATAAACCAAAATGAGTGTAATTGAGTTTGTGTTAAATATATTTTGATTCGCTCTAGCATTTTTCTTTTCAAAGTTTAGAATTTCTTCACACCACATGCAAATGAAAGCATATATAATGCATGACTAAATCCCCAACTAGTATTTCATCAAATGCGTACAATTTGAAGACCTTGTTTGCAAAATGCATTTTAAATATTGTTGACTTTTTGGAAGTTGCAAGTCAATAGTGGTCATCCTAGAAGTGATGGTTGTATATGGAAATACTTTATGATAACTTAAAAGATATTCATATTTCTTGTATTCTCGTTCAAACATAAAAATATTCCCAATGAAATGAAGTATAAAAGTTTCGCAAGCCAGTTTCTCACTAAGGTCCACATATCTTTATAACACAACGAAACATTTCGCATCATATCTCTAAAATGTATTTAGTTCACTCTTCTCTCTTGATTGCTTGCTTATTTGTGTCGAATAAAATATATTTAGATTTTATTTACACTTTGCTTGTGTTTTTTTTTTCCTTTTTTTCTTTCTCTCTTAATATTCTTTGTAGAGTTTATGAAGAGATTGCACTCGTACATGAATGCGGAATTATTGATAAATGTGTTATAAAATCTGATTTGATTTGCTGGTATCTCCTAGTTTATATATGTACGTGCGAATAATTTTATACATTCGTTGCCTTACAAGAGATGTTCACTTATTTTCCTTTTTCAACTTTTGGGTTTCTATTCATCATTCAATTTCTTCGAAAAATATATTTATTTGTTGATCTAAAGAATAAAATGAAAATAATTTGTTTTGTGGTTGAATTTACTTTTCATTATTCATCGGAAATTGTATAAAAGAATATTTAATGTCCACAGACAAGATGTATGATGTTATGCTAGGATGATAAGTTTATTGAGTTTCAAATAAATTTCTTTCATGGCAGCTGTCTTCGAATAATGAAAGCATTTAACTAACGCACTATTTAGAAGAATTCACAAAAATATCCTTAATTATTCTTAGCAAAGCTGTAAAAGCATTTATCCAAATTTAATAGTTAACTAATAAAATCTTTGCATCTGCATTTATACTGTAAGTGGAATAAGAAAAAAAAACCCAAAGGATGGGTAAGATTTATCAAACAATTATCTAAGAGAACAAACATAATGCGAAATAAACTCTTTTCATCAGCGGGAAGCTTAGTTCGAAAGACTCTTAAAACATGAGTATGTGATAAATTGGAAGAAAGCTAATAATTTGTATTTTATTTTCTTATAAATAATTTTTCTATTTATTAAATCATACAACAAAATAAACCACCAAAAAATGTAAACAATTATTGTTTTATTTATTTATGCCAAAAATGAGTTTTCATCAAATTTCAAACACATGTCATGGTCATGTCCCACTATTTCGAGATAGATAGACGCTTTATTACTTCCATTTGCTCAGTTGGATATTCATTACGCCCAATCTAGGGAAATATAGAGTTGACCGTCAAATATCAGGAAAAAGGGCCTGAGAAGAGAGGCAGAGAAAGAAAAATGGAAATTTTCGGTATGTTAAGTAAAGAAAAATCATTGCGAGTAAAGACTATCGGTGAAAATTTGATAAATTTTTGTTTTGCTAAAGTATCAATCCGATATACCAGAACTTAAAGATAATAAACAAGACAAATTCTTTTGGCCGATTGTAAACATTCATTGATTTAATTCCAATCTATGTTCTGAGAAGTACTGGTTGAGGCGGCTCGTGAGCGAAGGATGTGGCGGTTTACTACTGTTCACCGTTAAGTTAAGGAAAGATATTTCCCGTTTAAAGTAACATTAACTGTTTAACACAAAAATTAAACAAAACATAAAAAAAAAAAATAAAAAATTTTCATGACTAAAATTTTTTAAAAGAGAATCCAAGTTACTCGCATGGGATGTTTCGTCAGTGATATAGTGTCGTACTAAAGCAAAAGTGGTTACAAGTCCGGTCAGAAAGGTTAAAATAATTGAATAACGCCCACTGTTGTGTAACAAAGATACTGAACAAAAAAACTCTGGAAGAAAACTAAACGAACACCAACTCCTAGTAGTAGAAAAAAAAGAGAAAAACAATTTTTGGTAAGCATCGATCGTAAAAATCGAGAAAACTGTTTATGGGCCCATCTTGGCGCTGATTTGTAATGTCATCGGAGTCGAAAGTTGTCAGAAAAGCTGTTTTAATAAGCGCGAAAAGTATTCTTGCTTTATAGGCTTGTCAAGTTACGGCTTGTTTTAGTGGTGTCATGAATTATGATTAAATTTAATCTCTATCTTTAGTATGAAAAAGTACAAGATTTTCCTTATTCGCAAAAGCACTAAATTCTCCATACCCCGCTATAGTTAAAAGGTCTGTATATTTGGGCCAGACGTAGTGATACAAATTCAAGCCAATAGTACTTTGTATGATGGAATAGAATACAATTTAATTAGGCCTTCGCCATTGTCATGGGATCGTAATAAACCGTTGTGTTTTGATCAGCATTCAAATCGTATCGATTGATCACATCTAAGACGATAGCTCGATCTACTACTTATTACGGTTCATTTTAACCTAAAAAAAAAAAATTGCCAAAAAAACTGTTTTTGTAAACTATTACTGTGGCTTCCCCCCCTAAGGATCACATAAGATGATCAAAAAACCTGACGAAGGTAAATTCACCTGCTTGCATTATCCCTTAAGTTTGATAAAAACATGTAGAAGTTTTTTGAACGCAATCATTTGTTTTGATTTTGTTCGTTTGTTCTTTAACAATAATATCATATTCCTAACACATGTATTTGAGGCAACACTTTCATCACGATATATAAAACAAAATTCAGAAAAAGATCTTAAGTGGATATTCAAATTGCTTCAATGATTAATGTGCCGTATTTTCAAAGAAGCCAAATAAACTTGATTTATTGCTAAGGAATGCTTTATTTTCGTCGCTTTTCCGCATATTTAATTTTAAGAGAATAATTCAATTTTTTTTATCGTTAATGCGGTCTTTCTAAGCATTAGAAATACGTATTAAGGGGTTGCTCTATTGTTTATTTTGTTTTTCATTTTTATTTGTTTACATTTTTTCCTCATACTGCAATTTATTTAGCAGAAAATACTATCAAAATTGTACAAGAAAAGAAAAAACAAATAACAAAAACAAGCATGTGTAGATATGTTGAAGTTTTGCGGCAGTTTTATATTATTCTCTGATTAATTTCCTCTATGTCGTAAGAAATGGCTACACAGTAATTTAACAATATCCTTCTGTACGTATGAGTAACATAAAAGTGATTGCATTTATAACAAAAAGAGTACATTATGTATCTTTTTTATTTTAAAGATAAACATGTAGTCTAAAAAATATGAATCCTATTTCTGCCTTTACGTTACATGACTGTCTGCTTTGAAAACGGGGCATCTAGGCACTAGTGTTTCCCAGCGTACGATACCCGGCGTCCCCTAGAGAGTTTGCCAAACCCCAAATAGATGTTTCTACTGTAACAAAGGAACCGAAACGTGCTCTGGGTATAGTTCAGACTTTTACCCTCTAGAGAAATTGTTTCCTCTCTAGAATCCCACAACTGCCACGATACTTCCCGAGAGCCCGCACCTCGTTTTACGCAGGCAATACTTACAAGAAACAATACTCTTTGGGCAATCTGATCCCCGTAGACTTGAATTGAAACTGCTTGGAAAGTCATCGATACAGCCCTATTACCAGCTGTACTTCCTTACATAGCTTACATAGTCTCTTTGCACTGAAAGACGTAGGGAACGGACATACCTAGTTTCATAACAAGAAAAGCCCCATATGCTTCGTCTTATAATCGTCAAGAGCCAGTCACCGAGCATCTTAGCCGATAACTGTTTCGGACGATCCCTTAATTACAGAAAGCTCACGAGATTGCCCGTCTAAAGCGGGATACCAGTTATAGATCCCAGTGGGATGACGTAGAGGTAACGGTTCGATATATTTTTATTCCCAGAATCTCATTTATCGCTTTATTAAAAAAAGCCTTATTTAATCGCAAATGCTACTACATATTAAATGTGAATTGAATGAATGCAAGAGTTACGTGTAATGTAACAGCCAATGATAGCTCAACATTTTTTAGGCACCTTAAAGAAAGGAAATATGAAAAAAAGAAAATATTACAAGTATGTATTGCACAACAGAACAGAGATACAAATGATAAATGTCATTAAAAACTAGAAGAGGTAGAACTGATAAACATATCATATTCACCAGGAAGCTTGATGAAGACATTAGTGCAGACTCGATAGTAAATTATCGAATAAAGTGAAAGTGATATTAGCTTAATTTAATGATCATAAACGATTTTCATAATTAAAAAAGGAAACGGATAATTAAGTTTTATTAAATTTCGAAATAAGATCGTAGTCCCTTTTTAAATTAAAAAATTAACTTTAACAAAGTATATATTATAAATCTGGCCTATTGATAATATGCAATTTTTTTTTCTGACTAGTTTGTGTTTCTAAAAATTCCCGTACTTAGCACCAACAAAAAACTGAACTAAATTTTGTTTCAGGTCGTCATAAAAGAAGAAATTTTCTCGATTTACAAAATGCTACTACAAACGCTATATTATGTATATATATACTTATGTATATGGATACTTATTTATATATATACTGGTATAACTATTTCTTAATATTTTTCGTAAATAGGTCAGGACATTCGGACTTGAGTCTTCTGCGCTATCGAACCGCAAATTGCTGTAACATTTTATTGGGGAAAATCTGCTAAAGGACAGATCTGCTATGCAACAATTGAGGAAAATCACGATGGTGACCTTTTCTATAACCTTAGCAGCTCTTCAGCATTGATTGTTAGATGTATACTGAAAACGATTTGGTTTTAGTTACACTTTTACTTTAAACTGCAGTTTAGGCACAGATTACGAAAAGCGATGTCTACCGTATGTGCTCATACTCAGCCGGATTTTGTGTCTTTGTGAAAACTTATGTCACATTGGTTTTGTCGATCAATTTCCATATAGCTCAGCCTCATTTTATCAACAGGATTAATTGCTTTTTCTTTAAGAAGCTTAAGCTCTTGTATTCACCTACAACACTTCTTATTATGAGAAATGTCATGCAATTCTTACGAAATCACGCAAATTTTCATTACTAGAGTATGATTAACTAAACGCGTTAACATTTTGATTTTCCTTTTTTAACGATTCAGTTGCTTACTCAATTTTCTAGCAGTACTTTTTCACCACTCTCGCTTCAGTTAACCGGATTACTGCAAATAAGTTGCTTTTACTGCTTTAAAAATAGCTAAATAGGTGTTCATAAATTACAATTATTTTATAAGATTTGTGGACCACAAGTAGTATCAATAAGTTTAATTAAAACACTCAACTGTATCGTATTATATATTAACGAATTATTTATTATTTTATAATAATGCAGGAGGAAATAATTTTTAATATTTCTGCTGCTTTTATGGCCAGACAAAGAATTTGCGTAAACGTGGGAAACATTTTCTAAATTTTTCTTCATTTAGTTCGGAAAACCACAATTCAAAACGCAGTTCTTCAAGAGCAGGAAGATACGTGCTAGCACGAACAATAGCATCAGAGTTGATTTCAGTTCTTTCACAAGAAATTATGTTAAGTTTGCTTAATTCATTAAATTTAAAATTTAAATTTAAAATCTGAAGGACTTGAAAGGGACACAAACATGATACAAGTGTTTTAAGCCTTTTTAAGTTACTGATGTTAGGCATTGAGGCAAGACATTTTATGGAGTTTTTGCTCTTGCATGAAATGAGGCCAAGTTGCCGTAAATGTATGAGATGATTAAAAATGCATCCCCTTTCTTCGTTAGTTATATCGAATTCTATATATAGCGTAGTCAAATTGGGTAGATTTTGAGCCACGGTTCTGTACTATTTTCACATCATATGTGACAAATCCAATTTTTTCAACTTCGGCAAAGGATTTTCAAGTACTGAAAGAGATGCGATTCGTCTAAGTTTTAGGCGAACAAGATCGGAACTGACGTGTTCCATAATCTTCCCAAGAAACTCATATTCTTCTCCACTGAACTCGTCAGATATATCTACGCTCTCATAATTTAAATCATGCTCTTCCATGAAAGCGTAAATATTCCTAATATTCTGTTTGGTAACACGCAACGTCCATTTACGCTTCAAACCAGGTGCACGAGCAAGTTCGCGCCAGTGTTTGCACACCACACTGACTTGCATTAAGTCACCATTCGATAAATTGTCAAAAATTTGTTGCCACAGTTCATTGGGTAATTCAGGTGATTTAGTATTGGCATCACCTACTGTTCTTTCCATTACGTAAGTATGAAGTCTGTAAATAGGAAGAAATACAGTTATTTCAAACTTATGATAGATTGGGAAAAAAGAATTCTGTTATTTTTTCGGTAGATGGTCATATAACGTAATTATCGACAAACTGTTAAATAAATGAACGACAAATTATTTCAAATTCATGATCGTTGGAAAGGTAAGATCTGACACTATAAAAATTCTTATGCAGTTTTTTGTTTGATCCATTAACTTGTAAATTGGAAGGCGTTAAATATGGAAGTCAACAAAGAGAAAATTCAGTACATTTTTTTGTTTTTCTTTGATAAAGTCGAAAATACAAAGCCAGCCGCCGGTTGATTTTGTGAATGGTGTTTACGGTCCCAGTGAAACTCGAATTACCTACAATTTTTGTCTCGTCGATTCCGTTGAAGTGAAGATGCACCTTGCCCATCGTCGAATTTGTCAATAAAATCACAGAAATGATCGAAGTTGTCAGGCATCTTAGAAGTCATAGCATCGCCCAGAAGCTAAAGATCGACCATAAAACCGTTATATAGCATTTGCATTAAATAAAGTCTTGAAGTTCACGTAAAAATAATTGATACCTAATATTTTGCGTACAGTAAAGAGTTTTCACAAAATTTTGACAAAGACATAGGTCTCAGTAAAGCATTTACGAAATTTATAGGCCCCGCCCATTTAAAAGTTCAAACGATGCACATATTTATAAATATTTATAAGTGTATAAATGTTTCACACATACTAAATTTCGCACTGCTAAGGACATATGTTTTCCCAAGCACTTCATTATCTACATGTTCTCGTAGCTCTTAATAAAAAGCGAAAAATGTGATCGATCCTTTTTCAATATTGTTCGAACCTACCGGTTACATTAGATCCCATAATTACTGGTTGTATAATTTCTTACTTTTTTATTTAAAACGAGACGATAACTTTGCTTGATCCACGTCTTAGAATCAATGTATTCGCATACCTTTCCATTATCCACGTTCTTATCAATTAAATAAAACAAAAATATGTCAGTCTTTAGCCAAGTTTATACACACTCTAGCCCATGGACAGTGAGTATATAAAAAGAAGTGAGAAAACAACTTGTAGAGACCAATATGAAGGAACGAAGATCGGTTATTTCAACAAATCATTGAAAGGAAAAGTGCTTGACACCGTTCGGCCTTTAACATTATATTGTATATTGCATAGGATTAATATTTTATTTAAGCACGATATTGTTGCACCCAATAACTTTGGAAGTTTGGTGTGAATATATGAAATACGAACATTTTTGCTCTCAAAATGTGGAAATAAATATCGAACCGAACTATACTTATCTCATTAATAAAAACACCAAATTTTTTACTCGACATTTTGCGATATTAACTGTAAGATTGATTTTAGAAATTATTTTATGTTTACAGACTTGCTTTTGACCCGCAACAAAATGCTTCAAATATACCTCGATTTGAGATTAAAGATATATCTGCAGCTAATGAACTAAAGCCTATATAGCACATATCGCACATTTGGCTGTAATGCGCTTATGCTTTGGATAAAAAGCTGCTGTGAACGAGGAGTGTTCGGAATGACTCTAAGCCGTCATAGCTATCAACAGCACGAGCTACAAATCAATGATAACCAATATTTTATGAATTAGAAGATATGTATCTCATCGACATGTGGTTTCAACAAGACAGTGCTACGTGCCACACCGCATATGGAACAATGGATCTTCTGCTTTTTCCTGAGAGTCTACGTTAAACCACTAGTCTATGTGAATAAGCTGCAGACAATTAGTGGCTTAGAAGTCAATTTAGCCGCTGCCATTATCGAGTAAAGCTCATTAAAAGGAGCAAATGATATCCTATTTCGATTCATAACAGTTTAATTAGAATGTTACGTTCAATATCGAGCACTATATCTCATATTCGCTGTCAATGTTGGGCAATGTAACAAAGTTTCCCATTTACCACATACTATCCGTTATTTATAGAGTTTGATGGACTTGAGATTGTCTTATAAGAATACTGGTTAACCAATAAACTGTTTTATTGACTAGGGCGCGAATTCCTGTAGTAGAAAACCGTGTACCGGTTTTGCACGTTTCATATACAATTGTTTGCTCATGCTGAAATCAAAGAAGCCGCAAAGCGTAACATGAAGCGGAGTAGAGTTATCAAAACAAGCTGTCTACTTACGAGATACGATAAATGGAGTTGATTTAGCAAATTCATGTAGTTCTCAGAAATTAATAAAGAATGTAATACAAATCACCGTCTTTATATCTATATACGATATCGGAAATATTTTAAACGACGATGTTATAGAATCAAGAGAAGGAACCTTACGGTTGGCGAGTTTAACGATTGCGAGTTGATAATGTTGTGTTACAGTTTTGAACGAAATTTCATTTCGAAATTGCAATTATGCGACCTAGCTATGCACAGCAACAAGATTGTCTACAAGACTGTTTGTATGTTTGTCGTATACAATTTAAGTGAGCTTTATTTTATTTAGACTGTATTGTCTAATATTTTCCTTTGAATAAAAAGTTTTTCTATTAAATTCTTTTAATAATTTATTCTAAAAATTAAGAAAGAAATTATTTTAAGAAATTTAAATTCGAATTTGTTTTTATATAAGTTTAAAAAACTCACTTTGAGAATATACGTCTTGATGCGTTCTTTGTCGCTTCAATTAATTTTCCGTTCTTTTCTTCTCAATACGAAGATGTGGTGACAAAAATATCACTCGACAAATAAATATTGTTTTTTTTTTCGTTTTAAGATATTAGTTTTTCTAATATTTAACAGTAAAACAGCTCTTTAATGATTTTTGAAATATTTTTTTAATATTTAAAGCTTAAAAACACTTTCTAGTTCTATTTTTCTCCATATTATGTTTTTTTATATCTCACCAAAAAAAAAATGACAAGAAACTCAATGTCTTCAATGTTTTTGTTTTTTTTTCTTTAAAAACACAGTAAATTTTTAAAGCGAAAAAAATTAACGACATAAGTACACAACATTTGATTATTATTTCTTTGTATATTGAAGGATTTACTCGACAAAGAAGAATTTCATTTCGATTATCTATTATGTATATTATATGTGAGATATAATTTCCCTTTCCTTTAGCCGGATTAAGGTAAATATTTTTTCTGTTGCCATAATTTCGAAAATTTTACATTATTTCGGAATAATTTTGGGAACATTTTAGTATTAGTTGAAAGAGTAGTTTCACGAGAAATGTTTAATTCATTTTTAGATTCAAGCTTATGCTTTGCAGCACATGGTCAAGGGTGAAGAGAGATTCGAAGAATTTCGTTTCTTATGAGTTTTCCAAAAATATATTTTATATTAAAATTAGAGTCAATTTATGGTTCTTGTTATCGAGCTAATTCGAAAGTAATTTGTCTATAGACAAATTCATTCACAAATCAAAAAGATCATTCCAAATTTCGAACTTCTTAGCAAAATCACCGACACCATCCGAATCGTTAGAAGACTCATATGTCATAGTGGTCGTTTCGATCGAAGCTACGCTAACGTATGCTTGTTTGGAATGTTTTTAAATGAACATAAACATTTTTGCAAATTGATCTGTTACATAGATTAGACATCACCAATTAAGACAGCAGGTTATAACTTCCAATAGGAGATTCATTTGATTCAAACAATTTTTTTGCAACTCTTGAAAAGAAGTCTGAAATTTTAAGAAAAAATTTCTTGTAGATAATAATTTGTTTTCTACATAATCCAGAGATTTCAAAGAAGCATCTATTGAACGAGGTAGAAAAATAATTCTTGCTTTCTGAAATATATGCGCACGCGGTGCTATCTTTGTATGTGAAAATCTCAAATACTTTCTTTGTCGTTATCTGAAAGCCCTTAATGCAGGGCTCATTAAAACAATTTTTCTTAACGTATCTAACTACAAAAATATATTATAACGCAGTATACAATGAAAATCAAAGAAAATATATTCAAACGTAATAATTATAAATGTAATGCAACAAACAAGGAGGAGTGTTTATAAAGCAACAACAACAATAACAAGCACAATACAATTCAACAAATATGAAAATTTTTCTACATACGCTTTTATAAGTCCCTTCAAAACGTTTCCTTCTATAATAATAAAGAGAGATATTCATTGAAAGACTGCGGTAATATTAACTATTTATGCACTTACATGCACTATACGTACTGTTATGTGCTTACAATTTGCTTTTACATTTTTTTTTTGCACAAACATTATAACAAACCTAGACAATTATAAACATCCATTCCTATTATACATATTAATGTAGATATTTGTATATATACGTTTTGTACATATATGTGACATAAACTCAATCTGACTAGTTTGAGAGAATGCTTATGACTGATAAATTATCTAGAGAATACAGTTAAGAAATTTATTTCCTTTGCTTTCGATGCAATTAAACTCGACTTAGATACTATGACGACAAAACTTATTTTTTTGTACAGACCACAGCACCATAAAGTATCTACATTCTTCATCATTGCAACATTTTTAAACCCTTCATTACGTCTACTTTTAGATATTATGAATATAAAAATAAGATAACTTCGAAAAAGAGAGAAAAATTGAAAAACATATTTATTAACAATAGATGAAGAACGTTAGGTAACGATCTCAAGCATTGGAAAAAATCTTGTTCATATAAAAATTAAATATCAGGAAAGGGTATCTAAAGAATCATGCATATGATGTACAAAAACGAGCAGTTTATTAATATTTCTATGGAATCCAAGATTCGTATTAAGGTAAGCAATATGTAATATTTATATAAAGCTTCATTGATTGCTTTCTTTTGGTAGAACGATTTTATAATAAGGTCTATGAGATGTTCCTTGGTATTGTTTTATTCATCATAATAATTGTTAATCTTCTCGTTGTTAATCTTCCTCTTTCACAATTATGTTAACTTAACATTTATCCTCCGACTTTTCTGTTTAATAAATCTTCAAATTGCAATTTTGTCAGATATATGAAAAGTTGATTTTATTTGACTGGCAGCACTATTGAAAACACGAGATAATTCATACAAGCCATATTTTAAAAATAGCTTTCGGGTATAAACGCAGAAATTACAGCGTATCAGCTAAGTTGACGAAACAAAGGCAACATTTTGTACTGATATTATTTGCTAATGTATAAAAGCGGAGGTATTTAACACATCACTCAATAAGTTCATAGGGAACATAAATATGTCGCCACATTATTATTACATTAAGGAATTCATGTGATTTTTAAGCAGTACCTACTTCCAAAAGGCACTTTCGGCTAAGAAGGTTATATGCCATGGTGCATTCGAATATTTTGAAAAGGGATAAACGATCAATAGTATATAACCGTGTATAATAGCAGCAGTATGAAGCACTATAAAACCTTATACAGCAGTATGTAACGATACATAGCGGTGTTAGTACCAGCACGTCAATGCATTTGGCGACCACAGCATTGGCAAACTGGAAAAAAAAAACATTAGTGATCCTATAAACTTATTGAGTAACGTGCTACAAAACTATAAGAATCTACAAAGGATTAATTCGTCGTTTTTAAAAGTATAATACATATAGACAGAGTGTAGATAATGTGTAAAATTGGAACAAATTTGCAAAACGATACGTATAAACTGATGGGAAACAATTTTGAACACGAAAATACCCCTGATGAAATTTTGAATAAAAGTTATTTTGGAGATGTTTTCACTGCTTCCCGTCTTGACTTTTGCTTCTAGGGCAATTTGATAAAAAATCAAAATCGAAATGATTGCTTTTAGAAAAAGTCGGCATGTGCCATGTCGGAGATCTCGAATATTAGAGGAAATAGGAAAAAATTTTATTATAGATATTTAAAGATATTTTCATATCATTAAAAATCAATTTTTTGGAACTTTTGGAGCACTACGTCCTCTTTTTGAACCTCAATTATTGAAAAGAAAGTAATGGTAAATAAAGCAAACTGACGAATGAATTTTGGTGAAAAAATATTACGAAAAATCGACCTTTTGAATCGTTTAATAGTCAGATTTTTTAGGAATTAACCCTTTTCAGCTGGAAATAGCGTCTTAATTTAAATATATATATTTAGCGAATTGACTGAAACTTCCAGTAAAGGAGGTGAAGGAGACGATTGATAGGACAGGGTTTAGAACAGACTAGGTCAAATATATCCAGCCCATCCGTTCAATTAGGTAAGTTTCGTCCGCCTGTCCGTCTTTCATAAAGGTTTCAGTACGTGTATTCTTGAGTGTGGTGGTCTGAAGAGCCACTGCAAGCAAAAAAAAAACCGCCACCACTATCAAGCTAGTTAGCTTCCGTATGATACTTGCATCCGTCCCGTTGCGACATTCGACGTTTAACAATGGACCATAGCATTGACAGAGTCGTGCTATATGCTACACCTAAGTGGCGTGCAACGTATGGCCCATTTTATTGGAAACAGCAGGTAAAAAGAATTATCACATAGAGTTAAAGTTACTGTTAAAGCTATAAATCGTATAGATCATATGTTACAAAAAAGTGGAATTAAAGATTTCCCCGACTGATTGCTTTTTTTTTAGATATCGAACATGGGAATTGTCATCCAAGCGGCCAACATCATATTGAAATTAACTGTCCTACTGGTAAACTGTTTCGTTCCGACGAATCTACTTTACGAGTAAATTTAGTATCGCGCTCTTACTGGTAAGACCATATTGAAATGAAGTCTCTTTCTTGTAAACTCTTTCATTCCAAAGAACGTATTCTTCTAATAAATTTACTATCACATTATTACTTTTGATTTCCTTAGTAAAAAGTTCATTATTTAGTGCGCACGATTTCTGTAAAATAATGCTAGTATTATGTTCGCATGAAGTCTAGAAAATCTAAAACATAACAGATTTTTTTAGCTGCTTTTACTACGATGGTTAGAACTTATTATTTATAAGCAAGAGATTTGCCAGTCCTTCAAAGAACTTGTTACAGGCTTAAGAAATGAAACTTGTCGTACATATAATAACAAGTAATATAATATATAATAAGCTCTAAATTAAGTTCATTTATATAAACTAACGTATGTATCAACTCAAATTGAACTTTATAGACTGTTTCTTTTATAGTTGTGGTTGAATATAGGTCTATTTTTCGATATTGAACGCTGTTTTTCACTTTCACATTTTCAATTTTTCATTTGAAAAACTTATTTAAAATTTAAAATCGAACTTTCTTTTTTAACAGTTTGAGTTTTGGAATTACAATTTTGTTTTTAAGCCTTTTTCTGCACAACAAAGCATTTATGGAGAACTGAGGCAGAAGGATAATTTCAATTCTATATACTTTAGTTCAATTCTCCCTCTCCCTCGTTCTCTCTCTCCCCCTGTCTTTTTTTCTTTCTTTATTCCTTAGAGCCAAATACTATTTTCAATTCAACTGTGTTTATAATCTGTGCCAACAATCAATAAACGCTCAACAAAACAATTCACTTTGATCTCTTAATGCAATCAAAAAGTTTTTCATTCTACAAACTGAAAGAATTTTTCAATTAAGTGTGTTTAAATCGTTCAATTTCGTCATCCATGCAATGTCGGAAAAAACAATTGTGTCAATTCTTTTAAAAGCACTTATTTCCTCGCAGTATATTCTTGGTTAAGATGAATTAACGGTATTTGAATATTTAAGTTCTCATATCACTTACGATAATTTAAATAGCGAATATATACAAATTTAACAGGTATTTATTCAGTTGAAAATATTCATATTTTTTAAACGATTGGCTCGTTTCGAGGGAAGTATTAGTGAATCTAATAATAATTCATTTAACTTAATTTTAAAGGTAGAATGCTACAACTAAGAATAACTAAATATTCATCAAATGAACAACAGAATAGCAGAGAATAAATTTCTTATTCACGGGAAGAATTTCAAACTCGAGATAGAATTCGCAAACATTTATATCGGAGAGAGAGTGTGTGAAAAATTAATGTTCGTGGTTTGCTTTGAAAGTCTTATACATGAAGGATTTGTTAAATGTGAGAAAGTTGAACTGTAGCCTTCAAGTAGAATACTGAAGTAAATGGGATTAAGATGTTATGAACTGATAGATCCTTAACGATCGCAATTAAGTTTCTTTTAATGTTGTAAATAAAGTCTTATGTTGCTCATAATCCGGGTGATACGAAACTAATTTAGGGGATATTAGGGATAATACATGAAACGAAACTTAATAATATATAAAAATAATATTGTTACTAAGATCACGTAATGATAATATAAATTTGCATGAAAACTTCCGAAATATATCGTCAAGAAAATTCCCTCTTATGCTTTATCCAACGTAGTCATAACATAAGATCGCCTTGTGCAACTGGTGATTAACGAAAAGATTGATGAAAATTCCCGTGAAGTCCAATAGGTAAAGGAGCTAACATAACAATTCCGGAAATCCAGCAAGGAAGGATTACCAGAATTAAATGCAGTATTTGTGATTTTCGAAACATTTATTATTAGACGCTTTTTCTTAAAAGAACACACTTGCAGATTGAGCTTTAAGGTCAAAAATAGGTTTCTTTAAATAATTCAATTATAATATTTATTCTAAAAATTGTAAATAATATGTATGCTGTTCACAATCCAAAGTGACCTTGTTTAAGGAAAACAGTGCAAAATCGAAAACTACATCTTTTCCATAGCATTTTTAAAAGGTATTATAATTTAGATTCAACTATGTTTAGGTTTAGGTTTTTGTTAACTTTTGCAATGAATCTTGTTACAAATCTCTTGTTACTAAATACAACTTAATACAAAATCTAATTTATGGTCTATTAATTAAATTCTAAAATGCAAAAAAGCCACCCAACGTGAGTTGTTGCATCTCCGGTTAAGTTACTTGCTTAACAGAAGAACAGAATAATTGGTATCTTTGTTTTGATAATTCTTTTAATTTTCTTTGATCTATATAAATCGGATTTATTTATTTATTTATTATATGCATTACTGGGTTTATGAAGATTTTATTATAGTTTTTTACCATTCCAAAATTTGCATTCAACAATTTTAACATTTCCCCCATAAACTGTCATCATTTATTACTAAGTTTCACTTGTATATTTCTGATTGATATTGAAATCTCTCTTTCTGTAAATCTACATAAAAAAATCCTAATTAAATGCTTTAGAAAAAAAAATAAACCAGGGCTTAAACAGTAAAGTAAAGGAAGTAACACTTTTTCATTTTGTTTTGTACAATTTACAAATGATTCATTTTTTGTATATTTATTTTTATATCATTAGTTCTGTTGGTTGTTGATGAACATTACCTTTATTTATCTAAATGCTGCCTTTCAGGATTTTATTACATAAAATCGCTTTTTAATGATACTTAGAAATACACGAAACTTATGCCCTTCACTATATATCAACAAGAACAGAAAGCTATGGCAAGTGAAAGAAAGAGAGAGGGACTTTGAGATAGAGAGGGAATTTGAAAGAGAGAGAGAGAGTGTGAAAGAGAGAAATGTAAAAAAATACAGAGGAAGAGAGGAAGCGAAAAAAAGAGGGAGAAAGAAGAATAGAGAGAGAGAAAAGAAAAGAGACAGGCACAGAATTAACGAGAAGAAAAGAGATAGGGAGACGAAAAGAAATAAGTTGATGGAAAGAGAAAGTGAAAGCAAGAAAAGGAGTATTGAAGGAAGGGGGAAAGAAAGAGGAGGAAGAGGAGATAGGGAGGGGAAGAGAGGGGGAGAGAGTGAAGGGCGTACCGCGAGGAGAGATAAAAGGAGATTGGTAAACGATCAATCGATTCTGCTATTTTTCTTATGAGAGATGTGACAAAACAAGGGCTGTTCAAATTAAGCTAAGCTGTAAAAATGTTCGCTCAAGTCCGTAAACAATTTCAGCGAACCGCTTTTTAAAAACAATTACGTTCATGATAGTGAAATAATTTATTTTTAGCCCTTAAAATCAGTTATATTAGAAAAAACATATATTAAGCAAGAAACCAGTTGTGTATTAAAAACTCCCTAGCAAAAAAATATCCCTATAAGTGAGTAGGATATATCAAGTGCAATTATAACGTCTTTGAAGGAATAAAAAGGGTGGCTTTATTCATCCAATTGTCCAAGTCGTGCACCGTGATACTTCTTACGAGATACGTACGTATCAAAAAACAAATACTATTGGATGGACGTCTGACGCCCCCATAGACACGATAATTCTATTTTATGATTTTCATAGTTGTTTTGTCTGTTTTTCTTTTTTTTTATAACTTTTGTTTGAATATGAATTTTTATGTGAAATATTGCTCTAAGCGAAGTGGTTTAGGTGGTTAGTAGCCGGCCTTGCGGATTATATTGTTTCAATTTTTTTTTTTTAAACAGCTTTTGAACTAAGTAAACTACGTTTTACAACTGATTTTTTAATGGTTTTAAGTTGTTGTATGCGATTAAAGGATCCAATATATACAATCTTTTGTATTACCTGCCATATGATCCCTCCTATCGTTCACATGGCAAAATAGTCTAATTTTTAACATTTCATAGTGAAATTTAGTCCAGAATAGTAATTTGACACACAAGTTTACTGTGTCAAATCTGGATAACGCATATATTTTTGGGTGAAGTGGCTTCAGACGGACAGAGTAGGAGAAGTCGACTCAGAAAACAATTATCAATCGATTGGCATACTAAAAGCTAGGTCTTGACATAACATACGTCCGTACAAACTTAATATACGCGGTACCACTTAGTGATGTAAGGTGAAAAATGACGAATGCAGGAAAAAATACAAATAAAAAAGAAGAATTCAATGAAGTAATTGAAGTAAATTTGTAAAATCATTTTGACGCAAACTATAATCAAGATGAATATTATTAAAATATAGCTTAAGCTCCGAATAGGCAAACATTAAAAGACTAAAAACAACAATAATAAAAATCAAAGTTAGAAAACCAGTTGCTTAACACTTGATTACAAAGCTTTTGCTTATTTTAGTAAAAAATTTTGTAGAAATTTTTGTCTTTCCTGCCCGTAGTTTTCGACTACAAGAAATGATAAGAGAAAATACAAAACCAACAAAGAGCAAGACAATGTAATCATCCCAACACCGTTAGCGGGTGTCCATAAGAAGTTGTCAAGTGACAAATGTTCAAAACACTTAACAAAATGGGGTTAAGTATAAAGCTTGTGGTACAAGATAACAAGACTTATAATAAAAAGGATGAAGAAGAAGAGCACTTTTTGTTCTCAGAGCAGCAGTGTTAAAATAAATTCCACTTTTTTTTTACAAAATTCCAAGTACGTGCTTACATATAAATCGCACTTTAATAATAAAATAAAATTGATGCTGCAATTAATGTTTTTTTTCACGATGGAACTAACCCTTATTTACGTAGATTTTATTAACATTCATTAATACGTATATACCTTGAGAGGTTCTCGAAAGAGACAACTTTTGAACCTGTAATCGTCGGCAGCGATAGTCGCTGGATGCTCGGCTTGCCTACTTGGTCCGGAATATCCGTACTGTTCTTCTATTCAGTACTATCCCAATGATCAAACTCTAGGTTTTAAATCCAGCTTTTGATTTCTCTTTAAGAGGCCTGCTGTAATATAATGATAATTGTAGAAAGTTTCCTTTCAATTTAAATTTTCAAAATAAATTTGTTTTTCATTTCTTTCTACCGATCGTAATATTCACTTAGTTTATAAATCCATAAATATTGATATCAATATGATAAGAATCAGATAGAAAAGTTTTTGGATTGGTCAGTCCATTATCCGAAGATATCAACTAAGTCACGTAAATCGTCATACTAGAACAGATTGCAAATAATTAAATTTGTCAAATGCTTGTAGAGCACAGAAGCATATATGAGACACTTCAAGTCAACTTGTCAATTGATATGAGGATTACTATTTAAAAACATAATTTCAAATTATTTCTTATCACTTTTTCATTTAAAATTAAAAGGGTTCATGAGCTCGCGCGTAATTATATATGAAGAAATCAAAGCACGCAAGGCTACTTTTTAGTCCATACGCGTCATATAGAAACATATTTTTAAATACATGCTATATACAAACAGAAAAAATGATACAAATGAAGCAAATGGAATTTTGTTCTATTTTGCGATTAAACGTCATAGATATCGTTCAATAAGTTCGTAGGATGGCATACAGATGTCGCCAGCATTGGCGAAACGTTATGATTTTTAGATAGCATCAGGTTTCAAACAAAATATGTCACAATTTCATTACATTTTAGCCATTAGTTTACAAGTTACAACTATTTTAGTGACAATATATTTTTGTAATTTGCAAAACGATGGAAAAATCTGAATTTGATATTTCGATAAAGGATTGCTTTTGAATGGGAAAAAAGCCGTCCGATATAAGAATCGTTCTTCGTTGAAAACAACAATTTATCGGTGATTTTCTATCTTTAACGAAATTCTATGGACACTTATATCGCTAACCACTTTGGTCGCCCGACTTTGATAGTTGTTGCGAAAAACATTTAGAAAAAGCACAAGATCGTTTTGGAAAATCGAAAAGTGAAGTTCCATGAGATAGGTGACATCTTAATGATAACAGAAGGCAGCTTATGAATTTTTTAAGAACATTTGCCAGCTCTGTTCGTACTTGACCAAAAACAAAAAACTTATTGATCAATAAAAGCACTGTTTGGAGCTCTTTAGGTGAAATAAAAGCGTATTTTTCATGCGATATATAATAATGGATGAAACATGGATTCGTCTACTCCATTCCAGAGTCAAATCTGTGCTTAACAGAGCGGGCAACAACCAGCGAAATACGTCCAAAGCGTCCATGCAAAAAGAGTGTACTTTGGGGTGCGCATTATGTAATATTTGACTACTTTGAAAAAGGACAAAGGTTTAATAGTATATAATAGTACAAAGCAATACACAAAAGTACATGAGAGCATATAACACGAAGACAGTGCAACTTATCACAAGTTGACCACAACACTGGCAAGATGGCGAAAGACGTCCACAGCGACGAAAAACGCAAAAATCGGCCGGGAAGGCTACGGCGTCCGTATTTTAGGATGCGCATGGTATAATCGAGTAACTTGAAAAAGAACAAAGGATGAATAGTATACGAGTCTATAACAGTGTATAACTGTATATAACTGCATATAGTAGTATACAACATCAACACAGAAGTTAAAGACGACAGTGGTAAGAAGCGATCCTACAGGCTTATTATGTAATGTATTATATGTATGCAAATTAAAAAATACTTTCCAAGTCAAATGCACTATTTCTATGTTGTTTGTTAATTTTATCCTGTTATGTTATACATAACACTAGTAAGAAAAATTTTATTTATTATTTAAATACTCAAAATTTAGATATCCGGAGTACCAGGAATATCGACAATTTCTTCCAAAAATTATTAATATATAAAGAGACAAAATTTTCATATTCTTGTTAAGGCTTTTAATGAGATCTACTACACTGATGATTTGTCCTATATGGTCAGACATATAGACAGAAGTAAAATATGCAGCTGTTCCATATATAGGATAGATGGCTTTTTAAACGACCTCTCTTGGTAACCATAATTTCAATTCTAAAAAATTATCAAACCCCTTTGAAGCGAACAAAGCGAATTTTGTATACCCGTCAATCGTAAAGGTTTTTATTAATTGCGGACGTATCAAGTAGGGTTTCTACTGCATTAAAGTTTTTTAATGCGTTACAAAAAAGTTGTGATGCCAAACTTGAGACTGATGATTGAACGTTGTGGATGTTAATAGTAATTATTTGCAATTTTTTTGCGTTAAATTTCATCTTCAACTGAATGTACAAATTTCGTAGTGTGTCAATCAAGACACGCCTGCAAGATAGACAAACATCGATAAATCTAGTCTGAGTTAAGCACATATATATTCTGTTTGATGTTGAAGTTTCAAACAGAATAACAAAACTATTGTGAACATTCTTCAGTGATAAGTGCAGAAGATAAAAGAATTTGACTTTGACTTTTATAAAAATAAGAAAGTTGCTGTTAATGATTTTTTAGCATTGTTGGGCAAAAATAAGTTTTTTATTGTTGATGCGGAAACACCCGTTTGCCTTTAACTTTGTTGAAAAACACTTTTATTGAATATAAAATTCTGCTTAGAGTTTTGGTGTTCGCCACCAAGTGGAAATATATTAATTTTATCGTTTCTTTTGCAAAAAACATAGCAGAGTTGCAATAGAATAAAATGCAAATATTTTTAATCTTCATAAACTTAGTCTTGAAGCTGTTATTATTATCAAAACTTAGACGGAAAACTGAACTGTGCCAATTGTGGTGTTAGCTCAAGTCCTCAAAACAAAGCCTGATATACTTTGGTTCGCCTATAATAATGGCTGAAATGTCGGGTAAGCAGATTTCGATACAAAGCGTATATAATTTTATTTCATATTTCAAGTTTTCTCTTTTTTTTTTATATCGCTTCTCTTTGCTTTTGTATAAACTCGGCAGAGCTTTCGTTGTGCAAATTTATGCTGGATTTAAAACACGTAAACTGCTGTAAGATGAAAGGACAGTAATTTCAAAACACACGTTACGAATTACATATTGGATAAAAAGAAAAAATATATAAACATATGTAAAATTCAACAGCGAATGCCAAGTGATAAAAAGTAATTTTTACAACAAATAATATCAACCAACTAAGATAGATAGCCTCCTGAAATATAGAATAGAGATTATGAAGGAAACTTCATAACTTCATAAAGTTACTGCAGTTAAAGGCAAGGTTGTTCGACAAAGATTACTGATGAGTTGTGTTTTGACAAGAATCGATACCTTTTGTACCTTTATGTTTAGGTAATGAGTATCCCAGCAAACAGTTTCTGATGAATTACAAACTTAAATTAACGACTTATCTCTGAAACCATATATCAAAAAAACTAAAAACAAATAAAATATTAAAGGCAGGTCTCGACAACTGTTATCTTTCCGAGGCCCTTCCGAGTAGCTAAACAATCTTAATAAACATTTTTCATATTTTATAACACACATAGCCACCCCCATATATTCTATATAACGCAGAGAAGGATTTAATAGATACCCGCCCGACTCAGTATCGTTTTCTGAGTAGATTTGAACTTGGCTGTCCGTTTGTCTTTCCACGTATTTTATTATTCAATCTACAGGTCATTTTTGAGAAATGCTTGGCAAAATTTTACATACTGGCATATTCTGGTCCGAGTACCGTTTTTGTAACTCCTACCCCTTTAATGACTTCTTAAAGCTTAAAAAAGCCTTTACATTAAAAAAATTTTCAATATTCAAAGACAAAAATTTCTGAGTATGCTCCCGCATAGTTAGTCGATTTCCAAACATAGGATCAGATGAGTCCATTTTTTGAACCTCCTGCGAAAAATGTCGTACCTGCGAAAAACTTATAACTTTTGATATTTAATAATAAATGTTATTTCTTAGCAGCAATTTGAAATAAAAATTAAGTTGCCTAAATTTGAACCATGTAGGTATACCTTTTTCGGCTCCAGCAGTTAACCTATACCTTAATTTTTAATGTGTTAAAGAATCGCAAGATTTTTGAAAACAAAATTATTATGTTTAAGGCTCCTTTTCATATAAGTACTGAAAGACTTTAAAAAGTAGTGTCTTTACATGGAAAAGAGATAAAATTTTGATACTTTATCCTGAAGAATTCAATTAGACGAAATGGTTTAGTATGTTTAATTGTCGATGTGGCCCGAGTATAATTTTTATACTAGTTTTCTTTAAATTTGTTTTATTTGCAAGCGGCTGTTGGGGTTAGAGGGTAGACTTTGACAAATTGAAATGGCAAAGAAAACTAAAAACCATAAACATCACTACAAGAATATAAGAAAAAACTCACAAACAAAACAAATGAAAAAACACAAGGTATATATATATATTATTACATATAAATGATATGCAGTTTACTTTGGCTGAGTCATCGTTAAGAATCATACGCGTGTTATTTGTGTACCCACTTATATTTCAAGTTGTTTCATATGGCAAACAAGGTTTTCTGTTTATTCAACAATTCGTGCTAATATTTCTTAAATCATTTTTAAGATTATCTGCATTATTTACTATTATATCTCATAAGGCATTTGTGTCAATAGATATATATTTTGGCAACATACAGTTATTGTTATTGGTTACAGTTTTTGTTTACTATTCTTTACCTTTTCTTCTCAATCATAATAAATAGTATCAAAGAAAAAGTTCGTAGCGTTTTCTAATACTAAATCAGTGAAATTTATTAAATGCAATATTCATTATTTCGATTTATAACTCTTCACCGTTTTTCTTATTACTGAGGCGATTGTGGGCTTTTTAGCAGAAAAAAAAATGAATCAAATGAACTTCATAGATTTTTTTAATATTAACTTTAGAACATGGAGAAAGCTCTGCTTATATCGAAGAAAATTAATGCGTCAAATTTTTTCTCAGTCAAGTTCTCTCAGGTCATGAATATATATATGGTTGTGACGGCTTTGCTATTTGATAATAGGAGCGAATGGAATGGTTCGTCTGGTCATTATTTATCAGCTCCTTAGCACGATTGCCTTCCAATTCCACCTAACACAAAGCATTTATCAATCGAATGTAGAAAATTTGTCTGAATTGTATAAATGGGAAAATATCTTAAATTCTGCTTCCATCCAAACATACTCACTAACAAAAAGCTTTATTTAGCAACAAGATTTTTAAAGAAATGCAATGATAGTTGCTATAAAATAGTAATTAGACATATAAGTTTTCGGTGCTTAATTTAGACCATTTGAATCCAGTTTTCTTCTTTTTTTAAACCCACCCCCGAAGGTGAAGGGTATATTTCAATTTGTCATTTGGTTTGTAACTACCAAAAGGAAACTTCGGGTAACCACAACGTATATATATTCTTGATCAGCATCAAGGTTAGGATCGATTTAAACATGTCCGTCCGTCTATGTAATATCTCTGATAAACGTTTTCTTAGTCGCAAAAATGAACATTCGAAGTTCTTTCACTGTCATTACAATAGAGTTTTTCCCCCTTTTTGAAGATAAAGGTAGTGGGTATAAAAGATTCGGCACAGTCAAGTATAACATTACAATTATTTAGAGTCTACGGAAAATTAGCCCGGTGCAGCCCCGGTACAACTTATTCGAGAATAGCAACCCTTATATGGATTATGGATGAAGAGGAGCATTATATAAAGTATGATACTCGTTAGAACTTGAGCACATAACTTTGAAAGTGTGAAACGGTTCATAATTGTTCCGAATTGGGATCATTCAGCACCATAGCAGAATTTATTTGTCAATTCAAGAGTTTTATAATAAAATAGAGACCTGATAAGGTGGGCTTTTTCAAAAGAAATAACAACTTTACGACGAACAAAAGAAGGTAAGGATCATTGAGGATCTCTACGCAATCCCCATAATAGAAGTTTAAAAAAAGATTTCTGAACAAATTCAATGAGATCAATGTACACATTCTAATTTGGTACCAAAAAACTAGCTGTATATCCTAGAGAAGATGTTACCAAAACAAACTATATTTTTTTTAGGGACGCACGGGTCAAAAAATTCGTTAAACAAACGCTTCACAGAACCGGAAACAGACCTCGAATTATTTACCATAGAAAGAGTCTCCAAGTTACTTTATCAACACCTTGATAGAAGCTTCGCTTTCTTGCTAGAAAGCTCTTAAACTGTATGATATAGAAAACTTTTTTCGTGACATTCAATTTATGTTCCCTAAGCTGTTGCCAAATTTCTCAAACAAAACCTATGTAGAAGAAATTCTAAATCATATTTTAAAGACGCATATTTACGAATATATTAATAACTTTTGGTGTGAAAATCGGATCGGTTATGTCGAACTTGTAGCGTCTATTGTTTTTCGCATTGAATTCTGCTTATATACACGCTTGTTTATGCATTATATTTATTATATTTTACGGTAAGATAATTACATTACGTGCTTGCAATTACAAAACTCCTAAGGTACATGTACGTATCTTTAGTTGAGAATAATGTATTCTTGGTTTGATTTCCTATCTTAACATACCCTTGTAAACAAAAGTGCATTACACGTCACAGTTGAAATGCTGTACACGTTTACATTTTCTCAATGAAATAAACATAACAAACAAAGTTATCGTACATAAATGTGATACCACAAAAGTTACTAAAATACTATTTTTATTGAAATTGCGTAATAACTTTTACGGCAACTCAACAGTTTCGTTCGGTGCGTGCTTCGGTGACATCCTACTTGTTAAAACATGATAAACAATTTATTCATTTATTCAATTCATGTGATTAATGCGCACAAATCTTAATTTGACTGTAAGGAATTACCATTGGTTTGCATAATTAATGCAACACAATTATACCGTAAAGTGCGATAACAAAAGAGGAATTAAAAGACGTACACAATTAGGCCGAGATTGTGTTTATGTTGATACAATAGTCTGCAAAATTTTACAAATTTCACAGCATTTTATTACTTACACTTAATTTTACTTTCTTCTTCTGCGACAAATTTTTATATTATTGCGAAGTTAGTTCTTTTTCTTTTCTTTTCTTTTTTTTTTGTTTCTTAGTCATATTTCGTAATCGTTTCTTTTCAACGTACGTCATCAAAATTGGATTACTTTTATATATCGACATTTTTGTAGTAATTAAAAAGAATAACTGAAGAACCAAATTGCTATTTAAAATTTTTTATCCTTTAAAAAGTAAAGATATATTTAATTTGGATTGATTTTCTTAAAACCGTCGTAAGTCCGTGCGCAACCACGCGTATATAGGACACGTTCACATGTAGAACGTCCTCTTTGAAGTTAGGGCATAAATCCATTCATTCGTTTTATATATACTACACCTTACGCCGTGTTTATCTCAAAATTGGACTTCATACAATTGGCATCTCATAGATAATTATACAAAACGGAAACCGTTGCAAACTGAATTAAACGCAATTGATTGAACTTAGGATTTTGTGAGGTAAAAATCGAAAACGATATTAGAAAGGTTAAAATATGAATAAGAAATTCTTAGTCATAAAAATTATTTCACTTTTGCTCATTGTGAACGGCTGCATGAATCGATTTTTTCCACAGGGACTACGGGATAACTAGCGCAATATTTGCGGAAATTTTTATAGATTTAAAGATATCGGCTTGAGATTTGACAGAAATATTGAAAATTCTTGCATTCAAGTTGATATTGAAAATGGGAAAAATCGGTGCCAGGTTACGCTTACACAAAAACCAAGCTTCATACAAGAATTTACTATTCATTAGAATTGTTTTATATACATGCACGTGTCCCAAATTTGATACAATTAATTTTATGTAAGATTATTGTTAAGGATACATTTGTTTCATAAAATATTTCAAAATGGACATTTTCATATTACAAACGCTTATCTTTAATCAGATCCCTTACATGGGGAGCAGTACAAAAAAAATTTCCGCGTCCCAAATTTGTTGTAGCTAATTTTTATGTCAAATTACTATTAGAGACTACATTGCATCATGAAAAATTTTTATGAAGGTTTACTTTTCATAATAAGAGTTATATGGGAAATGTTTCAGAAAACGGTTCCACCCGTTCGAAACTGTTCACTTTTACTTTATACACCAAAGTACTACTTTCTACCGTTTTTTGTCGAAAAATATTATTAATATTATTTTAATATTAAAAATGGCAATTTTTGGCATAAAACTTATATAAAAATCTTTCCGTCGACCCGTCTGTGTAATGTCTGGAGTAAATATTCTCCCGGCCGCAAGAATGAAGACATCAGCTTTAACTTTAAAAGTTCTTTCACACAGGTTAGTATGGAAAATGGGTCAAATCGTTCTCAGATTACGCTTACAGTAAAAAACAAGCTGAAAACACCTGTTTTCTGGATGCTTTACTCAATACTCTTAGACTATAAAATAAAAATTTCCACGGTATACCATAAAAACATAAAATATCTGCCACGACCATCTATGAAAATGTAATTTTTTTTTTACCTTTTTTTAATACATTGATGGTGGGTATAAAAAATTCGGCAAAACCAAATATAATTTTCTTACTTATTCTAATTATTTTAAGTAACAGCAGCTGTTACTGTTATACTGTAGGCGTGGCCTACGATAGTTTTCGGCCATTTTCAATAGCAAAAATATATGAGAGAACTTCTAATGCTTTTGCTAATTTTGCAGCCGATATCTTGAATTTGTGGCCAGACAACACAGACAGCCAAATGGACAGACTCGATGCTGTGAGGTCGCTGAAGTTTCCTTCTGGTTTTGATTGTTTCATTATTTTATTGAATAAATACTTTGATTTTGTAGTGTTTCAAATTTAATCACTACTATCTTAGCAAACATTGAAAAATCATTAAAATTTACAACAAAAAAAGTAATTGAAAGCCATTGACAAGAAATTGCAAAACATGAAATTTAAGAAATCGCTAATTTGTCCTGACGTTTTGCATGGTTAAGCGGAAGAAACATTCAACATTTCCACATTCTAAACGTGGATGAACCTGAAGGACATTACTTTATTGAAGCCTCTACAATTATACTTTAAAAGAACTTTTTAATCATTCTGCTCTTTTCGAGGATTTCAGATTAGGCAGTTCCTGTATTATGACTTACGATTTAAATGCAGACAGGCATTCTTCTATGACGCAGTTCCATCTCATCAGTTCTTAAAGATAATTTCATTAATAATTTGAAAAATAATTAAAATTTAAATGTAAAATAACTGAAAGCCATTGAGTGGAAACTATGAATATGAAATTTACGAAATCGCTAACTTGTTTCGACTTTTTCCATGATTAAGCGGAAGAAACGGTAAACATTGTTATCAATTTCAAAAGACGAAGTTCGCTGCTCTTACGTATCAGCCATTTTTCTATGATGTGGTTCTATCTCATTAGTTCTTAAAATTAATTTCAATAGTACCTTAAAAATTCTTATCAATTTCGAAAGGCAAGGCAAGCTGCTCTTGCATCTAGTAACTCACTTTTATCTTGAAGTGGATTCACTTTTAAAATTTTTTTGCCACATTTGCAATAATATAAAATAAAATTTGTTCTAAGTTAAAGTAAAAGTTTATTTCTTCGATTTTCTTTCTAAATTGATTCTCTTTTCCAGATTTCGTTTTTGCTCAATGGCTCTTCGCTATTCGCTTTAAATAAAATCTTCTCGAATCCCTTATTTCTTTGGTGAAATTATTTAACATTGTTCTTCTTCAACCAAATTATGTTTTAAAAATAGATCACGGAATGCTAGAATTGGAAGCATCAATCACAAAACATTCGTTCTATACAGATTCTAATCGAGAAATTCACTTGTTAGGGTACTTCGAAATCAAATAAATCAAATCAATATCAAATTGCATCGCATCATAAAAACGCAACAAGAAATCTAATGTCAGCAAATTTAATCTTTGTAAAGCGGAAGGTAAAGTGATGTAAAGACTCACAACATGTAATATGTACTGATGATGTACTACAATGATTCTTTATTAATTAAAGTAGATATCCATAGGCCAGCCGTTCCCCTGTTGCTATAAACATTCGAATAAAACAAAATTTATTCCTAATATTTATTTTAAACAAATGAAGTCGCAAGGATAATCCAAGTAAACATGTATGTGTGTGAATAACTTATGAGCTTGGTTATTCTTGTGAATATCAGATAATGAGATTAAGTCTAAGTATGGAGTAATTATTTACTAAACGATGAAATGAATACAATCGAATTCAGTTATTAAATCTAAGATAAATAAAAACGTTGCTGCAAACAAAAATGTATTAATATTCAATAGAACTAGTTTTGTAAAACTAAAAAAAAAACAAAAACGAATGAAATCCATTGGGAGCTTCTTATTGAGAACGTCTTATTGAGATTTACTTTCGTTGCTGATCCAATAAATGAAAAATAGTTAAATAATGTTTAGTGCTGTGTTGTTGCTGAATCTATATATGAAAAATGGTTAGATAAAGTTGTTGCTGATCCGATATATGATAAATGGTTAGATAATGTTGTTGCTGATCTGATATATGATAAATGCTTAAATAATGTTGTTAATGCTGCTTTGTTGCTGATCCGATGTACGAAAAATGATAAAATAATGTTGTTAGTATTGCTTCGTTGCTGATCCATTTATGAAAAATAGTAAAATAACGTTGTTGTTGAACCGATATATGAAAAATGGTAATATAATGTTGTTATTGCTGCTTCGTTGCTAATCCGATATATAATAAATACTTAAATAATGTTGTTAGTGCTGCTTCGTTGCTAATCCGATATATGAAAAATAGTTAAATAATGTTTGGTGCTGCGTTGTTGCTGAATCTATATATGAAAAATAGTTAGATAATATCGTTGCTGATCTGATATATGGTAAATACCTAAATAATGTTGTTAGTGCTGCTTCGTTGCTGATCCGATATATGAAAAATAGTTAAATAATGTTTGGTGCTGCGTTGTTGCTGAACCTATATATGAAAAATGGTTAGATAATGTTGTTGCTGATCCGATATATAATAAATACTTAAATAATGTTGTTACTGCTGCTTCGTTGCTAATCCGATATATGAAAAAGGTTAAATAATGTTTCGTTGTTGCTGATCCGATATGCGAAAAATTAATTAAAAAGAATAACGAAAATTTTTTTAAAGAATAACGATTAACTACACAACTAAACGTAGTTTTTTAAATTCAAAAAAAAAAAAGTTAACTGCTGTCACAAGTGTCGCTGCATTTAAGAAGCGATTGCAGAGTACTCCTTTCCTAAGCCGGGACAATCGACCAGGCTGATTTTGCGGAAAACGCCCTTAATAATGGCGGTGCCTTTGAGGGCTGGAGCCATTCTCTGCAATTTAGGCATCTCGTTCTTTTTTGGACTCCTTCTATTTCCCAAGAACCGAATTATAAAAAAAAAAAAATTCTTTTTTCTTATAACACACGAGAGCACGTCGCTCTGCGGCAAATGAATTTTTCCAACTGAAATAAGTTTTTGTGACTAAAAAGACAAATTAGAATTTTCTCTATTCAGAAATGACGTATAAAGCAAAGTCTATTAATTTTTATACGTTTGTGTTTTTTTTAATTCGACAAGTGTTTCTCGGTACAGTTTTTTTTTCAATTTCACTTCAAATTTTTTGTGTCATCAAAAGAGAAGTTTCCTTGTATGTGTTATTGGCCGTTTTCAAATTGTGATTTATAAATATACTCATCGCCAAATATTGCGAATTATAGCTAAAGGGGAAAGGGAATTTTAATCAATCACCCAGTATACGAGTTATGTGGATTTGTTGAAAGTAAGCTGAACCAACAAGAGTTATGCGTTTAATTTGAATTTCAGCCAATTTTGTAAAGTTTGCACAAATTTTGCAGGCACGAACGTTGATTTTCCACTTTCTTTGGAAAGATTAGAGTACTGGAAGATTCTGAAATTGTCTGCTTTTTATTGTTAGAGTTCTTGGAATTGGTGATAACTGAGATAACAAAATCGTGTATATTTGAAAAAGGAAAGTCACAGATAAAGTTTCAAAATCAGCATAATCCACTTACATCTCTATTAGTCAAGACATTAAAAAGAAAGAATCTTAAGAAGTACAACATAAACACATCGCAAAAAAGGCTCGCATCACATAATTTCCAAAAATGAAGGAACGTGGGTTAACTCATGCATGCAGGCATGACTGGATTGTTCTCAACTATCTCTGCAGTGAAATTTTAATCTGGTCGATGTACGTTGATCTATCCTCAGACCTTCCAAGGTACTCCGTTTAATGGAAGCCAATTATGCATTTTTTGCAGAACGATCCAAGTCGAAAAGTTTCAAGGAATTCCGAGAGAATATAAAAAAATTTGCAAAAGACGATATGTATTAGACACAAAGGCAAAATTGGAACTAAACACCGATACAATATTTATGCAACAGAGATGACATCTGCAATGAAGACAACTGCGGTGTGGCACAGAAATTTCATTTAGAATTGTTTCTGATCGATAATTTCGAGAAATGCACAAGCTAACTATCTAATTAAATATGGGCATGTCGCTTGGTCAATTATGATAAGTTTTGCATTAATTTTTCTAGCGAGTCTTCGTAGTAAATTTTTATCTTAGATCTCAAAGGCTATAAGTTAGTTCTTTGATTTTGTGAAAAGTTCGCATACGTTTTTACAGCAATTTTCAAAAGTCCTCGGAAATGTGTGGAACACGTCTCTGGCCAATATTGGCAACTTATAGTCTTCTGCCTATCATGAACGTAGTTGGGAGAGATTTACTCTCGCTTTTCGGCTGCAGCTATGACTACCAAGCAAGATTTTATATAACAGATTTAATTTTAATTTTTTTTTAATTTTTAATTTTCATCTCGGCTAGTCGTACCATAAAATAATCCAAAAGTACCGTACAAAAGACGGGCATTCGTACAAACTCAAAATTTTAAGATATTCGGGTAGAAATACATTTTATAAAGGCTTTGCTGCTTTCATAAACAGGTGTGGTCCATCAGTGCACTGATGATTATAAAGACTGGAAGTTGCTACGCATATAATTTGCGAAAAGAGGGACATTTATTTTCATATTTAATAATCAACTATTAGATTTTACAAATGCTTGTAACGCATGCAAAAAGCAACGGAGTTATCTGTACAGTATATGTATTCTGAATTCAGAAAAGTAGCGGAATCGATTTTGATAATCCGGTCTTTTTGCAAAACTGTTTTATGGCAACAATTTTCCTATATAGAGAATTAAATTTCGTTTCCAAATTTACTATTAGATGCACAACTTTGTCTCCGAAGGCACAAATCCCATCGAAAGATTTTATTGACAAAAGTCTAAGTTGATGTCTACAACTGTTTATTTGCACCAGCATATATCGCTAAAGCCTTCTATTGGAAAGGGTCGGAGACAAAGTTGGACACCTAATATTTATCTAAATTTACGCGTACTAAATTTCTGCACTGAATTAAGAAGAAACCACATCTTAATAAGGCAAAATACCAAGAATGGTTCCTCTAATCAAGTTAAACCCGAAGACTTCGGCGTTTCCAAAATGATGCTTCCACCCCCTTATAAATAAGTACATCTGAAATTCAGTCAAGCATGGTAAAAGAATAATATATTTTCCTTTTTGCTTTAATTTTGGAGAATTTTATATTTCTCTATTCTATATATACCGTCGTATAATCGTATAACAAACCTAGGATACAGAGATGCTTAAACATATTTGTGTATACGAGACCCATCAAAAATTATTGAGACGTTGAAGAACATCTCGAAGTGGTGAGTACTAAAGGATGGTAGAAAAAACTTACATTTGTCCATTTGAAAGTACTCTCTGTACTCTGTCCGTCAAAAGAGCTATCAAAAATTATTGAGACGTTGAAGAACATCTTGCAGTAGTGACCGCTATAGGATGGTAGATAAAACTTAGATTTGTCCATCTGAAAATACTCTCTGTAAACACTGTAGACAAAGTCTTTCTGCAATAAAGTTTTTTGTATGCTTTATATAAAGGTTTTTACCGATTTTTCTCGAAAAATGTTATAAATTTCAATTTTTGTTATAAAAAGACACTTTTCATGCGGGGCATTGTGTGGGAAGTGATCGTCAAAATTATCTGAGCGAATCTTTTTTCGATAGTGTTCGTACTTAGGCCAAAATTCTCCGCCTACTCGCTTACTCTACTTACTCTACTTCTCTCTACTTCTCTGACTATCATCGTATTACATCTGTAAGAAACATCCCCCGAATAACGTGCCATTAAAGAACAAAAAAGAAATAAAAAGAGAAAGAGAAATAGATTTAGTCATAATGTCTCAAAAATTGCAGCCTTTGGTTTGAACCGAGAAATACATGGACAGACATCAGACAGACAGGCTTAAATCGATTCAGAAAATGATTCTGCCTGTTATTCATATACTACCTAAAAATATAATACAAGTAATGTCGGATATAAATATAGACAGACAGAGCCGACCATTAAAAACTTTGCACTACTTTTTCAAATACAATTCTTCATTTAGTTCCGGACAAAATGCTAAAAATTTGTACTTGGTTTTCATGCCAAATATTTATTTTCTTGTATGAGAACCGTACAAAATTTACTACACTTCATTTCTACGTCAAAATGATTCAATCCAATCCATTTTCGAGAACGTTTAACGTTAAACTATCTTTGTACCAAGTTTTATCAAAATATCTAAAATATCGCGACCTGTGTGTTGAGCACAAAAATACAAGGGGACCAAAGGGCACCAACCATCAGACAAGCAAGCATATGAACAGACAGGCAAGCATAAATTGAATTAGAAAATAATTCTGAGCAAGTCAGTATAATAACTTTTGAATTTTTTCTCTTGTTCTTCTAAATGTTACATCCATCCGCACAAAACCTAATATGTCTGTACCACAAGTGATTTAGGTTACAATCAATGCTTCTCTTTTTAAAATGAAAAATTTTAAGAAGCAAAATAAATGAATAGCAGTGATATATGAACTGTTGGGCAAAGTTCTTAATCATCCATAAATCAGCTTAAATTTTTTTGCTTTTTCATCCAAGCATCGCAGACAGAAAGATAAATACATTTCTCATACAAAAATATAATGCCTTGAATTGATATTCACACGGGAAAAACTCATTGAAGAGAAGCAAAAAAAAAAAAAAAAGGAAAGATTGTCAGGGAAGTTTTCCTCGAAGAGTTTTTTTTCTGTTCCTTTTTACTCTACTTCTTCGCTTCATGCTTCAATTAATTTGTAAGGCAAATAACCGCTTCAACTCTGAGTAAAATGCAATAGTATGGGTTAAAAGACAATCAATTGTGTGCGCCTCCATTACATTATAAATCTTTTAAAAGAATTTTAACATCATAACGCTTATCTTTCGATTATAAACATTATAGTTTATGTTGACAAAGCTGTAGAAATGAAAATTTTTGCAAACGATAGCAACTGATGGACTTGGTTTGAGAATAGCGTAGGTCTGATTCCTTTTGGCACAAAGTTAACCCATCACTTTTGATATAAATTTTTCTCTTTCTTAAAAAGTAGGTCATACTGGGTTTTCGCCTTTGCCAATTTAGCTAAGATCCTATGTAGGTTATAAGAGATGAGTAAGAATAGATTTTGCTTACGATATAGTTTATTTACTATTCTTTCAAGTGAAGCGATTTGTCCCCCATATCATAGGTACGTGATGAAGGTTCGCATCTTATAATAAGGTTAATAAATACTATTTATAGGATAGGAATTGTCCGCTGACTGGATTGGCTACAACCCGCTGTATATTATTACACCTTCATTGATAACTGGCATCATCATCTCAGTGAATAATGCAATACATGCCTTTTCTTTCTAATAGAACATACCTTTGAAAATATATTAAGTAATTTGAAGTTCACTCGGATAGTTATTTTCTACACCTAAACAAGTATTCGAAAAATCTGCTTTGATAAGAAACTTATTCATTCCATTGTTACCTAAATCAACTTTTGAAGGCAAATATGTAAGCTCTATCGCTCTATCTTGCCCTCGAACCTTGTACGCTAATCTATTTCGGGTATTAGAAGATAGAGAGGAAAGGAACTTCCTCTTCCTGGTCTTCTACCTTCCATTTATTGCTTTTTATTTTTTGTAAATTTATTCGATTCTTTATTCATGATTTTTAGAAAAATGTGTTTATTTTTAAAAATATTTATTTGAATTGAAAAATGTTTCCCAATTTTTATGTTAATAATTTGTAATAAATTTTTCATTCTAATGTCTTATTACAAGTATTTTTGCTATATTGCGTGTTTATATATTTTATGAGATTGTTTTACACATTTTATTTATGCACATAATAGAGTATCAATCCAATGATTGATGCTTCAATAGCCATCATGGCCATTGTTAAGCAAAATGATTATAGTCATTTGGTTTGGTGTCTCCTCTCTTTTCATATGCCTGTCAGCGGAAAACTATTAGTATTCGGTTTATATACCATTAGCTGACAAATGGGCATCATAATCATATATCACATATATACAGCGTACAATTCAGTTTGTCAACTGTTTTGGTTGATGTGCTTATGAAATCATAATATATTTATAAAAACATCTTTCGCATTTCGTATCACATGGAAGAATAAGGCGTCATTACTCGAAATGTCTTCAATTTTGATTGAAAACGCGGCTGTAACTAAGGTGTATAAGTATAGTTAATTAGTTTGTTACATCAGAGTTATGCACATTTGCTCTGTGGTTTAACAATTTCCAACCGTAATCGTTACTTGTATATGTGTATATGAATCTCTTTAATTCTTTCAATAGTTAACACTTGCGCGTCATCAAACTTTCTACGTTGATGTAAGTTCACGTGTTAAAATACATGACTACATATTACTTGAGAAAAGTCGATCGTGCGAAGCACTCATGAAAATATTATAAAAGGTGCCTACAATATTTAAGGACAAATTGATTTTAAAACTCATTTGACCATATTTTCTGTTACATTTTTTGTAACCTTATCTTTCATTGATTCCTTTACTATGCGATTTCCGAATCAGATCTTAGGATTTTACAGCATCCGTTAACAACGAAATAGTGTTATGAGATGATCTCCTGCCACTACCGCTTATAATAATCCACGCGATTAAATCGAGAAAGCTGCGTAGTTATGTATTTTTTTCACGATGTAATCTAACATCGAAATGGTTTTGTATGAAATAATAGAGCCTTGTTGGACATGTAGGGACAACTCAGGACATCATAACTGCTTCTACAACTTCGTCAGCATTCTCTTCAATTCTTCCCTTCTTGAAAACAAGTGAGACAGCATAAACAAATTTCACTTCTCCGATTTCATTTCATTATTTTTCGACGCAACGGCCACCCACAAAATGTTAGGAACTTCGGGTACTTTAGCCTGTTCAAGAGAAATTTGCTTCGGATAATTCCGAGTTTTCGCCGACATACACTGTCCCTTGTGCTTAATCTATGGCTTATAACACTGAACTTTGTGAACAAATGGATGGACATCAACGTCTCAAGCAATGATACTCAATGATCTCGGAGGACTTTCCCTTTATCAGATAAGTTAGGAGTGTTTTCATGTTTTGTATGTTTCCATACCATAATTTCCATGTCAAGTAAGCTCACCATTTGACAAAAAACATTAGATACTTATTATATCGGGTGCAGTTATGGAAATTTGAAATTTCAAATTCGCATGTAAGAAGATTTCATGTCCTTGCGTTATTTTATAGTCCCATTTTAATAATGAGAAAAGAAAAAGAAAACTGAAAAAATTGTTCTCTAGAAGTGCACATGAGTATGTATGTAAATATGACACGTACTCTCCAGTACATAAGCGAACAAACTTCATAAATTTGATTATAAAGACTTCAATTCACTAGAAACATTCACTTATACATATACGTCAATGCTTATAAGCACAATAGAGTAAATGAAAGTTACACTTTTCTGCTATACAGCGACGTTAAATCATTCGGAGCAGTTACGTGCCAAAAAAATATTGATTTTCACGGTTCTTTGGACGGAAGACTAAAGAAGAATTCAATGAAGCGATAGGAAACTATTTATCTCCGATTATAATCAGTTATTCTATTACATATGTTTGGGAAATTATTAATTTAGCGGAGGTAGGATTACGTTGTAAGTAAGGCATTATAGATTGCAAAACAAAAAAAGGAAAATCCAGTTCTACTGCCAATATACCATTTCTTCGGGTACGAGTATGAACTTCAACATAGTCGAAGATTTTTATCCAATAAATTCAACCTAAGGTAAACTAATGTATAGAGATTTATTAAAATAACAATATAAAGCGAATCTTAGAAAATTCTTCTATTCACAGTTCTCTCAATAAGCAAAGCCTGAACTGCACAACTGATTTTTGACATTTTACTCCTGCAAGCCATGAATTAAGTTGACCTATACATATAAAACAGGCATTAACATCTAGAAATTGTGTATATTACACCTATCAACGAAAGATGGGCGTATATTCAATTTATCATCTTGTTTGCAGCTACCAGGAGGATCCTTCAGCAAACCCATAAAATATTTATAATCCTGATCAGCAGCAAATTTGGAGCTAATTTAAGCATATTCGTCCAAACGCTTGCTTGTCTGTCTGTGCAATATCTGAGGTAAAATCCTAAAGAGATTGCGATCCTAAAAAGATTGCGATATTTGGTTCAAAGTTAGCACGAAATTTGGAAGCTGCTGCACGAAGCTTGGTATTGAAAATGTATCATATCAGTCACAGTAATCATATCGCCTAAAGTGAAGCGTAAAGTGAGAACATTTCTGTAATCGAAAACGAAAAAATTAGGATTTTTTGTTCGTCACTCATAAAGTATAAAGGAAGTATCTGTAAAATTAATATAACATAAGGATCTACAAAAACCAACTGGTCCCGCCCAATATAATAGAATATTGAAATTTAATTTTTGCAAAAGCATTTGTAGCATCAAGAAGTTCTAATGAAGTATATACATTTGTAATGACCTTTGCTTTCTCAGTGTTATGGTCACCGCTCTCAAGTAAAACAGGTGTATAATAAACATTTCCAGAGGATTCCATAAAAATGGATGGGTATAAAAGATTCGGTCACATGCGAATATAATTTTCTTACTTTTTTATTATAAACACCACCGAATTTTTCACATTTATTTTATATGCCAAAATACTACTTGAAAATTATTATAAATTGTGTCAAAGCAACTCAGTATAGCAAACTTCGTCAAAATATCTTCAAACTCACGACCTCTAGGTTAAACATATATACACTCGGACAGACATGAGCCGGACAGACAAGTAAAAAAAAAGCCAAAATCAATTCAAAGAATGGCTTTAAATATAATATCTGGGTCTATCTGAAACTCTTTTAAATGTTGTATACACCAGCACGGACTTGTAATAATCTGTATCATAAGTAGAGCAGGGTACAAAAATTCAGAGATTACAGTTTCTTGTAAAAAAATATAATAAAACGATTAAAAAATGAAATAAAGGAAAGACAAATTAAAGAAATTGTGATTCGTAAACTTTCTGCCCAAAAATCAAAACAGGCGTTTTTCAAAAAATTTTATGGCTGTCACCCACAGATATAGATGTAAACGCTTTGTCAAAACGTTTGCAATACTCGAAAGAAAGTATCCGAATATGTATTCATTCTTAGTCAATGTCAAAATTTTGAATCAATATAAGTCCGTCCGTCCGTTCGTTCGTCTGCGTTATGTCTGTGCTAGACGTCCTTTTGCCCGAAAAAATGGAAATATCGGTTTCAAATTTATAAAAGGTATTCGAGATTTTTGTCGCAGATTGATAATGAAAACGGATCAAATCGATGAAAACATACGTCTTCAAGGCAAATTAAATTGAGAACGGCTCTGCTTTCAACTGTAAAAAAAAAACGAAGGTTTTTGTTCAGTGCTCATAAACTACAAGGATTACAGTCACAAAATATTTCATATTTATTCTTATGCATAATATTCCGTACCCGTACAAAAATCAAATAAATTCCCAATGCCCAAATACCTTATGATTGCATCAAAACACTTTGATATGTTAAATCATATCATCATAGTAGCTTTGATTTACAAATTTTTCCATTTTTTATTCAGTTTTTCGCTTTCTCATAAAACTGATTTGCAAAAAATTGCGAAAGGAAGAAAAGTGAGAGAAGATTGTAAAAAATATCAATTTTCCGGTAACAAAATATTGTGATTATTAATAATTTGTTAATAAGTAAGTGATTTGTAAAAGAATTATCTATTTCAAAATATGTAGGAAATGAAAGAATTTGTGAAGAACCAGTCTTGAATGTGGAACCCGTTATCAAGAAGACTAGCGCCCCCAATCGTTTTCATTCCGATAATTTTGAAGAAAGAGAAAAAAAGGAACAGTCTGCAAACAAAGAGATGAACACTGCTGGCGGTATAAGTTCTGCGCTATGTGGAAATTGGACGATTCAAAATGCAAAATTCGAATTGCACGCATTTTTACGAAAGTACAACATACCATCGGATTACAAGTACACTTACGAGATTCATCGTACCGTGTTTATGGCTAAAATACGATTTTTCGTACGTAAATTGAAACGCAAAATTTCGGCAACTGGTATTGGCTGCACTAAACAAGCGGCGAGTACTTTTTGTGCGGATGCTATGATGCAACGGCTCTATCGGTTAGGTGTAATAAAAGCTTTCAAGAACAAGCAAGAACTGCTAAACGAACAATCGGAAGATGAAGATATCGAATTTATTGATTTGGAAACTGCGATTAGAGGAAATTGGACTGTTGAAAATTCAAAAAACAAGTTACATCGATTTATGAAAGCAAACCGTATTTTTAGTGATTATCAATACACAGTTGTGAAGCCAACTGCGTCTCTGAGCTTCACTGCTGAAATGGAAATAACTTTAAATGAAGGGAAACATTATATTAGCGCGCAAAGGACTGGCACCAACAAACAATTGGCGAGTAGGTCTTGCGCTCTTTCCATGGTACAACAACTTTACAGTATGGGTATTATTGGGCCATATACCAGACCAATTAAAAAGAAGGAAAACCAAAAAAGCATTCAGCAGCCGGAAAGTGAATTTAAAGGTGATATCTTTTTAAATAGCAAATGAAAACGAATACGAAATAATGAAGTTTTTTAATTCCCAGGTGATTATGTAAGTGGCTGAGGAAGAAGACTAGCGCAGCAGCTGTTGTAGAAATAAGTTATCATTTTGCTTAGAGTAAATATTTTGTTTTTACCTGAAGCATTTCTTAAACTTTCTGAATGCTTTTTTAATGAAATAATTTATTTTATTTTAAGACTCTTTGGAATAATTGCTTGGGCAATTACACTTTATTTATTTATATAAATAAATTCTTGTGATCGCAAAGCGAGCTCTCAACAAATTTTGAATTTTTTTAGTAAATTATTAAAGCCTCCGCATATTAGAAAAGACTCAGACATTACAAGTAGTGTACAAGTGTACGAGGCACGAGAAATCAAACAAGGAGTAGAACTTCAATTACGGTGTAGTGAATTTTCAATGGATAGACGTATACATACCTGCCGATTGGGCGTATACACCTCAAAAGTCATTCTATCCATGTTTTTTCTGACCCTCATTTCGTTTATAGATGTAAAAGGATAATCTCCTTATACAATGATTCAGTGACATTAGGTAATGATCATTAAGCTGAATATTGGTCTGCCATTTACCTATCTGTAAGCCTTAAAGGCGACGTAAAGTAGAGTTTCGACACACTTTGACCAGATTATCAGCAAATCAACGAACACAGCAACGCAAGCCTTAGGCAATCACGCAAAAAATAATTTGGCTCGATTTTCCTCAATCACTAAATGCGTTTATCAACTGCTTCATTTGTTTGATTCGGAATTTATAAATGACGGAACGTTATCAATTTTTCTTGAAACTTTTTTTTTTTTTTTTTATAAAAATCTCGTAGAATTACATAATAATTGAAGAAGTTAGTTTGTTTTTGAAAAAGGATTTATCTAAGAATAGATTTTTTTTTTAGAACGAGAAGATGCAATAATGCTACTCTAATTTTTCAGTATTCGTTAATTTTACTGAGGTAAATTTCTTGAAATTGAATTTTTTTTAAACAGAATGGAAAGATGACTCAAAAACAATTGCAAGCGCTTCGAAAAAATTCTTCGTCATTTCTGCGGTGAACTTTGCATTTCATCTTTTCAAATTAATAGCGGAAAACTGCAGTCCTTTTTAGTAGTTATAGTTTTATCAGTCATCCGACCGACAGTGCTTCCGCTTTGGAATGATGAAGGCGTATTTGTTTGCGATGATATTTGTTATAAAGCAGGCTTTACAGCTTCTTGATTATTGAAGACGAATTATGCCTTTTTTTAATTTAGTCGCTATAAACAAAAATGGTAAGTTTTAAGGGACTTTCTATATTTTTGAAAGCGAAGAAGATAAAGATAACAAAACAGACGGAATGAGCTGATTAAACTAATCTTGCAATGAATAGGATAAAAATGGTTACAATACAGGAAATCAACTTAGTATAGCAAAGTGATAAATGAAGAAAAGAAAATCTTATGGACTTGGAGTGAAATTCGCACCTTAATATATATTTAAATAGTTAAAAACTTACTTGTGCTTTTGTATTATATAAAGATGGCCATGCAATATATGCTCAAAGAAATATTTTCAAGTTTTTTCATTATTATATCGAAAAAATCAAAAGAAAGTTCATATAGACCGTGAAAAACTTGTTACGAATAATTATTAATATTTTGCAGCTGAAAGAAATAAAAGATTTGAGCACACCTATATAGTGGAAGCAGGAACACGCATATAAAAAGAGAACAAAATACAATCGCTAACCTTTTAAGGTTTACTGACTAAATTAAATTTTTTTTTCTATTCAGCACAGCGCAAATCATGTGTTGTTGGATTGCCGAAGTTTAGAAGAAGAAAAAAAAGAAAGAAAAGAGAGAAAAGATTTTTCCTTCAAAGTCGTAACTCTTGTTTTCTTAATTTGTCTTCAAAATATTTGAAAACACAGAGCAAAAAACAGAAAAGGAAAAGAAAGAAAAGGAGATCAAGTAAAGAAAAGATGCAAAAGACCGATGGGAGGTTATCAGAGGATTTTTTAACTAAGCTTATGTTAAATTTTTGCAATGAGAACGTAAAGAACGAGCACAAACCTGATATGGGTTCAGGTCGTCAACCTATGACATCTAAAACTCTTAACTTAAACGTGAATACGCCAGATAACTTAGAGAACTCTGGCGAACGATGCCCCACAGCAGATCCTACAATTAATGGGATCAAGAAATATAAGAAAATGAAGTCGTCTAAAAATAAAGAAGACAAAGAAGCGAATTTTACACGGAAACGTTGTGGCATAAGAATTTAAAAAATGCTTTGCCTAAACTAAGAACTCTTTCGAAGACCTTTGAAACTTAAATAATTTTGTTTTCATTTTATCTTTACGGATCTAACATATCGTTTTGATGATATCATTCTTGAATTCATATAAAATAAAAAAATTAAAAATATTAATGTAAAATATTAATATAATAATAAAATAATAGAAAATATTAATTTTACTTGAACATGTTTCCGCAATCAGTAAGAAAATTTCGCTTACAACTTACTGCTAAAGTGCTATATTGTGATTCGTAACAGCAACTATTAAGCTAAACGTTTCTCACGAATAATTTACCCGAATTTTTCCATTTATAGCAAGATATTCATTTGAGAAAAACGGTTAGATTACAATACTCTTTTCCAGGTTTTGAACATGATGAAGAAAATTTTTCTAAGTTTTTAAAAATTTGGAAAATTTTTCTATGTTTAGAACAATGAGGAAAACAAATCAACTTTCCAACTTTTTCCGTGGACAACCTTCGTAACGGCCTCCCCTCATTCAAAGAAGAGAGCCTTTTACTCATCTTTATGCTGTAAGGAAGAAATATTTGTATTTCCTCTTCGGAAGTACTATTATTATTGCTTTCCCTTCCGAAACTTAAACCACTTGTTTTATTAGTCATGCTATTTGCCGCCATCTTCTAATATATGGGATTGCCAGTGAAATTGAAAAATGTATTTAAATTAAATTGTTTATTAATTAATTTCTTATATTTCAGAATGTAAAAAATTTGAAAAAAACATAAATAAAAATTTTTAAAAAAATAAAGTAAGTCTCAGTTATAATTTGTATTACTACAATAACGAGTTTGTCTTGTAGGACTAAGAATAGTCTTCTTAGATATATTGTTTCAAATATTTCAGAAAATATTATCAATAACTGATTTGCACGAGCTTAGAATATTTTCTGATTTATTTCATTATTTCCGCGGAAAATGAAAAGATTTAATAACAATTTCACTTTTTTACTCAAAAAAGTCTGATAATATTCAAAATTGAAAATATAATTAAGCGAAGACGATACACTATTTATAACAATTGAAGTGTTTCACGTCTATGGAGTAAAGAACATATAAGGACTTTTGGTTATGATCTCCCCTATTTACGGTGATGAAGTTCGGTTTTTCTGATAGCTTTTGCAGCCCCTGAACATATATCAAGAAACTGGATGTCTGTTCGTCCTGGAAAATTTTTTACAACTCGTAATTTTTGTCCTACTTCTAACCTACTATTCATGATCATGTAAGAATCATATTCATGTAAGAATAAATTATTTTTTTATACCCACCACCGAAGTTGAAGGGTATATTTCATTTTGTCATTTGGATTGTAACTACCAACTTCGGGGTCCCCCCAAAGTATATATATTCTTGATCAGCATCAAATTTAAAATCGATTTAAGCATGTCAGTCTGTCCTTATGTCCATCTGTCCGCCTGTGTAATGTCTGTGGTAAACATTCTCCTGGCCGTAAAAATGAAGATACCGGCTTCAAATTTGGTAGAAACATTAGAAGTTCTTGCAAGCAGGTTGATATTGAAAATGGCCCCAATCGGTCTAAGGATGCGCCCACAATACGATGTAGACTAAGGACCACATAAAATGCACATGTTCTTCATTAGCACGAAATTCAAAATTCACCTGTCCGTCTGTCCATCTATCTGTTTGCTTATCTGTGTAATGTTTGTGAGAAGCATTCTCCTATCTGCAAAAATAGAGACATCGTTTTCCAATTTGGCAGAAATAGTGGAAGTTCTTTCACATATGTTGCTACTGAAAATGGGCCAAATCGATTACGGCCCATCGCGACAGAATAGGCTGAAAGCACGTCTATTTTCTGTCTGTTACTCTGGCCGTTTTTTACGGTATTCCATGGCTGGCAATGTTCCACGGTATTCCATAAAAATAGAAAAAATCTACCACTTCCACCTGTTAAAATTTAGTTTTTCCTCCACTTTTATGGTAACTGTGGGGGGTATAGAAGATCCGGTCACAACCGAATATAATTTTCTTACTTGCTTTTTTTTTTTTTTTTTTTTTTTTTTTTTTTTTTTTTTTTTTTTTTTTTTTTTTTTTTTTTTTGTCAATGAGAGATACATTTTGTGTTTTTGTTTTGCGTACGAAGTACACAAAAGAAATAATTTCATGCATAGGCTGTTGTTATAGTTCCCTTAAAAGTTCCTTTTTATTTTGTTTAGTTATTTATTAAAACAAACTCAATTAGAGACTATAAACAGTTATGCAAATATATATAAACAAGTGTAAAATTAAGAAAAAATAAATCAATAAATGAAAAAATTAAAAAATTTTAAAAAAAAGCAGGTCTATCCCTTTGATGTAGGTGGACAGTCAAAACTAATGAACACAAGGCAAGTTCAGCAACCGCTTATTTGAGAACGTTAATAATTAATGTTGTTAATCAATTCGGGCAAGGAAATTAAAATAGAGGCGTCATTAATGGTATTAAAAAGAAAGCGTAATTAATCATGAACATAGCAATAGTAACGTATTTGAATGCGAGAAAGAACGTTAACATTAATATCACCTAACAAAACTCGCGAATCAAATTTGAAGTTAAACAACATAAGCAAAAACAAGTTAAAATGTTATAATCGGAAAAGACCGACTACTAAATGCTTTACATCACTTCACTTATCGTAATTTCGTCACAAAATACCAAAAATTATAATTTTTTCAAATCTAAATTCATTTTTCTCATTAGAATCCTTTTATGAAACAGGATATGAAAAGTATTACAAGCCCAGGCTTAGAATAATAAAGTTATAAGCCAAGCTATTGGTCTGAATATTTACTATAAAACACTAAAAATTAAACCTTGTCACCTTGTAAAAGTTCGTTTTTGTGATGGTTTTCATATGTTAGGCGTACAGGTAGGAAATGCGAATGTTTTCTTCGTAGAAAAAACCAAGATAAATTCAGATGAGGTACAAAATGTTTTTCCCAAGGTTCTGTTAATTTACAGACATCGCACCCATAAAAATCATCTCATTTTATCGTGAACCAGAAGCATTTTTTACGCCTGTGTATAAATCCAAACCCTGTTCTGCAACCAATGCGAACAAGTGGTAGACGAAATAATGGGAACAAGTGATAATCGAACGATATCACATCTAGTAAGCTGAAATATTCAGAACTCTCCGCTTCAGAGCCACCAATGTCTCCCGAACCGGTTTCGTTGTATGTGATGGAGTACTTTGATGTAAAGAATAACAAAGCGAAAAATCTAAATAGATCAGTTAATATTGATAGCGTTTAGCATTAATTGTTTTCCCAGACGTTAACAGATCATAATAGATCACATCTGGTCCAAGGAAAATAAAGCTCATACCAAAACTATTTTGTTTAGCGATCAATATGAATGATGGGCCTGGGATTCTCAAAATCGATCTACTTTTCATCTCCAGCGACGATACGATGCAAAAACAGCCTCAACTTTGTAACTTTCGAACAAAAAAAAAAGAAAGAAAATTGCGGATCTATCTCAAGTCTTTCGTGCAGTTACAAACAAGTTGTTTAAGGTAATATTACCACAATTGGTGCATATAGCCGATGGTGGATATAGCCGATAAACTCATAGATTTAAGTTTATTCTCGTGGAAAAGCAAGGTCAGTCTACGTTCTCAACAAAGACAATACCAATCTGCATGTAGGAACTTCCAAATTTGGAATTGATGTTTTAAAGGTTTGGACCGGATGAATGTTTCAAGCAAATATTGCCCAGATAAACAAACGGACTGACATACCTAGATGGGTACCGAATTTGATGCTGATTCTGAACACATATATACAATACGATGTTCAATTTTTCTAATTACGATACTCTTTTTTTTTCTTTTTTTTTTTTTTTTTTTTAAATATCATCTACAATGTTAATGTGCTTTCATATAAAAGTATATTTTTTTTCAGCTGTTACATAAAAATGTCATAATCTGTTTTCATTAGCCTTTTTGAATATGACAGCCGACAACCAAAGGCGAGTTAAAAACATAAGAAAATTATAGTCGACTATGGCCGATTGTTTAATGTCCACCATTTACATATTATTACCATTTAAAAAAAAAAAAAAAAGAAAAATTTATTTTCCTAAGAGATTATGTGGGCGTGATCAAGTTTTACATTTTTTCTTTTATTATATTCCTGCTTGCCGTAAAAACCACTTTTTGAAAATAAAGGGGTGAATGGTCATAAAAATGGTCTCTAATGGCTCTAGGATGGATGGACAGACACGGAGACAAACAAGCTTAAATCGAGTCAGAAAACCATTTCGGTACAATAAAAAGTATATCTTGAGTCCTTCCGGGTGCTACATACATTCGGACACGGTTAGTATAATATAATGTAGAATATGTAGATAATATTATGTAGAAAATAATCACAACATTATTAAAACGAATACATAAATAAATATGTGCATAAAATATTAGCAGCGTTTATTTTTGCAGTCTACATAGAATTCGCAATGCAAATACAAATCCATTAAAATTATTTTAATTATAATTGTGTGCCAAGTTCTTTTGTTTTATGGATAAAACCAATCACACCGATAGCAATTGTTATTATACTAGAAGAAAAAGCGAAGAATAAAAGAAAACTTAAGCAAAACATGAAAGAAAACTGGTACAAGACAGACAAAAATTTATTTGACTAGAAAAATATTAAGATAGAAAAAAATTATATCTATTTTTATTAGTAAAACTTAATGAATATAATTTATTTTTTGCTAAGAAATTAAAATTTTCTTTACATCACTTTTGCTTATTGTTGTTTTGAAGTTAGATCATCAAACGTTTTCCGCAAATGATGCTAAGCTAAAAAGTCCAATTCTCTACGTATTCTACATCGTCCTTCTATACGAATTCTATAAAGAATAAGATAAGCATCCTCCTAAAAAAGACTTAATCTTAATCTTAACTCAAACTATTTTAATTATTTTTTCTTGTTTTTTTGATCAAGAATTCACTCAATACTAGTTTCATCTTTTCGCATTAAGTGGTTTGGCCACAGCGACCTATTAAACGTTCGCTTTTAGAATGTCATATTTGACATAGCAGAAAAACTTTTTCATATCAAATTTTATCTAATTAACAAAAATTGAGACTTTCGTTATCATACTCGTTCACTAAAATTTCAAAACATTTCTATTTTAATTATGTTTGTTATAAATCCTTCCAAGACTTTTTAATTAACTAGACTCTGCTAATCGCTTAACAGGCCTCTGTTAAAAGTGTTAGTTTGTCACTTTGCTAATTAAATTTATATTTAACTTCAAACCATTTTCACGATGAATGATTTATTTAGGGCGCCGTAGACGACTATCAAACAGGCCCAGGTTATATGACATCCGAAGACAAACAATGGGCAAAGATATGTGTTTCGATTTCCTCTCCGTCGTTTACAAATACTACGAAATCTCCTGTATACCTCTAACAGCATCTACTGTGACCAATCGTGTACTAGAAGTACCTGTCAACAGACAATCAACAATAAATGTTCTCTAATATGTTTTCTAAATATTAAAAGATTTATAAGCGTATTTAAATGCACTAAACGAATTAATAACTGTGTGTGTGCATCGCAAGTTTTTATGAATGCCAACGACTTAGTAGGAAGTTTACATTCTTGGGTAAAGCAGTGCAAAATTACTTAAATAATTTCTGGTTTTTTATACACACACACACACACACAAACACTAAATGAGGAATAATGAAGCATATATGCATATCAGTTATACGTACGCATACATACACACAGATTAGGTAAGTAAAAAATATAAAATATGCAACTTGTCCGCGTGTAAATGGACAAGAATTCAAGGTATTCCGCATAGTTGTGTCAGATGTTGCGCGAAAAATTAAATTTTATTTTTTTTTTTTACGTTTTCCTCTCTTTCAGTTTTCCTCGTCAACGTTTATTTTTAATTTAACAGCCATGTTATGAACAACATCACAGAGACGTCACATGTCGCAAGGTCGTAAATAAGTATCTTCTTTGTTCGTGACTTAGTAAACATGTTGATTGGTACTAGCGAGTTTTATTGTGACTATTGCTCCGAAATTATAAAAACTTTAAAAAGAAAACACTTTTTTTCTTATGAGAAGTGACTGGTCATGATTTCAGAATATGACCTTAATGACTATTCAATTTCATATTGAAGACAAACATACAAAAATCTTATCCATTGAACCACGATATTTTTAACTGGAGTATTATTCGGAGCCTAAATGTCTAATTTTCCGTATTCTACAATATCGAAAGGACCTGGCGGATGCCTTTTATTTTTGTATAGACACCCTACGACCATCTACAAAACCTATATAGAATATAAACAAAAATGTTATCAGTTTATCTTGTCCTGCAGGCGAATCCCCATTTTTAGTTCCACTACGCATACAAAATTTTCTAATATTTTTGCAAATTTATCGACAATAAATTTGTAGACCGGAAATATGTTTAACTCAGAAACGAGCAGACGAACAAACATAATTGTGTATTGATCAAGAATATACTTTATAGGTTCTCTGAAGTTTCCTTCTATATGTCGCAAACGTTTCTGAGAAACTAAATATACGCTAATCTTTCGTTGAAGGATATGTATATATATAAAATTATTTTGTTTTAATAATAGAAATAAATTTTATCATAATTTTTACATCAACATCACATATTTATAAATGGCTTACAAACTTGGTTTTCTTTACCCTACTAAATGATACACTTACTCAGAAACATATATGAATCTATATGCAGCAACATCTTGTCAATATAGAACTTTTCGCTTCTTATCTCTTATAACGATATATGAGAAAGATATTTAAAAACTTTGACGTGCTTCAAGTATACGCTAACTAAATTGAAAAGTTCACAGAGCGCGAAATAATAATACAAATGTATACAAAAAATTATTTATAATTCCATGAGTGTTCTAGATGAAGCTAACTTATTTATTAGACCTGCAAAGGGATTTTAAGAAAGTCCTGTATGCGCCATCTCTAGAATTTATTCTTATGATGAATTCATTCATTTCAGTCATTTCAGAAATGTTTGTTGAGTTTGGCTATTACCACAGAATCTCCCTAATCCAGTACTTTGTCATCAGGAAAAATGATAAATTTCTCCTTAAATAAAAAGCATCGTCCCAAATTCTTGATACATCTTTAATACCCATTATCACAAATCAATAAGAAAACATTGTTAAGTAAATTATTTATTATAGTTGCATAATTGTTCGATGATCCAAAATTGTTTATATTTATTTAAGAGTTCCATGGCAAGCGTTTGTACCAAAGTTAGATAACAATAGTGGATAACAAATGAGGAAATGGTTAAAAAGAAATTCATTCACAATCTTACATTAGTTCTTCAATGATGGTTACGAAAACAGATATCATATATAGATATTGTTACTTTATAGAGGTCGCTCAACAAAGTTTTCAATTAGCCTAACAAAATATATATACATATGAATAATTTTTATTTTTAAAAGCGCGTAGAGAATAAATATTATACATAAAAGTAATTTTAGTCTTAACAACAATGATGTGAAAAAGTTCAAAATTATTATGTGATTATGTAAAGTAAGAATCATGATAATGCTGTAATGTAGCTGCGTGAAATTAACGAATACAAATTTTATGTAAAATGAGTTAAAATAGAGAGAGGAACAGAAAATGTTAATTTAAACAAATAAAAAACGAAAGTTTTCTAAGGCTGAAGAGAAAATATTCAAAACCAATACTCCCTGAACTGTATTTAGTTAAGCAAAGAATATTTTGAATAATAATAACTTGAATTTTTCTTTCTTATTTGCATCTACTTTACAATCTATCTGAAAGATAATAAGTAAACGTTATGGAAAGGTAAGAAAGGTATATTCCCCAAATAGGAACAATATAATAATCACAAATGTAATGTTTAAGAATATAAAGTTTAGCTTTATAAACTTAAAAAAATTCATTAAAGTAATTTAAGTAAGAGAAATACATTAATTTCTAAATGGAGCATCCAGTGTGTGATGCCTTTCCAATTCAATTAAATTTTGGTTCACTTTTATATTTTACGTTTTTTTCACAATTTCAAAAAATCCAAATATTTCAGACAATATCTGGGACCTTCGTTTTCCTCAAGTACTTTTTCTTTTTAAGTTTCATTAAAATCATGTGAAATTACAAATAAGAAGCTTTGACAAGTAACGACTGCCATTGTACCAACATAACGGCAAACAATAACAGTTGTTGTACTAATAAAAAAATTAAAATTTCCCAAATAAGTTTATTAATGCGGATATTGTCACCTTTAAAATGTGTGTACTTCTTCGAGTATCTATGTACTTAATGATAATTTCTGGTAGCAAGGCAATATACATAAACTATGTTCTTAGAAAAAGGAAACGAAATTGTTATATCTAATGCCTTTATCTTTAGAAAAGAAGACTTTTGATAGAGTGGCCTGGCAGATTCTTTCTATTTTTATAGAATATCATGGAAAATCAGCTGATAAGCGCTGAGCAAAACAGGCAGAACACAGACGTATTTACAGCTTATTTTATACTGTAGGCGTGGCCCGTGTGCGATTTGATCCATTTTCAACAACAACTTATCTGAAAGAACTTCCAATGCTTCTGCCAAATTTGAAGCTGATATCTTCATTTATGCAGCCAGTAGAATGTATACCACAGACATTAACAGATGAATAGAGGGATATTCTCAAATCGATTCCGCATTTTGATGCTGATCGAGAATATATATATTTTATGTATATATACTGTGTCTCGATCAATACGATAAAAAATGAATCCATTTAAAGCACTTCTGGGTATTACAAATAAGCGCATAAACTCAATATACTCTGCGCTAGAAGTGACGTAGGCTGTTTATCTATCAGCTATAAACATTAGCTTGAATCAATTAAATACCGTAGAGTAAAAATTCCCGTTCCCTAAAAACCTCTATGCTGACCAATGAATGCTTTCTAATTGAACATACATTTTAAAAGTCTGCTAAAGTGCTTTTTATCTTTCATATTTATTAGCTTGAAAATCAATAAATTGTATTTCACATTATGTTCCGATAGGCGTTTTCATTTTAGTTATCATGGAACAGAAATGAAAACATATTCATAGCTGAACCATATTTTGATGTGCAATTGACAGGTAATCACTTCATAATTACCAAAATATATGCCATTATATCCATACTATTATATATAGATTACCAATAATAATAATAAATGCATGGCATAATTAGTCGGCCAAAATTCGGCAAATGAACTTAAAGCTTCTCTATTCTATTTTATTATTTTTCCCAATTTTAAACATTCTTTCACATTCTGTTTTTGTCAAGCAACAACTCAATATAATGATAGAGAAAATTTAAAGAGAATTTTCAAATGTGATTCAGTCACGGCGTTGTGCTTTTGTAGGTGTTTTTTGAGATTTTTTTTGGCAGCCAATATTAGTGGATTAAAAGCGATTTTTGTTATCGAGGTTAGTTTTGTTTATTTATTTTTTCTTCTCTCTATACATATATTTGCTTACTTTTTTTTTTAATCCTCAATGATAAATGTGGCACAGAACAATAACAAGCTATAAGTTATTGTCCAAAGAAAATGCTAAAGAAACGTAAAATCAAAGAATGAGATTTGAAAAGTTCACCGATAAGAAGCCATCATGGAACTTTTCTTTTGTTTTAAGATAACAAAAGAAAGGAGAATAAGAACTTCTTTATTTTCGAAAAAGATTATTCGAATATGAAAAAATTCTAACTTTAAATTTTACACACTACACGACTTATGATACAGTTTACTCAGTATGTGCAGATGTATGTCCAGAAAGTCCAGGAGGACTATCAATGGTAATTAACTAATTTTTAATAAATGATAAACTAATAAAGAAACTACGTGATCCAAAAGTCGTGGTACAGTTAATGTTTAATGAAGTATTAAAATTTAGATATTTTTATTATATAAAAAGTCTTACTTTTCATGCTAATTTTTTGATAGGGGTAACGAAATAGACCTATGTAGTGGAAATCTTTTACAGTTAAGTTTTATGTCAAACTACTACTATTACTACTCATTTTCAATGTAAAAAAATATTGAAAATTATATTTTTATAGGATATATGTGGTGACTTAGTTTTCAAAAGACTGGTTATATGGGAGGTCTTTCAAAATAATCTAATATAAATTTTTCACATTTACTTCATATGCTAAAGTAGTAGTTTCTACCAAATTTTGTAAAATAATTGCAAGTTTCATTTTATAAAAACTGTTTTCAAATGGATCGTTAGATAAGAAATGGTCGCAAAAATAATCCGATCAAATCCATTTCAATCCATTTTCTATATTTTTTGGCCAAACCCCCTAAATATGTTCATTTTCGTTAAAATATTCCAAATATTGCGACCGGTATGTTGAACACAAAGCTTTATGGGGGTACATTAGCCGGACAAACAAGTAGACACATAGGTAGGCTTAAATGGATTCAGAAAATGATTCTGTCTGTGTTTAAGTTAAGCCGTTCGGAATGTTACATACAACATGCCACCAAATCGTAATACCAGTTGAGCTAGGTTGTGGCAATAGTGAATTAATCCCTACTCCCTGATCTTACAAGCTCTTGTTTGTTCTAAAGCGGGGCAAGAGTTCCTGGTTGCATCTATTTCTAAATTGCTTGCGTTCAAGAAAAATTTAAAAACACATCAAAAACATCTAAAAATACATAACTAGATTTGGCTAAATGCAATTTTCAATGCTGCCAAATCAAATTCTAATGTGTTTTTATTGAAAACATGATTTTTCAAGTTTTATTTTTACATTTAATTATATGACGAAATAGCGAATTTTTCCATGTTTTCAGCTGAAATTACGAAGATACCCGAAATTCGCGGAAATTAACATCGCATTAAAAAAATGTTGCCAAAAGAATTCCAATTATTCTACATAGTTTGATAATTTCTCTTAGTCCCAGAATGGTAAACTTGCAATTAGTGATCGTAGATTGTTATTGAATTGAAAGAATCTCTGCTTTCTTATTAGATAAATTGATGATTGCAAACAGAAGTCAAAATTGAATTGATTAAAATCTTTACGTGACTTAGTTGAATTACGTAAACCTCCATTACATGAATCCGCAAACCTTATGGAATTGCAAATAAATTACTTAGTGTTGTCTCAAAACAACTTTATTTGTTAGGAAAATTTTTAATTTCTCTTGAAAGAACTGTAAATGTGAACACATGTAAAATCATCGTCTCTCACGTTCCTCTATGCATGTCAACTATGCCTTGAATAGGTTTTTTTTTTTTTTATATATATATTTTCCTTGAAATCATTTTTGTCTTTTTTTTTTTCTTACTCTAAAAGTCCTTAATGAGGTGGTGCTACTGACTAATTAACAAACATAACGACTAGAAATGATGCTCAGCTATGTTAGGTGAAAAGCAAAATTGAGGAAAAAGCTTGAATAACCTTTTAGTAAAAAGATACAAAAAAATATGTACATAAACAAAGCACACATATGTAAGGATGATTTAAGATAAGTTAACCCACAAATCTATTTTTCCTTGACACAGAACTGAAGTGAGTGACAGATTTTTTGCTACACATAGTATATATAACAGTATATGTATGTCAAATAATATACGTTTATTATACACAGAAAATTAGCTCAAATGTCACCAGGTGATGAATAAATTATTTCTCAAAGAAAAGTAAAAGTTTCTCATTAAAAATTAATTGAAGTATTTGACCTTAAACACAACAAGAAAGCACAACGAAGTTGTTGTGCGTAAGTAAATGAGGACTTTAATGTGGTGACATGAACATGTCATAATAAATATAAACCTCATTTTTTATGAATAAAACTTTTATAATAATAATTATCGTTTTTAATTAATATAAAAAAAAATGTGTTTTTGTTTTGCTCTTATGTCAGTAAATTATTAGTTATGTGCGTATGTACTATAAATGGATAATTTAATGACATTAAACATATGGGTTGATAATTAACTCATACCTAATTTAATTCGTCATATTATTGCATAATTTTTAAAAAAAACTCAACATTCATTTGATTTATGTTCCTTTGTTTTTAATCATAATCAGCATCCATCTAATTCATATAAGCTGTTCCACTAAGCGTCATTCATACCCTGCGCACGGATATAGAATATATATATATAATGTTGTAATGCGTTTTATATTAATTACGCTTCCTTCTCTATTTGTAACTCTCTTCTTCCATCCTTCTTTCTGTCTTTAATTTACTCGAAACATATATCATCATACACTTTTTGCTTGTCATTAATACGTCGTCGCAAATTTGTTATTTCGTGAAACAAACGTATCTTTAAACTAAGCATTTCATTTGCCGAAAACCACTACTCATTATGATTTTTACTACGTTCGTCATATGCGATAAACCATTTAAAAAATTCTGTAAAATTAAGCGATATTGAAGGACGTACGGACATCTAAGATGGAGAGACGACAATCAAGAATTCTGGGCACATGGCGATGTCTAAAGAGTTTGCGGAAAATGTCGAAATTCCGACTCTAAGCCTTTCCTATCTATTGCAAATGGAATGTGAGAAATGAAAACTTTTAAAGACGAGACAGATAGGTACTTGTCAACGAAAGATTAGCCTGGCAGTGCACAACCGCACGCGGAGTAAATATTACGATATAACACTCAATTTCCCCTCGTACTCTATTATTTCATATTCTGAGCACACTCCACTGTCTAAAGAGTTTGAGGAAAATGTCGAAATTCCGACTGTAAGCCATTCCCGTCTATTGCAAATGGAGTGTGAGAATTGAAAACAAGACTAAGCCCGGCTAAGACCGACGAAAGTATAGCGTGACGATACACAATGGCACGTAAAGTAAATATTATAATATACCACTTAATTTCCACTCGAACTCCTTAACTCCTTATTGATTTTGAAAAAACCTTTCCGGACTTAAACAAAAAAAGTCTGTAAAAATTAGCGCCACCGTTCTTACAAACGAAAAATGATCAGCACCAATAGCGAATTCGTAATTGTCGCCAAAGGTTGAATACACCCACACCCAAAGCGGTTAGATTTTTTTAACCTATTTCGCAGTAGGGCTAGTGAACATAAGCATCTCTTATAAATTAGCAAACAGACATAGATTGAAAGCTGAATAGATAATTGATAGTTTACTTTCATCTAAAAAAATAAACTCACTCGGTACTTCGGATACCTATAGAATAATATAGAATTAAAATACAAACAGAATAATGCATATTTTCGACTAAAGCGATTGGAAATGGGATGAACTTTTAATAGATTTCAGTTGATGCAGTAGTTTTAGAATAATATTTAGCTTTAACTTACAAAAGTACATGGATTTCTGTAAAATATTGAGAAATTATATTTTATTGTTTTACGCAAGACACATATGAGTTGAGAGGATTGGATACAAAGATATAGTTATACAGTGACTGCTTCTTTTATTCCGATCTTTATTCATAAAATTACGCTTCATATGCAATATCGTACCAAAATTAAATGTTGATCTATTGGACTTTTAAGGTAAATTTGTGATTATTTTCCTGCATTAATGAACGAAAATGAAATTATTCAGTTACGCAAATACAGTACGTTGGTAATGATTATATTATCTACCTTATTTATAAAAATATATATAAATATATAAATATAAAAACAAGCTACTACGTAGACAATGATTCTTTTGGTCCTTTTTATTATTTTTTGCGTTCAATATTACTATTTCAAATGCTTTTTTATAATTCTCCCTTTATTTCTCTGGCGTGAACATGCAAAATATGTAATTGAAAGTTTGTTTTCGTAGCTCGCTGGACGTTGACAAAAATTTTTTGTGAATTCTTGAAATATAAATATTACAAAACGATAGCTACTGCAACATTCACAGAAAAGCGTGCAGTTCACAACAGTTTGCTTTAACTTTAACTAAGAACATGCGAACTTGCTTTTTGTTTTTATTAGAAAAAATTAACAAACGGACATAAGCAAGAGTTTTTGAGGACATATAAAACGCGACCGTAAGAAAACATTTTGTTAAACATGAAATGCACGTAAATGTAGTTTGGTTTCATTTTATGCAAACGCTTAAAGAGATTTTTTTTTTTTAAATTTTTTAATGCTAACAATATCTACGAGCACTACAGACTTCGAATATTATTTATGTAATTATTAAAACTTTATTTTATCTTTTCCAATACGAATAATTTAATTATATTATTTCGTTTTGAAAATTACAGTCCTGTCTATTTAAGAATTGAATTAAATTAAAATGAAATCTTTCATGCAAATTTTGAAATAATCTACAAAAATAGTGAAAAAATGTCACCAGCGATGTTAAAAGCACTTTCTCGTTTGACTTTCATTTTCCCGTGTATCTTGCAAAAAAAAAAATCGAAAAGTGCGATCGATCTGTTTGCCATTTGGTCTATTAGTTCCACTTATAAAGTATGGAAGGCAACCATACATCTGCAAACATTTCCTATATCGTATGTCTTATTATTATTACTTACTATGTCGTACTTCTCTACGTTGATATCATACATACTACTTCGGACAAAAAGTAATGAGATTTATTAGGACCTTACAAAAGCTTTTATCAGTAATTTCTACAGGTGAAAGTGTTAAAGTAATGGAAAATGCCAGTATAAATAAGGGTTCGATTCGATTATTTTAAACTTCCTCTACCTAAAACAACAATTTTCCATTCAGTTTTATTGAATTATTCACTGTATACTGCCGCCAAGCATGGAACGCCCAAAATTGAATTTTCTACATTATTGTCGACATTCATTTTCAACATACATTTTTTGAAGAAATCTGCTATCGAAGCCCATAAAAAACCTTCAGAAGCTTATAGTGATGTTGCTCTATCATATCTTAATTGTCGCTTTGGAATTCCTTGGTTTAAACGTGGAAATTTCGGTGTCAAAGACAAAGAACTGCCTGGAGGAGCAAAAAATTTCGAAAACGACGGAAACTCAGCTCAAACTCTCAGAGAGCATCTTAGCTTAGAAACAGCTTATATGCGATTAGAAAAGCCCAAAACGATGGAAATTGCTTTACACACGAAGTTCTGCCATACACAGCATACTCACCAGACATACCGCCTTCTGGTTTTCACTGGCGTAGATCAATGCAGCACCGCTTGGCTGGCAGGCTGTTCTACAAAGCTGAAGAACTGCGAAAAAAGGTCGATTCATGCATAACCCCAAAACATCACAAGTTCTTCCGACATGGAAACGCCACGTTGCAGGACAGATGGGAAAGAGATGTAGAAAATGATAGAAATTATTTTGATTAACATATTTTGTACCAATTTTTCTCAATAAATGACTTTTTCAAGTAAAAAAATGATAAAAGCTTTTGCCAGGTCCTAATAATTTTTTGTTTAATTCTCACGCTACGAAATATATAATATAATGAATTTATTTATGCTTTTGAATCGAAAATAAAACAAAGTATAAGCATAAGTACACAATGCAGGTACTTTGAATCCTATACATATTTGATATAAATTCTGCAATGAATGTATGCGTTTGCCAAGTAAAAAAAGAAAAGTTCTAGTTTCTAATGCATGGAATTAACAGCAGAAACAGAGAAACTTTATTAGTAAAAAGTAACGGAATTTCCTTATATAACTTATCATATGACTAATGATTTCTCTACATAAGGTAACTAATCAAGACTTGTTAAGAATTATTACTCACCGACTTGGAAACAATGATTTATGATATTTCTTTACAATTTAAATGAAAGCTCATCTAGTATACGATATAATGTATCTCTCATGTTATTTGCTACATAATCATGTATATTATGTAAAAGAAATAGATTGTACCTTTTTTTACTAAGTTTCAAAGATATTTTTCGTATATTTTATATGTTCTTAATTTTTGTTAAGCAAATTTTATCACTACCTTTCTCTGATGAAGTAAAAAATGATAAATTAATTATTCGATTATTGCACGACTACTAAATGAAAACATAACCAAGTGATTTTCATAAGCTGCTTTTGAAAGCAACAAACATGGCTGGTTAAGTGAATGTACCAAAACTTTACAGCCTATCTGCCTCAATTATTATAGAGTGTCAAAAGTTCTTTGTAATCGCAATGATCTTTTGATCAATACCGAACGCTTTACATACACCACAATCTGTAATCTGTATTAATTAATTGTTCACAGTCGAGAATGAAACCAATCACCTGGCGACGTAGGATACGTAGTTCTCTCCTTTCCAAATCAAAGTGAAAAGTAGAGTCCATCCGAATCTTGAAACGATTTATTCATCTTTATTTCGGTCCTTGATCTTATATTGATTTTATTTGTCTTACTTTTTACGAACTTTCTGTTGCCCCTTCTATCAATCTCCTCAAAAACGCTCGATTACGTTTTTGGTTTGTAAAATTTTTCACCGTTAATTTGTCTGGTAAAATTTCATGGACGTTAGTACTGATTGACGGACCAAAGCACGACGTATCTTAAGCATCGAAATTTCCAGAGAGAAAGCAAATGAATGGCATACAGCTGATGTAAACAAACCTTTTTTTACCATAACAACCACGAATTTTGTTCGCAATTAACATCTCTAAAGTAAGAGCCTACACAAAATTACAACCGGAAACCTATTGCTAGGACTTATTAAAAAAACTTTCTAAACTTTGGAAGTAGTTACATGTTAATTGAAATAAAATGTTATACAGATAATTTTTTTTGCGTGCATTTTTTATTATTAATATTAAACACTAGAAGTATAATTCATGGTCTAGTGTAAGATAAGCACCATTTTTATTATTATAATTTTTTAAACCAATGAAATGTAAATAATTAGAAGAGAAAAATTTGTAGCTTTGGTTCTAATTCTTCTCTCCCATTCAATTCAAAATTGGCGAAATCAGTTTAATTTGATCGAATCAAATACATCTTTGACACAAAGGACAATTTCGCTTTATTTGCAGCCACTTTTTTACACAATCGTTATGAAACTTATGCCTGCAAGGTAAGATATGTATGAATTGTTCCATGTCGTAGTACTCCAAACATATAGAGCACATTTCGAATGTCTGTTTTGTCAATATATCCCAAATTTCGCTCCGCATCTCCTGTGTTCTAGTGCGAAGATCGGTCACTCTGACATCATCCTTTATATTTTCAGTCGATTCCAAGAAAGCATTAAATCTAGCCAAGCATTCCCATAAATCAACAATACTGGAATGATTCATGTTACTTGGTTTTAAAATGTATGATACGCGAAAAAAAATGTTATTGCCTTTGCTGTATCGGAATATTTAAAGACCTTTAACGTATTGAATTAAATCGAATTGTGTCTGATAGTTGAAAACAAAATTTCAGTTATTACCTAAATAGTGTCACACTTTTTTTGTGATATCATATTCAAGGAAAATTGAAATTTTTAAATTCTCTTGTTTTCCTTACACAAGATCCGTATCAATCTAGATTGCCAGCAAGATCGATTTAATTTGCAATTGTTAGAAATGATGTTAACAATTCAATTAGTTAGCAGAACTTATTCTTAATTTCAGCTCTCCTTTGCTTCGAATATCAATATTCAAGTAATTTCACTTAAGTAAATCCTCTGCTTATAAAGGCGTTTTGAAAATCATAATTCCTTTCTCTCATTCTGCTATGGTTTCTAATCCTTCCTTACTGAATTGTTAATCCCTTTACCTGCTACATTTTGTATCCGTTACCGTCAATATTTGTGTTAATTGGCACTTGCATAAGGTACCTTACTTTACTTTTTGACCAAGTCAGGTAAAACATAAGAGTGAATTTCTTTTCCATAGATTTTATCATTATTTTATTTTCCTAATAATTAATTATTATTATTATCTACAACCGACATTTTTTTCTTTGTTGAAAAAAAATCTATCAAGCATCTAACTAAATATTTACCAGTTAATTTTCTCTCGGAAAATTCAAAACATTTTTACCTGTAGCGTATGTATATAAATTTTCTTAAATCTGCGAATTAGATTGCGGCCAAAGATAATATTTGTTTTAAGTAACGAATATAAAGGAATTTATTTAGAAAAATGAGCATTTTTGAGTTCTTTTGTTTGCCAGACGAATTTATTTATTCTGAAGTAACAAAAACTTCTTAAAAATAATATTATATTTATTGCGTTCATTTTGTTAAGCAACTTGTCCGGTAAAAACGATAACGTAATGGGAAACACCGGTGCACATAGTGGTTAAATCGGATGTACTCGACCTTCCTTTACCTAAAATAACAGTTTTCTATTTAATATTACTGAGTTATGCAGTGCGTACAGACTTTAATCATGGAACCCTCAAAACTTCATTTTCGACATGCATTACGTTTCTTGTTTGATTTGAAGCGATCTACTGCCCAGGCTAATCAAACACTTTTATAAACTTATAGCGATGATATCTCATATGTCAGGTTTCATTTCAACAGTTTAAAAGTGATGGTTTTGATTTCAACGACAAAGAATGGCTTTGACTTGGCTTAAAAAGTTCAGAGACTGTGAATAGTAAGTCTTATTAGATGAAAACCAGCTCAAACTCTCGAAGAATTTTCGAATAGCTTAAAAATTGGTGAATCAACTGTTTTTAGACGTTTACATGTTATGGGAAAGATCCAAAAGAAGAGGAAATAGCTACTAAACGAACTGACTGAAATTTTGCGGTTTCATTGCTTGCCAGGCAAAAAAAGATGAATTTTCTGTAGCGTTTTGGGACGGGACAGTGCAAAGTGGATCGACCACAACAAACTCAAAATCAAAAGGTCATCGGTTAATTCAAGAGAGCCATCCTCATCGACACCGCAGTGGAGTATTCATGGCCGCAAAATTTTGCTGTGAATATGGTGGGAAGGTTTAGTATATTACGAGCTGCTAAAGCCGGGCGGGAATGTTATTGAAAATATCTCTCATTAATTGAAAAAATTGAAAGTTGTATTAAAAGATGCAAAATCATCCTCTTGCATGACAACGCTCGGCTACGCTATGCAAGAGTTGTCAAGGATACACTGTTGCAGATCGAGTCGGAAGTTCTAGCGCACCCAGCATAGTCACCAGACATAGCGCCTTCTGATTACCATTTGTTCAGATCGACGTTTGCTTGGTTGGCACGCGGTTTCACAAATAGCGTCAGAAGATCGTGAGTTCTTCCACGAAAGATGGGAAAGAGTTATTGAAAATATATTGATTAATATATATTGTACCTACTTTTTCCAATGAAAACGCTTTTTCGAATGAAAATTAACGCAAGCACCTATCGTAATGAAGTACGCACATCTTCCTCACATGTTTAATAATTAATATTCAATGAAATAAATGAACTATATCCGATTAATATTCGATAAATGATGTTTTCCAAAAATAATTGATTACATTTTAATTAGATCGAAACATTTGCAAAATATATGCAAATTTACAATAGTTTTGGTAGTGGTGATCTAGCAGTTATGTCGCGTATATTAATTAAGTGCATCATCATCAAGTAATGCATAAATAACGTAGGCTAAGATACGAGTTTATGGAAACACACATTCTCTTCTCTTTATCGTTCTTACTTTATTGATATAAAATTTCATATAAATATTTTATTAGACCACTTGATAACCGAATGTTGAAATGGTATCCCTTGGTCAACGAACACATAAACAGTTAACAAATAAATTGCAAGCCTTACAAGTTCTTGTATAATAATGGATATCATAGATACACACGTAAAATGAGTATAAAATTTTCAACCTTTTTATTTAAGCACTTAACAGTTTAGTAGCTGAATACATGTGTTTTATCGCCTTTCTTATTTTGAAAGTGTAGCAGCAGCACATCCTTGAAAAAATGAAGATAATGATAAAAGTAAATAAATAAATAAAACAAAACGTAAAATGAGAACAAACTTTTTTTTTCAAATATTGGTTTATTGTTATTATAATACTGTTAATACTAATTACATACAGGTAAACAGGTTTCTCTCCCGTAGATAACGACCGTACGAAAAAACTAAAAAAAATAAAAAAACAGCTAGAAATTTTATAAATATCTATAACGAATAATTTTTCATAACATTTCACGAAAAACTTATTTTATACGGTAAAGAGGGACGGCTTAACAAAAAAGCTCCCTTTGAAAATACATCCAACCTTTAAGAAATAGTGAGATGAACAATGAAGTTACACTTGAAAAATTTTAAGAAATTTTAGTTTCCCATTTTAAAAAAAAGTGAGTATATAAATCTGTACTACTAGGCGTATTGCAAAACACGCTCGGTAATCGTTCTTGTCACTTGAAAAAATTAGAGTAAATTTAATTTCTGTTACCAACTAGTCGATGACAAGTCTTTACGACGGTCGTTCGATCGACTGCTTGTGAGCATCGCGATAGTCAAATCATACACGATCGATGCTGTTAATATCACTTACGGTTTCTGGAAAACAAGTTTTATCAAGATGTGACAATAAATTAAACCATTAATTTTTTTTCTTCGATGCCTATTGACTCTGCTACTCGTTTCTCGTCCATCAGTCTCCAAGTGGCCCATTGTTGTCTAACGTTTTAATTTGATGCCCTGCCCTAGGGATTTACTATGAAAAGTACGGCAAAACTTAGAAATATTTAATTCTACCGTCTCTTTAATAACATTATCAAAGGGCTTTACTGTGTTAAATCCATAGTAAAAATCCACTTATTATGCGACTTGAATTCTTTTTTTAGATTACGGTTGACAATGCTTCTGAAAAGACTGAAATTTGCTCTTTTAACATGGTAAACATAATAGAAGAAATTGTTGTCAATAAAACCTTCAAAAAGTTTTGAAAAGATGTTCTAAAAACAAATATTCGGAGATTGAGGAAGGGCAGCTGCTCCTGGGTATGCTTGGCGGATTTCCAGGAAATTTAATAATAATAATTTAAAACAACACTAAAGTAACGCATATGTTATCGATTTTATGAGAATTTATATTGAAAGAATTGGCGAAATAAACAAAAAATTCCACCGTCAGACGTATGAAGTCATAAGTTGGCGTATGTTCTCTACATAGACTACCTTTTTTTTGTCTAGCGGCAGTTTCATACACCAATTCTTGTAGCAAATAACGGGCAAAAACAAAGTTTTAATTCATTAGGAATGTTAGAGCAAATCGAAAAGAAAACCTACACAAATAATATGCAAACAAAATAAAAATTAAGCTAATAAAAAAAAAATAGGAAAATAAACTTTATAAAAATACATGCAAGACTTATTAAGAAGAATAAAAAGGAACACAATACACGTAAACAACGCAAACTGTAGCTTGTACTCCAGTGTCTTCTCGTTACCTTTTTTGTGCGAAAATTCTATAAAAGGTATTGTTCATCACGATAGTTTTTCCCTGAATATTAGAATTTGACAGCAGTAATTCTTTATTTGCTTACAATTTTATTTGTTTGAATATTTGTACGCTTTTAGTGTCGAGCAACGAGCAAAAAATCTTTATTTATATTGAAGTAAATTCGATACAATTAAGTTCTAAATTCAGTTCATTATTCAATTGGCTACTTTGGTATATTGTATAGGATTGAAGACGATGAACAACCAATCGATTCAAAGTTATTTAATGAATCGCTTCAAAGCTTGTCTGTCTGTTTATCCGTCTAATACCCGTCCCACGTATTGTGTGTTCAATCTTTAGGTCACGATTTTATTTTTTAGATATTTCAGCAAAATTTAGTACGTTGATCTAATGTGATCGTGGAACAAACGCTATTAAAAATGGTTTGGATCGGACCATCTTTGCAACCATTCTACAATGCTACAATTTAAAAAAATTTCCCTAGAAAAGTATCAAATTATTAATATTTGAACTATTATCTGAACAAAACCCTGCCATACCTTGTCTATTTGATCACAAAGTAAACCTATTTGTGGAAAAGAGTTAAGATTCTTGGGGATTTATCGATGAACTGTTTCATGTAAAGTAATGTCGAGCATTTAATAGTCAGCCTTGACCGGCGATACAGTTTTCTGTTTGTTTTTCTTTGTATTCTACACACAAAACTTTCTTTTGCTGAACTGTGCGTTGCTGATAGACAAATGCTGGAAATCAATATTGTTGAATTGAATTCTACACCTAATCAACAACTTTGAAAAAACAATTCTTTTACTTCTAATCTTTTATGTGTGAACCATAGAAAAAGTTCGATGCTTTTGAGTACTTGTATAGTAGTGAGACAATTGCGTGTAAAGTTGTTTGCATACATACTTTATCAGTTGGGTTTTGTTCTTGCCAAGTCAACCGATGTACTCACAATACCTGTAATAGAGCGCATCTATAATACAGACTGTGATTGGAAAAAGAAATTTGCCAGCCATTTAAAATTTCCCTCGCCCAATACAACCTTTTTGATACAATTCTAGCTTTCATTTAAGTCGTTAAAAAACACGCAGGGAAGTCCAAGATTGTTGTTATCCAAAGAAAGCACTTCACTGTAGTATCATCAATACATTAAAAGCACGAAAAAACACAAGAGTTCTACAAATTGAAGAAGAAATTTCACACGATATATAAAATTCAAGAGTTTGCAATACAGGGATGAATTCGGGAAACGATATTTAGAATATCACGGTCGACATCATTGAGGTTGAAATGATGACATAAGAGCAAGTTTTACGACTGTAACCACTACATGATATGTCATCTACTTTGACTAAGAGTCCGTACGACCACCTTCTAAAAAAATTGATGATGAATATTTCCCACCCTTCAGTTGGGCATGTTTTCTGGTTTTCACTTTTTCTTTGGCCGATTGTATTTTGGCTTAAGAATGTATTTACATTTTCTTTTATCTTTCATTCTCTAGCCAGACTTTTCATAAGAGGATGAAAGAGAAAATAGTGATAAGTATACTGTAGTGACTTGTACAGCGTGCCCTTTAAATTCTATGACATTATAAGTATGATTCGATAGATAGAGCAGTAACAAGTTATTTTTAAAATTCATGCACAATGTTTGGCATAAGAAATTTTGCTTCGATTTCTGTTTACTCAGAGTTTTTAAGAAAAAAAAATTTTTTTCTTTTTTCAACATATATAGCAATAATTCTTTTTTACTATAGTTTCTTCTGCATACAGTGCTTACGCTTTTAAAATTCAGTTTTAAATAAATTTTATATTTTCTTAACGTATTTGAAAAAAAAATGTGTGTTTTCCTTTGACTTCTTAACTAAATGAATTTCCTTATTGATTGACATTAATTTTAACTTCAGCACCTTAGACCGCTTGCTAGTTAATCTAAGCTTTTCCAGAATTTCCTTAAATGCAAAACTTGTTTTCTTTTTCTATACTAAAGGCGACTTGGAGCTGAAACTCACAATAGGAGGTTAACTATCATCATAAAATTTTTATTATAAGAAATAAAACTAAAATTAGTTCTACTATGGTCACGTTCTTAAACTATGCATTTATCTAACCGACATCACTAAAGGAGTGCATAAAATAAATAAATTTTATTTTAGTGTTTTTGTGAGAGTATACGCTCAACATGATTTGCTATTACGTTATTATATGAAATGGTTTGTAGTTTTATTAGAAATCAATTTCGATTAGACTATGGTTTGTTTTAAATTAGAGAAATATATTACATAAAGTTTAGATAATTTTAACAGTCATTTATCATAGACATATATTTTTTTTATTATAATATATAATAACCCACTTAAAAGTATTAATTCAAAGAGGTTTCGAACTACCCTCAAAGAGTTAACCCACTAATCCAAGAAAGGAACTGGTTATCTTAGATCATTAATGACGCAAGGAGATATCATATCATATATTATATAATATATATCATATATTATATATCAAATAATATATATCATATTATATATACTGTATATTATATATCATATATTATATATCATATATTATATATCATATATTATATATAATATTATATCACTATATAGGAATATAACAGTTGCTGAAGAAAGACGTTTATGGAGCTTTCATTATCAATATTTGAACACATTTTTCCTATTTTGTTTGATTGATAACCTTTTGTAATTTTCCCGTAGAACCTTTATGCCGTCATGATGGACCTGATGGAATTACTGTGGAAAAATAGTGAAATAGATAAGTTTTACGTGCTTCGTTTTAATTCAATGGCTATTAATTGCGCTTAGTCTTATACCGTTGAGATAGTTCCATAGAGAGCGAGAAAAATGCAGGTCGAACATAATAAAACTAAGTCTTTTACCTAAAATCTCTCAGTTAAACTCTCTAAATTTTTATCAAGTTATTAAAAATGTGTGTAGTTTTGCATTGCAGTGGCCAATTCTAGAAACTTTACATCAATAACGCGTACGGAATGGAATCAGATATATGATTCTATCTCAATCCTACCAAAAACAAAGAACACGTGACGTCAATCGTAACTCTAACATCGTTTATATAACTTCATCCATTCACCACTTAATTTTCCTCAGATTATTGTCGCCTCTTCTCAATCTTTTCAAAGATGACTTGAGTTTGCTTCGCGGCAGCGATTGGCAAAAAGAAATTTTCACTGTTAATTCATATGGTACCAAGATTTCTACCTTTTTATACGCAGCCTTAGGCAAGTGGTGCAAATCTTGCTTAGTCTTTAGATAAAACGAATTAATATATTGTATTTTAAACTCACTTCCATGCAGTTAGGTTTGATATTATACCTTTCACCCAATTCAAAAACTCCTATATTCTGGATGCTCTTTTCTTCATTTATTTAACTTCAAATTTCCAGTCATTATTTTATCGCTTTTAATTCTTTACATTTTTCAATTCTTTTTCAGTACTTTTTTTCAGTTCTTTACTTCTCATACATTTATCTCGTAACTCTATCCATGATATCAAATATACTTGGAGAACGACAGTATTCTTAGCAGTGGATATCCTTGGAGTATACAAAACTAGTGGAACAGAATATTTGTTCATGTCAAGCATTGGATTAGAAGGCAGGTTTTTCATGCAACAATGAATTGTTATACCAGCTATTGGTTGCGGTGTATATTTCAATCGTCTCAAAATTAAACGCTCCGGTTTCTAATGAACTCATCATTAACAAAATGAAGCGAATATTCGTATGAAATATGATTGAAATAAAGATATCCTCAGTTAATGATAATCCTTTAAAGAAAGACGTTTGAATCAATATTGACACATTTTTCTTTTACAACTTAACTTAAGCTCAATTCTGGCCACTCTGAAATATGAAACAATTTTTCAAAATTAAGTCAAATAAAATTCTTCATATGTCTTTCATCTGAAAGACGTTTGGAGACATATATGATTTCCTTACGTAATTTAATTATTTTCTCATTACTAGGATCTTTGCATACTTGATGTGCTTACTAATCTTATTATGTTGCGTATCTTTTTTTAATGGAATACGTTGTTCTATTACAAGTTTTCTTTCTTCCAACACTTTTCGCATTTACGGCCACATTTCTCATCTTTGTTAATGTACTTTTTTTTTCTTTCTCTTTTTTTTTTTTTTAGTTTTGCAAAAGTAATCATCTACTTTACTACTCAGTTAAATACAAACGCTTTTTGTCTTATCCGTACTTCTTGAGAGTACTGTTGAGTATGATGCTCAAGGATTGTATAGCAGAATGACAGCGTTACTACAGTTCGGATAACAAAATGTTAATCAGAAAATACCACAAAGTGCCACAGAAACCCTGAAGTGTGGGTAACCCACACATTCATACATATCTTCGTTTACAAGGCACTCATGTCTAAAGGTACACGGGCGCTTATGCGCAAGTGAAGTGTGTAGAAAGAAATAAAAAATGCAAACTTTAAAAGAAAATTAAATAAAATGAAAAGTAATATAAAGTAATACACCTTAAGCAAATAAATTAAAGTGCACGTAGCTTTAATTATACTGATCTGTTAGAAATAAAATCTGTTAAACAAATTTTTAGATAATAAAATCAGTGAAACATATTTCAATATTTTTAAAGATTTACTTTAAGTCAATTCTACTATTATTGCATTTTTAGTTATATTATAATGAATGCATTGAAGTTGTAAAAATTAATCTCAAAATCGGGATTTCACTTCCACATTTTTATTTATTATACCGATTGCGACGATTGCATACTATATTTCGAAAAGTGCTTAAGAGAAAATGGAGATTAAAAGCTGCAATTTAGTACGTATATGTTTTTAAATCAAGTGGTTTTCAAACTAAAAAAAGCTTGCAAATGAAACGAAAAACTTTACAATTTTCTTATCTTTAGACTTTGATGCATATCAGTTTTTAAGTGTAAATCTTAAAACGCAAGAACGGAGCAATAATAATTTTTGTAAATCAATTCCTTAATATCCGTTATTTAAAACAAACATTAACTTCAGCCAAAATCTACTTCGCAGATGTAGTAAAAGTTTTAAAAATATCTCAAAGGTAAAGATATTTGACATTTTTCGTGAGAATATTATCAGGTAATTATTTAGTTTAAAACACAATGCATTGTGTGTTCCTCAGTAAATTCTATTTATTACCAAATTTAGTCAGCAACTATATATATATTATAATATATAATAATTTGTCGTAAAAAAATGTTGCCCCGTTTAGGTAACAGGTACAATTTTATTTTTAACTTTTAATTAGATAGATAGAAACTAATTATATATACTGGGTTATCATATCCGTTAAATATCTTTAATTGTTCAGACACGGTTCAGTTAACAACTCAACAACTTTTGTTGGAATATTATATAATTTGAAAAGACACACACACACACACAAATATGAGTCATCTCAACAAATGTAATACTAGTGAGTCTTTAGGGAACTCTTTGGCTACATGTCACTTTTTTTTGGAATCAACTCAAGATGTGAAGGACGATGAAAAACTTGCAGATCTCCGATGTAGAATAAGAGAGATGCAGAATAGAATTTTGAAGGTATTTGTATTACCCACCCTTTATATGTGCTCTATACGTTTAGGAAAATACGAGGCAGAAGAATTTATATATATCTTGCATTGTAAACATAACTACCAATAGTGATTGTGTAAAAGAGCGGCTGCAAGTAAAGCGAAGTTGTCCTTTGTGTCGAATATGTATCTGATTTGATCGAATCAAACAAAGTTAATCAATTTTGCACTTCGTTAAAGACGAAAAAAGCAGTTAAGTAATATCGACAAACAACAATGTAATATATTTATGTTTTTATTGACGCATGAATTCAGGTAAAATAACAACCGAATTAAGTAGACTCTTAACAATATATATCTTTCCATTTTTTGGTAAACGTTAGGACTTAAGTGTTAGAAAATATAAAAAATAAATAAACAATAAAAATAAATAAAATCTGTCTATAAATAAACAAACAAGAGACAACACCGAATTTCTTATACCTTAAAATCTTTCGCTCTACAGGTTTTGTGCGCACTGACGGGAATAAAATTTATTTTCCACCTTCTAATTTCGTTAACTAAATGCAACTTCAAAAAATTTATAAAATTTACTTACACATTTCCCCGCTTACTTCAAATATTTATAACATACCCTTTATGGCTTTCCGAACATTCGAATCAACACAAAAAGGGTCTTTCATGAAGAGAACGCCAAACATGCAATCTTCCGAGTGCAAAGATTTTATATTCATTACGTGGTAATATTGATATAACATGAAAAACAAGATTGACGACATTCTGAGATAAGAGGAAACGCAATAGAATAACATTATTCAAGAAGATTGTTAAGCACACATTTAACAAACAAAAATTATTCTTCTTCACAACTATAAGAAAATAGCGATTTTGGGGCTGATCTCGCGAGGTATATTTGATTTAAAGCGGTTCTGCAGCATATTATATAGCTGGTGCAATTTTAATTTAAAAAAAAAATCGATTGATCTAAATACCTACAGTTAGTGGGTATTTGAAATATATCGATTTTTGTGCGATTGATGAATATTCACTATGAAAAATATTCCGAAAAAATTTGAACTTTCAACCAAAATAAGAAAATTATATTTGGCTGCAACAAATCTTTTATACTGAACACCTTTATCTTAAAAGAGATTAAAAATAACTACATTTTAACAGGTGGGTGTGGCAGATTGTTTATATTTTTATAGAATACCACGGAAACTTTTATTGTGCAAACTATGAGTAGAGAGCAAAACACCCAGAAAAAAGTCAGTCTTGAAAAACGGTGTTTCGACAAAACAGCGTTTTGAAATGTGTTGCCAGACGTAGTTTTTCACTACGATAAATTTTGTACTTTTTTTTTCTATTAGTTTGAAGTACCAAACTAATAAACTATCATACTATCTTCAAATATTCTTCTTGGTTGTCTTTCTCTAAACATTTTTTACTCGAAACTGTCTCTTTTGCTGCATTTTACAAAAAATAAATCGTAAGAAATTGCTAAGAAAATACATAATTATCATATTCAATCTCAAAAACCCAAATTTTGAATTTTTAAAAAAAATCATTAAAAACTTTCGAATCGCTTAACAAACTTGTCAACGAAACCAGAGGGGTTTTGTTTGAAAACATTTTTCAATGAACATAAATATTTTCTAAGGACATCTGTTAATCTATGAAAAAAGTTAGAAATAAGTAAGTAAGTTACTAACAGAGATTCATTTAGCTGACTCAGAACGCTTAAAGAAACAACCGGAATTTCAAGTAAATTTTTATTTTCATGCAATTATTTGTTTTTTCGCATATTCTAGAAGAATCAAAGCATATCTCTTAAGCCAATAAAAAAAATTATACCTTAACAATGTTTGCTTATTCATTATAGGAGATTAGATGGAAAATTAAAATGCAGAATATAGCTTAACGTTTAGTATGGAGGTAATCCAATGACAATTCTTAATAAATTGTCGAAAATTATAAAACAAAAAGAAATTCAAATAACATTTTTGACAATTTATAACTTGCACCTGAGGTCAGTCTAAAAAATTGATTAATGAATGCAATGAATTCAAAAATCACAGATTGAAACCATGAAATGTTATGCTTATGCTGAGTGTGTCAATGAAAAGATTTAGCTTTCGTCTCTTTTGTAATTTTTTAGGCTTTTACGTTCTTCTACTATATCATATCGAAACATAGTTTTACATACAAACCTTGTAAGCCTAATTTATTTATTCATTTATTGGACTCCTTCTCTCACCGGAATTTTCCTAATATTATTTTCAACTTTGCATAGATAGAAGATCAAATAATTGCACGTATATTTCGATTATAGACGAAATTTTAATTAAAAAATTGAGGGCGAAAGCTCTATATACACTTATATCGATATGTATCAATATAATCAGGTCAATTTTATGCTGTAATCATTAATTAAATTAATTAACTATTGTCAGCAAAATTTGAAAATAATTGCAGTATTTTTGATTTTTCTTCTCTCTCTCTTTCTCTCTAATAAACCTCAACTTAATATATATTTCACACACACACAGTTCCTCTGTGGTGTAACATAATCTTTGCAAACTTTTCCGCACACAATTTATTCAATATTAAGTAATTTAATCAAATTGAAATTAATTACACATTCAAGAGTACGCCTGATGTGACATTTATCATTATTATCATTAATTTGTATTGAAGTGACTGCAATGTATGCTGTTTGCAAGTTTCATACCACGACACGATTTTAATGCATAGTAAGCTTATTCATTCATTTGTTCTATACAATCAATAGAAGCAAAAGTTAATTAAATTGCAAGGAAATGCCATTCATTTGATCAATTAGCGCAACGACGTTATGGATGAGTGCAAATCTCAGCAATTATTAGATAATATATAATACGAAAATTTTTTATAATATTTCAAAAAAAAAAAAAAAAAAAAGAAGACACATCAAGTGTATTATAAATAACTTTAAGTTACAGATTTATTTTCCATTAAATTTTTAGGTGAGCTTTTCGAATTTCATCTGATATTTCGTTTTCTTACTCTACTTGATAATAATGAGGAGAAAATGTTTAAATTTCTAATTATTTCTGTTCAACATAACTTTTCAATTTTTCTTGCAGAATCATTGAAAATTTTCGAATCGTTCTTAGTCTCATAAGCAACTCAACTGTCGGCTCGATGAAACTATATTTCAAATGACTTGCGAACTACACTTTGAAAACGCTTATTCATTTTAACTTTCTTATAGATAATTCCTTAGTCTATTAGAAAAGTTAGAAGTCAAAACCTAAGACACTAGATTATAATTTCCTAGCAAACAAATATTTTGTTTAAACATTCTTCCTGGAACATTTAAGGAAACGAGACAGAAATTTAAAAAAAAAAAATTTTTTACGGAAATTGAATTTTTTTCCAGATATTCTAGAAGGCTCAAAGCATCTAACATTAAGCCAATAATAAAAAAAATTTTTTTTTTAATTTACAGCGGTTTTGTCCCTTAGGTTGAAGTGAATGTTTATTTTTGTTTTCACTAACAAAAAAAATGTTTATAATTAAAAATTCTTCTTAAAGTTTTAAGAAAAAAAAATTCTTATTGGCGACAGTAAATCAGTCAGCACCGAAAAAATTGATTTTAAATCTTATATTATGCTATTTTCCAAACTTCATTTACAAGAAAGAAGAAAAGAATTCACAAATAAATGAATAATAGATTAAAGTAAAAATTTTTTCAAGCTTCAAGTTAACGACTTAAAGTCCAAAGAAAAAACAGTAAATCACCAAAACACGTAAACATTGAACCAACAAACCAGCAAAACAACTACACATAATCATCCAGTTGATATATAAAACAAGCCAGTCGTGCAGCTATAAACTTAACCCAACGTCATCCAAACTGAGTTACTGTCGTTATTGTGATTATGTGTTTGGTTTGAAAAGTTTGTCTTCCCCTATCTCTTTACCACATCGTAAATAATAATAACGATGTCGAAAGTAAATTTAGTGTCTATTTATTACTTCAGTTAGTTTAACATTAAAACCACTACAGCCGTTAATTTGATTTTTCTTATGAAACTGCCAGAGAAAAAAAAAATTAAGAGAAAAACTTACAATTTGCGGGATATATTTTTCGATATTAATCAAAAAAGAAAAGTCTGAAGCAGACTCTGCAGACAGACAGAAAAAGTGTAACGTAAAAATTAACCAGAACCACCCACAAGGTCAAAGTGTATCAATAGAAGCAAATATTGAGAAACATTTCACGAATCTAGAGAACTGGAATTCATACCAAACAAAATCATCACAGACTCTTCTAAAAGGCTTTATAAGCTCTTTTTTTAATGCCCAAAAATTAAAGACCGATAATTTGGCGGCTATGGTCAGAAGGAGGCAACTTCCCTTCTTTAGCACAATATCTTGTTTTCAATTACGAAATAAATGACAAATGTTGTAACGACTAAAAATTCTACAAATTTTCATTACGTATAATGCAAATTTAGAAATAACGAAGAAATTAATTACTATCCTATCTATTTAAAAGCAAATAATATAAAGTGGTTAAAAACGCGTTATCCGAGCTGTATAACATCAGGCATTCCGCACCGCGACCTTTGAAATGTAGTGTAGTCCTTGTACCTTGTCTTCGCGCCTTAGCATTCTTATACGAATCCCGCCATTATGATCTTATGAATTATTTGTATCTGAGTTAACCATATTTTTCAAGTGGTACCCGACGGCCCGAGTTTTGCCCTGTCTAGAAGCCGGTAAGCAAACATAGTTCCAGTACCATGTCTGTTGCAGTGGATGATTTAATAAATTTTTTAGTTTGTCGTTGTCCTGCCTCATGTTTCCCATGGCTTGCTAATTTTGCCTATGACCATTACAATACCAGATTACTGATGCGCCTCCTTAGTACGTCGCAGCTAGGTTCCAGACCTAATTACCCTAATTGTACGGGGCTAAACTAATTTTCGGACTTGATGCTACTATTCAGAACTACGCATAAAATAACGCATAAACCATGTGTATATGGTACCGGTGCAAAATCTGTAATCGATTAAGCTATTTGACTTAAAGGAATCAGCTGGTCTTCAGCGAAGAGAATAGACTCTCAAGTTTAGAAAAAAAAAAATGATTTAACTTGAGAGATCTGAATAAAGCATTTGAAAAAGTCCTGTCGATTTCCAATAAAGTATAGAAAGAGATAACGCGTATAAATCATGTTATTAAGGAAAATATTTTCCTGAACTCAGTTAATGTTCTTGCCCATATTAAATCGGATTTTGAATAGTAATAAATCGTACACCAAATAAGACGATTTGAAATGCTTTTTCATATTAGCCTTGAAAAATATTTAAATTTTTTTTTTTCATTTCAAATAAACCATTTAAAAGAAAAGTATTTAGTAGAGCAAAATATATTTAATAATATTTCTGAAAATAAACTATTTAATAAATTATCATCTATTTCTGCATCTACATATACTTTCTAATCTTAATATCGTCGATGCTCTATGTACTTTCTATTTCTTCTTCTAATTGCTTATTCTTGATCAGTCTTGCTTAAATGACCACTAATTACTTGAAATCTAATCAGTATTTATAGAGTTTAGAATAATATGTGTACATACAAATATAGTCATAGACTGTAGGCAATTCATCACAATAAATACTAAACTAGAATTCAATTGAAATATAAATACATTTTTAATATAATTATGTCGACACGTCTGAGTGCATTTATTTCTCAATGCAGAAAACATTCATTGAAGTTTATATGACATAAACATAAATTGAATGTTATTATTATCATTTTCATAAAACCGCAATTACAATTTATTTGCTAATATTTGTAAATAATTTTCAACTTATAGCTTATATTGCATTTTCCACAGCATAAATGAGTACTTGTGCGTACATACATAAATTCAGGTCAAATAAAATAAGCAATTTGTTCGACCTTCACATACTTAAAAACAAAAAACCCCAAAATTGCTTAATGTCGTAAACATAATTGTGAAATGATAGAAAAAGTAGAAACATTAGCTCCATATAATAACCGATTGTGTTGTCAAGTTGCATATATAAGTGAACTCAAATATTTGATCGTTTAGATTATGCATAAAAATACAATTTTGGATAATTTCAAAAAATCTTTTCTATATTAATTGAAATATTTGAAAAAACAACAAATTTTAGAATTATTATTGCAAATAATGAATGAATGTATGTTTGGATTAAAAATAAATTTCCATATTTAGAGCCATTATCAAGGAATGCAGGAATAATGCAGCTCTGGCATTCTTTTTGCGACAAAATATTGAGGTTACGATTTCACGCCATGAAAATCTTTTATCAATCTACCTATCGGTCTTTTATTGGACTTCTCGAAACTTTTTGTCTCGTAAGCCTAAATTTTTCTTAGGTATATACAGGAAGTATTATATATATACAAAAATTGTTCTTTTGCTTCAGTGGCTCCAAAATATGCGCTAGTTTTCTGTTCAACGCCTTAATTTCCGGCTAATGCTAAAGCTTCTTTACAGTCACTTCTTCAAGAAGGGAAATAAAATTATTTATAGAGTCGGTCTACTAGAGAAAAACCTTATAAAACGATTCCCTTTTCATTCACTTCATTTGCGGCGGTTTTACTACAAATATTGAAAGTAAATTTAAAAAAAAAATGGTCGATTGATTGACCTGAAACGCTTTTGGTATTTGTAAATAGGCCCCTTTGATCGTTTACATAAAATTTAAAATTATTAGATTTTCAGTTCCTTTTTAAAACTATCATTATTGACACGAGACAAGTTTCATTTTTCTTCATCTACATTTTCTACATCGACACAATTTCACCAATTAAGGATTGAAAAGGGAACCGCATAAGCAATATCACGGATCGATGTATGGAGAGCTTTATGCTTTCGAAGTCTATTTCTAAACACTACAACCGAAATGATAAATCTTGGAAGTACAAAAGTATTAATTAAGAGCCTATTCAAGAGAATATTTGCAGAAAGATGAAGATAACCAACGACAGAAATTTTTTATTATATCCATAAAGCATTAAGCTGTTTACTTTGAAGGTGAGTTGAATCATTTTTGTGTTAAAATTTTTTTTATATGTAGAGTTTCAAAGTAACTGTATTTGTAAGCTTGCTATGTATTCAGTACACGTCTACCTCTGTAATATCAACATTAATTTTACTTATTCTACTCTACTCTACCACTCAAAAAGCTTTGTTCTCTTCTTCTTTTTCTTTAAAAGTGGTTGTCAAAGCAAAAAGGTGTCGTCCTCCCTGTATTTAAGAAATAAGTAACGAAAAAGGGAAGGATAGAACAGCAGGCAGCAAATATATCTTAGTTATATGGATTTTAAAATTAAAAGTCAGAGTAAACATCAACATTTAGAAGCTTTCTTTTTTAGCAATCAACAAAGTATTTAATTACTTTTTTGAAGCAGTTTGGAAAGTCATTCTAAAATAATCAAAATGTTTTATTTGCAGACTTTCGGATACTTTACAACTACAGCAAATATTAAATCTTCGATACTCTTGAGCACCGCCGTAATACGAGCTATGTAGTACCTACGTACAGATACATCCAAAGCAAGAGATAAAAGAGGTTTTGTCCGCTAACCAAGTCATATAACAGGATTAGTTTCTCAACGTTTGCACCCACTGATCATCCTGGGATTAGCTACATACTAAACGACACATTACCGCGATTTGTGGTTACTTTACCGCAATAACCGCTTTTGAAACCACCTATTAACGCTGGACTTCACAACCGTGTATAATCTTTCCACTTTTAAGGTGAATGTACACAAATACTACTCTTTTTCCCTATATCGCTGCCTATAACTCGTTCTAATCAACATCAGTCCCGTAGTTATAGGAGAAATTCTTTGAATTGTCCGTCATTTATTTTGAAAAAAAAAATTTTTTTTAAAAATTTATTGATATACTGCTAAATCGAGCGATTTTGAAATGATTAACAAATCCAACGATATTTGTTGTCTCTGCATTTTTCACATCTTCCGTTTCTGGAAAATGTGGATATTTCTGTGTATTTTTGATATGTATTCCTAAGCATTAAAAGCAATGGTACAAGTACAATGTATTGCTACCTTTGCATATGCATATACAAAATACTTTTTAATTTTTTTTTTTTTCATTTTCACATAATTAAAAAATCGCAACCAACGAGAAAAAAAACCATAATTGATAAGAAAAATTTGTGAAAAACATTTTTTTGATTATAAATTAGGAAAAACCGTAGATTTCCATTAAATTAATATAAAATCTCCGGAAAATAAATTTTGCTAATCTTCCTTTCTTTCCGTATACTGCGGCGTATAATTTATTGACTAAAACCACAAAATTGCTAAATTTTCCATAAAATACATATTTATAGAGTATATCCGTAAAATACAAACACATGCTACCATACTTGTGTATACATGGTTGTGGAATGCTTTTGGTTTTTCTTTACACAACACCAATAAATTGCAAAAACAAATGCAGTTAATTTATGATATAATAATTTATTGACATTTATTTTACCTTTGCTTTCGAAATATTGTGCTAACCTGTTTGGTTATGGTTTTGGGTGTTGACCGACATAGATCGAAACATTTTCCTAAAAGCATTAATTGTTGACAAAAAACATTAATTGCATTTTCGAGTGCACACACACACACACATGCAAATACTTTTATGTATGGATTTGTGATGTTTTTATTTGGTCCTGTTTTATTTTTCTTTGGCTCGTTTATCGTTTTATCTCTCTTATGTTATATTTATAAATTGAATTGACACATGCAACTGAACATTTGCTCTTCGATACATGGAATTACTTTTTACTTGCGAAAAACACAGATCTGCTTGTGGTAAGTAAGTAAGTAAGTAAGTAAATTATAAACGAGGAGCTTCGAAGTCCACTTATCTAAGCAAATGAGCTATTTTTGCTTCGTTTTTTGAAAATTGTAGGTGTAACGAAAGAAGAGATCACAGCTAATTCATAGATGATGGTACTAGAAGTTTGCGTAAGATTTGAAACCGGTTTTTGTGTAACGCTTCATAATTTGCTTATACAATTATGAACAATGGTTTAAAATGGTTTTTAGCGAATATATAAACACGTGGGTGGATACATTAGAATGACAGCTACAAATACTTCATGTAATTGAGAAGCCATACTTCCGCTTTGAACAATTCTGAACTAAAGTTTAACTGCAGTGTTAGTTTCCCATCCTTTGCATATCTCGTACTAGCAACTTTCATAATTCTATCGTACATATTCAGATATCAACGAAAGAAGAGAAGACAACATGAGTAAAAGAAAAAAACTCTAAACCCTTCAAAAATTGTATTTCCTTTGTTAAAAGGGGATCCTACTTAACTTAACTGGGACTACAAATTAGTTCTGTCCATTTTCGTTTTCTTGGTCAGAAATGCATTTATTTCAGAACAAAATGAATGAATCAAAGTATCGTCTATTTGCTCGGTATTGTTTTCTTTTACTTTTAGATAAAATATGAACTCCGGGAAAGACTACTGGCGTTTTAGGCAAGAAAACATATACTTTTTGGATATCGTTATAAGAATGGAATCCCCCCTGAACCAAATAGTAGGCAATCGATTGCAAACGGCGTTAATCCGAAGGTGCTAATAACAGCGAAGAGGATAACACATTCCACGGTAAGTTTTGCTGTATGGAGCTGAATTTTTTCATACTGAAAATTTATAATATCATGACTTTTTAACATCATCAACTTCATCAGTTATTATAGATAGCTTTTCTCTCAATAATGGTTTCATTGGATTGGAAGAAATCATGATATACTACATAAACCCGACTCCCCTAAATAAGGTTGCCGTGGATATTCAGCTTTATCCGATGTGATTTTGTTGACAAATGTCTAAGCCGCCTACTTCAATTTATTTCCACTACCAGATAAAGCCATCTATTAGATAATGAACTGAAATAATTTTGAGTAACAATTAATAACAATTTTAATAGTTCCTAAAACAAAAAAGTCTTGCATGCATGCAGCTTTAAGCGTTCTCGAAGCATCCTAGAAAAGTCCTTATCCGATTAGTCATCTTTGGTATACGGCTGCTTCGTTAGTTTTTAATATTTGTTCTCATTTCGTCACTTGAACTCTATGTTCGCAAACTCTTTTCAAAAGCTTTAAGTGCACGCTTATCGGTAGGACTGTAAAGATCAAAGCTAGCTGGAGCCCATTCATATTGTTCAACATTGCTAAGCAATTTTATTGGAATTAAAAACACGTAAATTTTGAAAATGTTATCATCATATGCTTCTTACAATTAACTCTGATAAAAATTAAGTACTTTTTTTTTGTCCACATGTCTTGTCATAGAAGATACATCATTCCTGTTTGATTTGGCTCGAAATACAGATTATATGCAGACATATCTCGTATCCTGTGTTTCCAATCCTCGACTCTCACAAACTTTTTGGTTCTTAACAATACACATTAAATTGTATACAGAACGAAAGTGTTTCATTAGATTTATTTTCTATGAAAAATTTAAATAGTTTTCTTTTACTTTCAACAGGGGACTCACAAGTAACCCTGTAAATACATTTATGTCAAATGCTTTGTTAGTTTATGAAATAACACAACAAGAGTAGTTTCGTTAAATCTCTGCCCATTCTTGGCACAAATTATAAAAGACTAGCACGAAAGTCAGTTTGCAAAAAGAGACTAGAAAGAGATAAGGTGAAGAGCAAAACTCAAACTATTCTAACACCTTCAATTCTCTAATCAGTGCCAACTTATAAAACAATTGTTAAGGATAGCAACGAGTAAAAAGTTCCAAATAAAAAAAGTTTAATTGTTAGACTTGAACAGCAGTAGATGTATAAAAAGTGTGCTATATTTTGTAATGTTATTTAAGTTTGATTGAATTAAAAAATATAAAATTTAGTACCAATTATAACTTATATAAATATGTACTATATGCCTGTATTTTTTAATATCTATTTACATATATATTTGTATTGATACGGGGTTTAATTAAAATTTCATTATGTACGATGAAATTCACTTATCCGCTCATGTTGTTTGGATTACTTTTAATTAAAGATTTCCTTCGCTCTACTTATGCGAATACATACATAAATTATTCATTTGCTTATTTTATTATTCCTGTAATTTATAAAGCTTACACATTGTTTGTTTAAAAGTTACTTTTTGCTTTGTCTTTCATGTCATAGACACAAAGATAAACAGAGTAAAGGATTTTTTTACTCTATTTACAGAGAAATTTTTGGCTATTGTTATTAAGATTTATTGTAAACATCATCCAAAAAACACCTAAAGTAGCCATTGACTAAATTAAGACTAATTACCAACCAACTTAAGTGTGAATAGAAGAAAATTACAATTACTTTTATTCATGTAAATATTTATTCGATTACGTTCACAAGTTAGACTGGAGTGTTTAGTTATATTACGAAGATATTGTATTTTCTATATATGACTTTTTTGAAATTTTCAAATTTTGTTATTGACAATTCATAAGCTCGAAGTATAAATATTGGTACTAATTTAGAGCTATCATCCTTTTGTAAAGTATGATTCGTCTTTACTAAGAACACTTTAGAACTATTATCAACCTCTAAAGTGTTTCTTCAAAGCTTACGCTGTTATAACGTCGACGATCTTGTTTCGAAAGTTACGAAATAAGTACATTTTATAATAAAAAATAAATACCACTTACCCCTTTACTCTTCGACATTGCTAACCTCCTTTGATTTACAAACCCAATTTTAAATCTTCTATTATTGCACGGAATTTGACACGCAACTTGTGAATGTATTCTTACCTACTGCTGGTGTTATCAAATCCTTATCATTTCACTACTGATTTTCTCTTAAGCACTGACTTTTATCTCTCTTTCCATCACTTATTTCTTTTTTTTTTCTTTTTTTTTTGCAACTAATTGGCAAAATTTTTTTTTACCCCAAACCAAGCAATTTTTTTTTAACACAAAGCAAACAAACAGATGAGTTTAAATACCGCTAAGCATCGGCAAAGATGAGTTTTGTTAAGTATTGCTTTCAGACAATTTCTTATGAATCCGAGTACAATTTTCGCTCTGACTCTGTGTAATCTGTAATCTTGATTGCTGATAATTATTAATATCGGACAATAAAATTAATAAGAAATAACACGAGATTTTTCTTAAGGATTTTTAGAGATTTAGTTTATCTGTACTTTTTGCGTGCGAAACTCGACAAGATTACCTTACACGATAAGCCGAAAATGATCGTGTACTATCCAGCCAAACAGTATTGCCTACTACATTAGTCGTTTAATGGGATAAGCGATTCTAAATATTTAGTGATTTTTTAGTATAATTATTATCATTATATTACTTATTATTGTCGTTTGTGTGTACACTTAAACACTCTGCAAGTATTTTTATAACCTAATATAAATAAAATACGTACGTAAATTATTTTAGTTGTTAAATGATTACCATGACACTCAGCATCTCAAAGTCATTAAACGCGTAATAAGGTAAATCGTTTATTTATTCGCAGCCTTACGCTAGTTGATAGCATTTTTATTAATGCGCTCCAATGTTTAGTTGAATTCGTAAAAAAATTTCTCGATGAGCAAAAATATTTGTAGCTAACGAGGCATATTCCTTTGGAAGAAGCTGTGAACAGTTCTAAATAAAAATTGAACATTATTTCGGGTCTTTGAGCTACCCTAAATCGTGTTAATGAATAGTTATAAATCCAAGAAATGTGCAATACGAAAAAGAAAAACAGAAGGCCAGACGTGATAGCTTCTTTTTTACAAGGGGGAGTTACGTAATTGCTTTGGTTAAGTGTTGTTAAATACGTCTTTATTGCCTTCGTTCGCCGGGTTGTGCTTCAAAAAACGAATTTGTAAAATTGGAGGAGTAGTCCATAACACTAAAATATATATAAATATATATAAATGAAGTAAATTTTTTTATCAAATGGCGTCTACGTTAATCTTCAAATCAGGTTTGCAATAATGATTTTCTTCTTAGTACATTAACTTCAAATCAACAAATCTCTCTTAGGCAAGCAAAGTTGCAATGGTTTTATAATGAATTATTTTCATTTAATTTTAATAGAAATTGTAGAATGATAACAAAAAACAAAAACATCTAAAATAAAAACAAAAAATTGTCACAGTGTGTTTAAAATATTGACCCACTGTGTACGCTAAGATGTTAGAACAATTCAAAGTTTATTACTAGCCACAAGACTACGTGACCGTCATGGGCCCTTATGAAAACTGAATGCGTTCTTCTTAGAAGGGACTGTAAGAGCTTGGAGATTCCCAAAACTTTTTGTATATAAATAAAATATCTTATACCCACCACAAAAGGTGAAGAGTTTACTTTGAAAGTTGAAAGTTCTTCCACATATGTCGCTATTGAAAATCGGTCCAAATCGATCACAGGCCACATCTGCAATATGAGCTGTATTCCATAAAATTAGAAACAATTTTTCACGCCCATCTATTAAAATTTAGTTTTTCCCACTTTTTTCAAATAACGGTTGGGAACATAAAAGATTCGGCACAGCCGAATATAATTTTCTTATTTGTTTGAATTAAATTAGATGAGACTCATGTTTCGTGAAAATTTTTGAGTCAAGTTAATGTGTGCTGCAATAATGTTATCATAAAAGCCATTACTAATAATGTTAATTATTCCTAATATTTTTTCAATTTTTTTATCGGCTATTATGGATTTTTCGCCTCATTCTCTGCGTCTTCGAGAACGTTAAAACCAAAATATAATCCCCACGGTACGTTGGCCGTATAAGGGACTTACAGAATTTAGACATTATTTAACTAAGCTGCTTAAACGTTGCAAACAAAGCACTAAAATCGATATATAATCAACTTTTGCGAGTCATATTAACTAATCGATTATTAGAAATTGTTTAAACTCGTTCAAGTTCTGCAATTTTTGTAAACTAAAATTGTTTACGCATTGTAATGATTAGTTGCAAAGTATAAGTAAAAACCAATAAGAATTTTCAGTTTAAAAATAAAATATTTGCTCAAGTATATCAGTTGTTAGCGCAACTTCAAAAAAAAAGCCACAAATTATTTCATTTAACTGTCGACTTTTAATGCCATAAAAAGTTTTTTCATTGAATTGGAAAAGTTTGAAGTGATGTAGAGAATTTAAAAAAACTATAGTTGAAGAGTGTAGGAGAGAAGTTCATTCGAAACGAAAGCAGAAGACATATATTATCATCAATTCAAAAAACTAAAGAATACAAGTAAGAAAATTATATTCGGCCGTGCCGAATCTTTTATACCCACGACCTTTATCTTAAAAAAAAAGAGAAAAACTAAATTGTGGTAGATGGGCGTGGCAGTAAAAGAACTTCCAATGTTTCTGCCGATATCTTTATTTTCGCGGTTATGAGAATGTTTACCACAGATACTACACAGACAGACCGACATGCTTAAAACGATTCTAAATTTGATGCTGATCCAGAATGTATACAGTTTGTGAGGTCTCCAAAGTTTCAAACCAAATGGCAAAATAAAATATATCCTTCAACTTCGGTCGTGGATTACTGTTGTAGATTACGAAATCTCAACTTCATATCACTTACTCAATAAGTACTAATTAAAATTTCAGTCATTTTGGACGAAATTCAAAAAAGTTCAGTATGGGGCTGTCATTGAATATTGTTTTTTAACGCAATAAGTCTATACAAATTGAAAACAGGTCGAACCCTGTGTACGAGGTCTACACATCGTCATACAATTGTATAAAATTTTGCATAACTGAATGGAGACATGACATTACTAACTTCGATGACAATGAACGCTCAGGGCGGCTAAAAACTGTAACCACTGACGAATTGAGAATGAAAGAGCTTCTCGTGTCGTTTTCGTTGGGCACCGAATTTGTTCCAATTGGGTCAAAAACGAGTTCGAATCAAAACTTCCAGCACTCTATACGTAAAGGTTTCGCATCGCCTATTTACTATGGATAAACTTGGATATATGAAAAGAAAAACAACATAACTCTGATAAAATTTTTGGTTTTTGACTATGCTAGTTAAATATAAATTTAACTTTACGTTCTTCTCTTATTAAAATATATGCGTAGTGGTCCGTTGTGACCTTCTATTTTAAACTCTCCACAGCAGTGATTTTACGTCGAAATACGAAAATAAAACGAAAAATCATATAACATGAGTTTAACTTTCATTCAACAGAAGCATGTGATTAGGGATGCCTCAGTGACGTTATTTAGATTCCAACTGTGTGTCCTCGCTTCTCAAGCTTAATCATGAACTTTGCCATTTTATGATTCATTATAGCGTTATTTTGAAAATATGTTTTTCAGCAGTAACTGCTCATACATTTTGCTAACTTACCTTTTTTGCTTTTTACAATAATAAAGATCATAATAACGATAACTAAAGGGGTGTTTGCCGCAATTGTTACTGCTAGTTGAGTATTTAATGTTGACGGTATCGAAACATGGAATTATTTTGCATCTTGTCGTCCTTAATGCTGATATTGTAACAAATTTTCAAATGTTATACCTAGAAATACATCAAGCGTATGCATCCCGATGAAAACCCTAAAGCCACAAAAAGGGAAGGGAGAAAGGTAAGGTTAAATATTCCAAGAGGGGTAAACATTGATTTATTTAAAAGTCGCTTTTTCCTTCAATGAAATGCAGTAACAATTTGGTTACGAAAAGTTGGTTCAATTATAACGTGCGACTAGAACGATAGAAAAAAAAAACTATTGTATGCTCCAAAGTATAAAAACCAAAGAGGGAGAATTTCAACTGAGATTGCGAAAATATTAAAAAATTAGACATCAATTTGGCAATATTGGTCGTATATTATTCTAAGAAAATCTGTGAATTTTCATGATGTCTTCCTTATATAACAATGAATAAAGACCATATTAGCTTCATCATCAAATGTAAAGCGAAGAAATATGCTTGCAAGTCATCTGTGGTTTATATACTACTCTTGATTGGCGCATGAATAATAAAATCGATTTAACTTCTTCTCTCAGTTTGTTGAAATCAATAATGACATTTAAAACCTTAGTCTAGAAAACTACCATCAAATTAAGCTGTAAAATCAGGTTTAATATTTAACATAAAATATATAATTACCACGGAATATAATATAGCTTTCAAACAAGAATTTTTCACTTCAAATATATACGAATTATTTTCGATCTCTAGCCTAAAGCTTATAGTAAGCATTAAGGAGTCTATTACACAATTTATATCTTAATATATGTCTGTTATTGATTTTTGAACAGGAAAATATAAGTAACACTTGTTATGAAGGTCTCAGCTTTCGAGTTTTTCGATTTTTGTTGAGGACGAAACGAACGGAAAAGAAGACGATTGAGTACATGAAGAAGAAGCCATGATACATTCATTCTTAATAAGCATTCTCGATTAAATGAGCCGTATTCAACCGTCCGTCTATGCTCGTCTTACGTGGGCTCAGGGCGGTTAAAATTGATACCGAAAGTCGATACTCGTCAAGCATAATTTCTTCATAAAGCCGTTCATTACATTTTATTCGAGCACGACAATATATCGATAAACTAAAATAAATCTTAAAAATGGTTGGAAATCTCATCCGTAGCTTTTGATCAGAGGATGCCTGAACTCGTAATACTTTTTGGGAAAATATGCCTGAAATGATGAGCATTTCGAATTCGTATTCCATTCCATTGTTTGTTGTTGCGTTTGTGTAAGGTGGTTTAGATATGTGAGATACGTTTGGGAATGTATGCACATATCAATCTATTTCCTTCTTTTCAACATATCTGTTTCAACGCTTGGGTTGTCTGGCATGTTTTTTTTATTTTTTTTTATGTTAACTGACGTACGAAGACGACATGAATTCAGCTTATTATTTTAGTGAAAGGAATACACTTATACATATACTTTGCACTTTTGCGGCGTAGATAGTGGTAGTGACTTGATATGCCGACGACACTTTTTTAAATTTCACACATTTTCTTTTTATTTATGTCACCAAGATTTCACTTATTCATATGGGGAGTGTTTTTGAAAGAGATCTGTCTCTCGTATGGAATGTACTTTAGACAAGGAAAAAAAAAAAGAATAACAACGACATAAATTTAGGAAACTCGAGCGGAAAAGGAAAAAACATTTTTGAAATATAATAAAATTTGTTATATGTATTTATCACTTTATCATATTCTACCAACCATGTTTACTCAGAAATATAATAGAAAAACAAGTTAACTGTTAAACTACATATGTTTGTTTATTTTTTTGATCGCTTTCGTATACTATGAAAATTGTTGTCAGAAAGACGACTGATAAGAGTTTACGAAAGATGGATTCCCTCGGGGAAATTTGAAATTCCTCATTATTTTGTTATTGCTTTTTGTAGATGAAATCTAATTTATTATTTCCTTTCATTTATTTTTTTTAAGCCTTCGCTCACTCTTCAGTTGAAAAGATAAAAAATGTATTTTACTTCCTCCGCAAGTAAAGTTGACGTACGTGACGGAATCTGCGATGAATACAGCAATAAGAGGTTGAATAACAACTTGGCAGTTTATAAACAACATAAGTCCCAGACACACCAATCGTTCAATTACCGTACTGCCATATTGTCTCTTACGAAAAGTACAAGTATTCTCTGAATACCGTCTATTCTAAAATCTACGTTTACTGGTAAATTTTGCTTTTCGTGTAATTAATTACATGCACGGGGCGACTATTTAATAATAATTTAATCGATATATCAATATTGGATCGTACTATTTTAACTTCTATATATATATCCAAATCCAGGGCTAGAACTGCAACAGGCGATTGATGTTAATTAGTATTCTTTTCCTTAGATTTGAATTTCTTGTGCTATCTAGAGACTACTCTTGCTTATGTATCTTATGCGTTATTGTTGCTTTTCATGTGAAAGAAATCAAAAAAATTTGCTTTCATGAAAACCCTTCGTTGACCATTCGTTGGGTATACATCTAGATCACACCAGTGCAATTGTTCTTCACATCATCCATCATTAAGACCGTGTAACACTAGAGTGTAAGTTCTAATAGAGCTTATCTTGACCTAGATCAGTCTGACATTATAAAATTAAAGAACAAAAATTGTGAAATAAAAGAAGAATACTCCTCCATTATCGGGTACATGACGATTTAGATAATACGGTCAAGAAGCTTTATTTTAACTTGTGATGGTCACGTTTAGTTTTTATTCTATGAAAACACATTCCACGCAAGCTAAGCAAATTCGATTATTCCGACTATCTTCCTGCACAAATCTGATGATCAAACGAAGCGCCTGAACCACGTCAAGTCAAAAGTTTTAATAGAGGGACTTAGCGGAATATATAGTAGGAAATAAATAGTTACAGACGTCAATGTAATAAGCTTAAGCATTTCTCCATTTCTGAATGATTCCATTACGATATTTAAAGTACAAATAACCAAGACGCAGACTAGGCGAACCATTAACATGGACAGTAAGCCTAAATATGACTGATGATCCCATTTGAGACGGTCAAGTTATTATGGTTTGTTACAACCCAATGGACCCATCAATACAGGACCCTACCAACAATTGCTTATGAAATTGGGACGAAGTGTCGTAATATGTCAAGGTCATGATATAATGTGATAAGTTTTCGGTATATAATGGCAAAATTCACGGAGGAGGCGTTCGCAACACTGACCTGGAATACGCTAACCTCCCTGTTGTTATCAGAGATTATCCCTTCAGACTATTGATTGTTTGACTTAGTGTGGCTCCTGTTCTTATAATGATACGTGGAAGTAGTCTTCCGGATTAAGTTTTCAAATCTTATTATTTTCAATTTCAATTTGAAAATTCGAGTTGTTTTGTTTTTCAATTAAAATTTTCTTTTCGTGATGCCAGGCTTTCGTTATTTTCCTTTATCTTTCCGCGATGCCAGGCTTTCGTTATTTTCCGTTTTCTTTTCGGAATGCTAGGCCTTTTGTTAGTTTATTTCTATCAACGTGGGGAGTTGTGACATGTGCTTTTTCACGTCTATTCGTAAAAGTTTTATCTTTGTTTCGGTATAAGTTTTATAAAAATTACATTCTTTTTTTTTTTTGTTTTTTAATTTTCAATCTTTTGTAGTTTGTATCTCTGTTTGTTGCGATACGAAAAGTTAAGAAAAAAAACTCATTACATTTAAAAAATTGAGATGAGGCATGAGGCAAGGGAAGCGAAGTTATATTTTTCTTGCACAGTCTAAGGCAAACAAAAAGTTTTTTTTATAAAAACTTGCGGGAAAAATTTCCTATCGACCACCTCTTACTAATGTAAAGCAATGAAAAGTATGGAAAAAACCTAAAGATTTGATTTTTTTTGTCCGTTCTTTCTTTTTCCTTTATGCCTTTCGTTTCGTTTAGTTTTTTTTCTTTTCTTGCAAAAGCCAAGAAACATAAACAACGTCATACGGTAAACTTTATACCTCAGATTATTCTTTTGTTCATTGAGGTTTTCCTCTTGTCTGCGAGCTATAGGCGTGAAGTTATTCTTTTGTTCAAATTGTGCACATGCATGCATGCGTCACGCACACCAGTATACAATATTAAGCTATAATAGTGTGGGCAAAGTTCATGGGTTTCGTGCATCCTCATACCCTTTGTATCCTCAAACCGTTATTTTAGGGGAACGCTTAAACTATTCCAGGAAATCTTTTAAATGCCTACGTTCTTTTAAAAACAACTAATGTTGTACGTTTAACTTTCGGTGACTAGTAGACTTATTTTAACTTATATAACAAGGCCAAGTTTTTTAAATTTGTTATACCCCAATCGATTGTGATAAGAGAGTATGCTAAGCTTGTGTGGTTATACGTAATAGAAAGAATAATTTAAACACAGAACCGCTTTTTTATACCAATCGATTCAAAATGTTGTTTTTTTCCGTATGTCTTCCTAAAGTCAATCTGTACGGTTTGAGTTTAATCTGCGTGTCGTAATTTCTTAGACATTTTGATGAAATTAGGTTTATATCTTATTCAAAATGGATTGAATTGGATTTCCACGATTGGACTTTATGCGCAAAAAATTTGCAAGTTGCAAAATTTCTTGATAAAGCCTGCTATGTGGATAAGAATATTTCAGTATTTCCGAACTGATATGAGAAATTTGAATCGGATTGACCAATTTTCTGAATTTCTTCCTATATAATCCTTTCTAAAAAAAGTAAATCTTTTTATGGTAAAAAGTCCAATTTTTTATTTTTTCATATTAAAATTCATTCATAATAGTAACTTAGCATAAAAATAATACATTAATGTAAAAATTTAAACAACATAAGTCTACACTTTGAACCTTCACGCCACATAAAGGATCGTATGTAAAATATGCTTTTATATGATAACAAAATCTAATTTTTACTACTTTATGACAAAAATCGGCCAAAACTCTAATAAAATCTTTGATAAGAAAACTACTTTTCTTTTAGGGCATTTTAGTGATGTTGTAATGTTTTGAATCAGCTCCATTAAACGAGTTCCCATGAGAAGTAAAAGTCTACTAAACAAAAAGGTCTCAATTTTTATTTTTTTGATGATAGCAACTTGACATAGAAATCAACTGTAGAAAATTCGGATCTACTTTTCAGATCCATATAAGAGTTCTCAGGTAATATAAGTCTTTACATAGCAACAAAGTCTAGAATTAGAACTTTATGATGAAAATAGATTAATATTAATAAGATATCTGGCAAGAAAATTAATTTTTTCTACATTTGTAACATGTCTGTACATGTGTTCGACTCTCTACCTTATAATTCTCCAATGAGAACAATGTTTGCCCATGAAAATTAAAGTTAAAATTTTATCGCGAACACAAATTAAAAGTTACACTGGATAAAATGAGGTAGGGTATGTAATATTAGACTCTACTTGACTATAATATTTTTAGCTTATTTTTTATTTATTTTGGTATTCATATAAATTTATATAAGAACAAGAAAAAGTTACAGCAACAACCATATAATGTAGTATAATAGAAATGTGTAGTTTGTTGGTTTTATGAGACTTATTTAACTAAGCATGCGATAGTGATTATAATGGCTTATTATTATAAAATTTTGCAAAAAAAAAAAAAAAAAATTAAAAATAACGATATAATTTCTGAATATTTGCCTGCATTCCAGTATATAAAATATTATTTGAATTTTTTTTTGCATTCTTTTTTTTTTTTTTAAATATAATTAAAAATAATTAAAATATTAAGTCGATATTATTAATGCGTTTTTAAATTTTTTTTTTTTTCTGTTTTTAACATCATTTTTCTAATGGTACTAGATTACTAGATGGAAAGCACGATCCAATGTTTGGTTAATGCTTGAGTATTTTCGAACTATTTTTCTAGCCTTTGCTTGAGTATGACAGATGGATAAACTAAAATCCAATATCCATTGTTAGAGACCTTTAAATTTATTGAGTAAAAGTCAAAGTTTATGGATGTTTCAACATGTCCAAAAATGGATTTAAGTAATCGAAACGTACCACAAGAAATTTAGAGGACAAGTGACTATTCTGCAGAAAATAATAAAAATTAAATCTTCTTACAAGATATCGTTGAGCATCAGGGGGATGGTCTCATTTAATCCAAATTTTCCGTATTTGTTTTCTACATCAAAATACTTTTTGTCTAAGTGACCACTATTATCGAATATATATGATTTTTAGATAGTACCGACCTTCAAATGAAATGTGCCAAACTTTTATGACATTCCGACTATTAGTTTACAGGTTACAATTAATCCTTCAAAGAATGGTTATTGTCGGCTGCTCTCCGCTCGGCTGACTGCCGAAATTTGCTACTGGAGTGTAGTGAAGTATCCGTACTTCATCCATTGTCACATATCGCAAGAAAAAATCCCTTTTATTTCGCCTATACAGCTCCAAACAGCGCTACTACTTAGCTTAGCAATATTTTTCTACATAAAAAAACCATGTTTAATCAACACACGAAATTCTCTTTGATCCGTTAGTCTGAAAATTAGAAAACTGAAGTCACTGTAAGCTATAACTGATTGTCAGAATACCATAAAGTGTTGTTTGAAGAATGGTACCATTCAGCCTAAGGACCTATCAACTTTGTTGCCTCAGACTTATTGATTGTCGGAATAGCGCGAAATTTTGACGCGTACCATTTGACGGTCTATGGACCTATCAACAGAGTTGCTATATAGGTGTCAAACCGAGATCTACTGAGTAGGGGTGACCTACATATTTTTGCGAATACCTATGATCCTATTCGAACGTCTTAACAACAGGTATTCGCTTGTGGAAAAGGTTACCAACTGCAGCCCGATACAACTAAATTTAAAATTATTATATTAGATTAACATAAAGATATATATATATAATATAATATAAAGATATATATATATATATATATACATGCTACAGCATGTTGTTGACTATACCTTTAATTATTTTCTTCCATAATACTGTTGGATTTGACTTACTTTCTTCTTATCATATCATGTTATAATTTGAATACATGTAGTGCGCCAATTGTAATAAATACCAGGGTCATGTCTTCTCGTATAATATTCTTCAATTATTGTTGCTCAGTAATTAAATATTTCATATACTTAATATATGCGGGCGCGAAGAGATTTTTGGAAGACATTCATAGCAATTCCGTCACAAAATTTTAATGTAAAATATATTTTATTTGCTTCTAAAACTACTTTTTCGTTTTAAATAAATATAATTAAAATAAATCAACATCTTAAATACTTTTAAGGCACATACAATAGGTTTTACACTCAGGAATACAAATCTAGAATTCTTTGCAACAAATTGAATCGTTCCATGTCATACGAACACTTGAACTATAAGTATTATAGTATTATAGTTACGTACTGACTACTAACTACTATATATATATATAATGCATCAAAGCAAGAACGTGCAGCATAATGGCAGTTATTCAAAAGAGAAAAATCAATAAAAAAGTCAAAGTTTATTTTATTTTTCCGTACGTCATTTTTACAAGTGGCATTGACTTTTTTTTAAGTATTTATAAAAATAATAAATATTGCCGCATATGTACATAGTTCGTCCGACAAATCTTATAAAAGCGACATGCAACATAAATGTGCCATTACAAGACGAGAACAATTTGTGTTAAGAAAAAATAAAACGAAAAGAAAGTAGCTGAGATATGTACGATAAAGACATCAATTTCAAAATATAATTTATAAAGTCCTAAGGAAAAAATTATCCATTTCCCTATAACATCAAATAACATAATAGAGACTTTATATGCCAGATACCCGGATGTAAAAAGTAAAAGAAGAGAACTGCCACAGCAGAGACTCATCGACGCATTACAATGTAATCGGGAATCACATGAATTGACTACATTGAAAGAAGTCGGTGCTAATGGAATGTTTGAAGGAGAAATCATGAAATCAATCAGAATATTAATTTTGCTAATTTTGGGTTACGTCGGTATACATTTTAAAACCACCGCAAGAAAGAGTATACCTTTACATGATAACAAGATATAATTTTTAAGTATTTTATCAAGAAAATAAATAGAAAATAATGTTAGTTGAAGTGACGTAGACTATTTAATGGCGGCCTTGATCGACTGCAATGTTTTTACTTGTTTTGCTTTCAACATATCGTAAAATCTAATAATATAGAGAAGTAAGTTGTGCTTCAAAAAATCTGTTACACTTTTGCGAAATATGCTCCATCATTGGTTACACATTTTATTGGAGGCTAAGTCAATAAAAATGTTGCTTTTACGAACTACATTCATTGAACCATTTTTTTTTTTTTTTTTGCATCTCATAAATCAATGTGCTGCTCAGAAGGTGCGTGACTTATTGATGCAAACAAGTGGTAATCTAATCTGGTAAAGAGGACGTGTTTGGAGACTAAGTCGCAAGTGCTGGCATGACCAAGTCGAACATGTGTCGTATTGTTTTTGTCGTAAAAGAGGATCTTATGTAGCCTTTCTTAATATTCGGGCAGTTTTTCGAACATCGAACGGTTCAAATCGGTCAATTTTTTTTGTAATAGCTTATAGCTCATTCTAAAATATTTCTAATTAAAATGACTTTCGTTTGAGTTGAGTTTACACTTTATTGCTCTTTGGATGACAGTAGTCTTACGCTCAATAGTTCTTTGTTAGTTTTACGGCAAAATATGTCATTCTTTAATGGCGATATTTACTTGCTCTCGCGAAGAAAAACAAAATCAGCATGAGCTAGTGGACAGTACACGGCACGCGGATGGGTACTTTGTAAAGTATAGATATCTTGAAATCGTTTACTTTTCCATGATGAAACACATTTATGGCCTTAACGCGACCTATATCTCTTGCTTGACTGTCACTGAATAACTGAAAAATGACTCGCGCAAGTGAAAACAAGCTTCTCTTCATATTTGTATTATCATAAATTTTTACCGTTGTCAAGTGAATTAGACCTTACATCGGCACGGTTTTTAACGAACTTTACGTAAAATTTTAGATATACATTCTTCTTTAGTTACGGATCATGATAGAGGAATAATTCCAATTATTTTTTAATTTGATTGGTTGATTATTTTACAGAAATTTTTTTGGACACAAGCTGTGTCTATAAAAAAATATATGTATATAAAGACAAAGTTAGATTTGCGACGCAACATTGGTAAGGACGCCAAGATTTTCTTACATGCTCATGACACCGATGAAGTTAATTAATGTCAAAGTCTAAATGTTAGATTAAAATAACTCAATGTACTGATCCCACTATTAGCTCTTAATTAATCTACATATAAAAATAGAATATTTAAATATAAGCGTTCAAATTCAAATTTGGTTTCTTTTTTTTTGTTTTAATAATCTTAATCCTTTAAATCAACCTTGAAACCTTAAAAGAAACACAAACACATTTTATTAGAATCTGATAAAAATTTGTTGAAAATTTCAAAACGATTTCTGCTAAATCTGCAGAGTTTTATTGAGGAAAACTGTCAGAATTTTTGCTCCATTCTTTTTTAAGACCACTCCTGTTTTTATTTCCTACATACATTGAAATACCAATGGAAAATTTCAACTTTCCATTTGAAAACTTCCCCAAATTGGAATTACTTCGAAGAAAATCTTAACAAAGATTTGAGTAGAATTTGTTGCGCTTTTTAGCAATTAATACTCTCTAAGAAGTGACAAAATATTATAATTGTCACTGCGATAACCTATCCAACCATTACAAATCTATCAATATCATTTGGACATTTTAACATTTTATTTGCAATTTCATACTGATACAATTTTGAAAAGATGTCACATAAGATTTTTTTTAAATTTACGATTTAAGTTAAGACAAAGGTATTCAAAATGGCGACATTACACATTGGCGACATAGAGGGCAAGCGTGTTTCATTATTAACCATTCATATACACATATTGCGTGAAATTCATGCTTGCACGGCAATTTCCATAAAATATCATCTAATTCGAATTTAGAAAGACATATCGCACATAGTGGTTGATCATCTCCCTCCGCTACGGGTTTGTATTTGAACCAAGGTAATACCTTTGTAAGAGATTTTTTTATAACTGAATTCATTTCGATTGAGCGTTCTAATGTTTCCGCTCGTTGTACAAGACCGTAAATACGATCCACTATATTTTCTATATTAATGTCGCTCATAACGTTCGGTTATAGATTGCAAAAATTTTGAATTTAAACTTATCACAAATTTTTAATTTTCAAGCCAACGACAAGAAAATACTATTCGATACTTTAAAGTTTTCAAAATAACAACAATATTTGATAGTGTTGCTTAATCGTAGTATGTTTTAAATGAAAATAAATTTAGAGAGAAAGAAAAGAGATAAAGATAAAGAAACAGACGAAAATGAAGAAAAAGATAATCACAAAAAAAAAGATAGGAACGGTGTCATTAACGCGATCGAAATCCTCGTTAACAACATATATTGTATCATTATATGTATAGTATAGGGTAAAAATAGCCAAGATGTTGACTAATCATATTCAAAATACTGATGATTTTAAAATCCCTGCTTTCGGCTTCATATCAACCGAGACAATGTCACTATAGGGTGTCTTAAAATTTCCGCAAGATTTGAATTTGTCGCCATATGTATGATAAAGTATCGGTAAACAAAAAAAGAAACAGTTTGATATCTGACAGATTAGGGTTATTAGAAATTGAGGATTACAAGACTGAATAATGCGTTTTCATTGTTGAACAATATTTCAAAAATAATCAAAGTTTATTGACCACAGTTCGAAAATTTCGTACGACATATGGTCGGCATGTTGACTGTTACTGGTTTTCGGTTTCGCGATATGATAGAACCCAGTTTTTTCTGTGAATGACATGTGTCTGCAAGAAGGCGGCGACACGAACCATACATTCCGTGAAACACTTCATTTATTGCGTGAAATGTTCCCTGGCCGTGTACTTTCTCGTTTCAGAATTGATTATTTACGTGGCCGTATGCGCTACCAAAGACGTGGAGGCCATTTACTCAATGTGCTATTCCACATAGAATTCTATCATATGTAGATTATAATTTGATAACAAAAAAATTACAATTAAAAAGAACTCTATTTTCTATTTAAATCAAATCTTGCGTTAATTTTGGAAAATCCTAAGCAAACATAAAACGCATATGGAGAATGCCTAAGTTAGTTTAATTGAAATGAAGCGTTATGGTGGCGGAGGAAGATTTTATCTTCTCTTTTAAGCATTTTCGTGACGTCCCGATCTCTTTGCAATAATAATTACTTATAAAGTTCCCGTGTTGTAGATTTCAAAATACATTACATGACTAAATGAAGTTGTATTATCCATTTCGTTTTTGATTAAAAATTTTTGAAAATCTCATAAATATTTATGACGAAAACCTTTTACAATTTTCGATTCTTATTTTGAGATCTACCCTATTTTCATATATTTCGGACGTATTCTATATATTGTAAAATAGAAACATAGAATTTTGATTTTCTCTATCAAAACTTGAAAACTTGGAAGCTCTAAAAGTAGATGCGCATGGCTAAATAGATTTAGGCAAGACTACGTTCAAAATGTAAATCCTTCTTCTAAGAAAAATACAAGTAGTTTTTGGTATGAAAACTTTTAAAAGAAAAATTTTAAATTTTTTTCAATGAAGCATTTCTCCAGATGGAGCTATTTGGAAGGACATTACATTTACTATTGTGAACAGAAAGTAATCAGATTGTATTTTTCTTTTCGTTCTTTTGTCCACATAAGTACAAATGCGCTCTCTGAGAACCCACAGTGACTTATTTGTATTACTAGAACGATAGGTCGTGTTGACGTCAAATTGATCATTTTTTAATAATCTTTCCAGCTTTATTTGTAATTTCATGTACAGCGATATAATTTTGAAACGATATATGAGTTTTTTTTTTAATTTACAGAAAAGAAAAACTTAGTATAAATTAAATACACTAGCACGACATATGGGGCAAGCATCCTTTACTTTTAAGCATTCATATAGGCAGGATACGTGGAAATCATGCTTGCACGGCAATTTCCATAAATTGTCATCCAATTCGTATTTGCAAAGGCATACTGCACACATTGGCTGCTCGTTTTCGTTTGATACGGGTTTATAGGCAAAACCAGGCCACGCCTTCATAAAAGAATTTTTAAGAGCCGAATTAATTACAGTTCTGTCCTGCACTGTTTGCAATTCTTCTAGAAGACGATCAATACTATTCCTTAAGGTTTCTAAAGCAGCGGAACTATTAGATTCGTTCATGTCGTGTGATTATAGTTTTAAGCAACTTCCACCAAACACGCGTTAAATATTATAAGTGAATACAATTTTTTCTTCTCCTACTAAGATTTCAACAAGAAATAATTGACAAATGACAAGTGCTCAGAGTTTCCAAATCTACACATTCTAAATGAGAATAGAAAACAGCAAAGTTCAAATTATGATAAAAGTATTTAAAAAGGCACATTTTCATCAGCAAATTAAAAGTCATTGTAGGGTACAATGCCTTCTTCCAGTAGTGTAACGAAACATTAATTGCCAGTGTACTTGAACCACGATATTATAACGTATATGTTGTTATTGAAACTTTTCAATAGGATTTAGTTAACTAACACGTATCGTTTTAAATATACCCCATTAACCTGTGGAAAGTCAATTGTAATATGAACGGATATTTGAATGGCATATATAACAGTTATAATAATAAGTTTCTGGTGTTTTCTATCAAAAATTAAGAACTATTAGGAAGATGTATGGTGCTGCACTAGTTGCTACTTCTTCCATCGTTTAAACGAAATATGTGAACTTCGTAAGGAAAAAACAATTGGCCTGTTGGAGTTGGGGTTGTATACAAAAAGAATTACTTGCAAGGTATCGTTGTAAGAATGGAAACAGTATTCAACGGATTTGGATCTTTACAGCTTTTCCCTGTTCCCACTTCGATGTTAACCATTGATGGTACTAAATATTCAGTAATCGACATCAACCACAAAAATTGTTTCTCAGAGATTCTCTAATTATATTAATATAGACCCTTTGATATGTTCGCCTTTAATAGCATACTACTAGCTAATACAAAGCGTTGGGAACACGTGAATGTATAATTCTTTTGTTGGTAGAAGGCTTATTTAAGATTCCTTTTATGCAATCTACTATTAACTTAACTTTTTTTGTACTTTTGCTAAGAAAAACAAAACAAAAAACCAAATATATAAGTGAACTTTTAAAATTTATTTCGAAAATAAATGATTGAATTTTCAATTCATTTACATAAATGATTTTACAACTTTGTTATAATTAATAAGCAATCACTGACGCATAGAGATTGCTGAAAGAAAATGACAGTCTCGGAAAAAGCGTAAAACTTATAAAATTAATTAAAGCAAACATTAAGAAAAACTGATTGATTACGTGTTAAGATTTAACATCTGGTGAGTCTGTTTGCTCGATTAATATTATTTATATTGTGTGAAAAATACATTTGAAGGTCTAAATCTGCTTAACAAATATTTCCAGAGGTTTCTTAAGATTTACTATAGAAAAGTATAAACAAACTACTAGTTCGATATGTCCAGTATTCTTATACCTGGAGCTAATTACGGCCGTCCTAATCCTCTATGTTCGCTACCCAACAGCGAAATTCGTGATAATTATTATGTGCCGAAATATTATCCCGAGATCAATTTAAGTTGTGACGATCTCAGTACATCTAATGCATTATCAAGTTACATAAATACTTGGGGTAGTATTTTAATGCCTGTCATATTTCGAACATATTTCGAACATGGTTTTGAAGCGGCCCTTAATGAGGCTAGAACTGAAGAATCGGCCGCTTTAAGTCCTACGATTTCGAGAGTAGCAAACTTTATATTTATGATCATGGAATTTATGCGGTGTTTGAAAAGTAAATTATTCACTTTCCGAAAACAACCAAATACTAGCAGTGTGGCTAATTATATAGAAACAAGGGATTGGTTGAAAACCTATATAAGATTTATTGCTTGGCATCCGAATTGTTTTAAGATTGCTGTAGCCGGAATGGACGATTTTATACGAATCTATAACGATGAAGCTTCAACTTTCTCACTATTAAAGAATGAATCACAAAAATTGATTACCTGCATGGCTTGGCGACCTTACAGTGCGGCAGAATTGGCAGTAGGATGCCAAAAAGGCATTTGTCTCTGGACAATCAAGAACAAGAAACATTTTACATGCTCTCAATCGCAAATGTTATTCTTAAAACATTATTCGGTTACGTCTATACAATGGAGTGTAGATGGAAATATATTGGCTACGGCTTCGATCCGCGATACTAATATTTTATTATGGCATGTAGATAGCATGCGAAATACCGCTTTAAAACGAATATGGCCCGCTTGTTCCTTGTTGAAGTGGTCACCAGATGGTTCGCGTTTATTTAGCGCTACAGTGAATAATGTGTTCCGAATTTGGTACATTGAAAACAAATGGCAACCTGAACGTTGGACTATACAAAATGGTTATATACAATCGGCTTGTTGGTCTCCCTGTAGTAATTTTCTATTATTTATTACCTCTGAAGATAAAGTGCTTTATTGCTTACATTTTGCTGAAGAAGTGGTATTTAAATCCTCTTCGATTCAAAAGTGGATTTCGCTTTTAGCTGATTTAACAGAAATCTCAGATGGAATACATGAATTGGGTGGCAGACCTCAAACTTTGGCTTGGGATCCTAAAGGCTTATATTTGGCTATTACTTTTCGAGATACGGACTGCATCGCTATATTTTCAACGTGTATATGGGATAAATATAATCTTTCTTTATCTCCTCTAAAATATATAAGCGGCGTTGAGAACGAATACCCAACTTGCCTATGTTTTGAAGGCAAAAATTATAAAAACTCAAATTCTGTATTAACTATCGGGTGGTCTAGTGGTCGTGTACAATTTGTTCCGCTCATAGATATGTAAATAAAAAGAAAATTTGGGTGTTTACTATAGAGTAGCCCTGTGTTATTCTTTTTTTTTTATATATAAATCAAAACAGGTAGTAAGTTGCGTTTGTGCCGTTTGTGCATTTAAAGATAAATTCGTTTTAATGACTTTCTTCGCTTTCGCAAATTTCAACTCATATCCAATTCGTTTTCAAATTTATTCTACCGAAAACAAATATGAATACTGGTGCCAGTATTTTCTCCACCTCAGTTGCTTCGTATTGGGATATTAAAAAAAAAAAGTTTATCGGAAAGTTTAATATAAAAGTATCGTGTAAATTGGGTCTTATATATCCTATATATATATAGAACATATCCTGAGTTTTAGTTAACCTCCATCTCACAGGTGGCAATCTGAAATCCTAAGATTCTCTAGTAGAAAGTTGCACGCAAGTCTTAATAAATTAAGCTGCTTCTTATAAATTACGTTTCAGGAGTATTGACCTTAGAATGTCTCTGTTCTCATGTTTCTATGAATTTCTATCATCTTTCAAACATTTTTCTCATTCATGTCTTAACCATGGCTGTTCAATTTTTTCTATTTAAAAACTATAACTAACCTGCTTGCTTTAGCACTACAGCTACTGACGTTTCTACCAAGCGGCATCATTTTGATCTCGCTTCCATTTTTAAAACCGTACCGATACCGTACAAGTGCACAGACTCAGTCTCTCCCTTACGGCATTAATACTTCGTTTAAAAGGAGAAAGAAATAGTAGCTAGTTGTGGGCAATACCTTGAATGAACCATACTGTATTGTTCTTTCACAATAAATTCTTAATTTTTCATAGAAAACGGTGGAAACTTATTATATTGTTACGAAAATCTCAAACTGCTAAGAAAACGTATGCAGCAAGCCTCTGCCGAAGTTTACTATAGAGAAATTTCTTTCGTGTACTATACCTGCCGTAGTCATAAAAAGACGGCTTTGCAGCTGTTGGTAAAAGCAAAATTCGCAAGAATTCTCACAAAAGCTATCAGGTAAAAGAATTAACGAAACTACGTCAGGTACTCCAACACCGAGGGCATACCACAATGGAACACATGATTTGTGATGTTCGGGAGCTTTCGCTTAAAATGAGTTAATTGTACGTCGAGAGTAGAATAATGATATGCTTTAAATAATAGTGAAAACCATTGTTATTATAAATAAAATAGACGTTTTTCACGATCCAGCGATGTCTCTTTATTATTCGATAGGAAGGTAGTAAACCTCCATTAATATTTATACACAGTTGTACAGTTTATACAGAGTTATAAATATTATGAAATAGCAAACATTATACGAAATACAATGTGACCTAGATAAGAGTTCTGTTTTATTTGGGTTAGAGAAATAAGCTATACAGATCCTGACCATGAAATGGTTAACCCTAGATTATATATAAATTAAAAATGTCTCTACTACGAATATATGTTATATATATATGAACAATATTAAATGAACTAAATATGTATTGATTAGAAATAGTTTTAAATTTCTATGTTTTGAGGAAAAGCCAAAAGAGGGTTGAAAAGACTTCTGTAGTTTGCTTAATTAATTTATTATCAGATAATTAAATCGTACTTATGGTTATTATTTTATATTTTCAATTATTCAACTTAAAGAAATCGTGCAGTGAAATGCAAATGAAATCAGAAACCAAATTATGGATAGGCAGCCAAATTACGAAAAGATGCGTGCGTTATAGCTATCGTGAAAGTGTACTCGGTTCATTTTAATGTAAAAAGTGTTTGAAAAAGAAAAATTTCCAATGTAATATTTGAAATATTAACTCAAATTTGACAGCATTCAAGTGTTATATGTCACCAAATTACCACAAAAAAGGTCCAAAGACCCTATCGTATGTATTTATATTTGCGCGACGGAAAACGAAGCTAAATTAAATTCTGCAACGTTTTCTATCTCATTTAATACGTTTTTTCTACATTACATGTTCCATTGCATGAATGATATGAGCTGTTAGTGTGACTTGTGTCAGCCTTCGCTGAACCGCTAACTATCAAATATTTATAAAAAAAAAAAACTGTTAGAGAGAAAATGATGAAAAGTTGGATTAATAAGATGGCAATCTTTTCTTCTTCACGAAAGTCTACAAGTAAATTAATAATTGACATGTAATTAAAAACAAAAATTTACTGCAAAAATATTGGAAATTTAGTTGAATTGATTTGTGCTTCAACGAACAGCACTCCATCATGCAATAAAATAATTTTATATATTATAGAAATAAAGAAGAATTCGAATTATTTTATTTCGACAATGCCGAAAGGCATGCAAATTTATTACTTCAAGTTTAATTATAAATTATGATTTCATAGTTTTTGTTGCTGCTTTGATTGACAACAGTATTTCTCTTTCTGTTATAAGTCAGAAAATGAATTTTAACACTAGACCGACTGAACGTCTCAAATGGACATTTTCTGATCTCTAAGTTTTACCAAAATCTTATAAAAGATATATAATTGCAGACATTTGTTTTACTTTCAATTAAATCAAAGGACTCTAAAATATATGTACTCTACGTTTTGTATCTGTTTTAATTTTGGAGATATGTGTACTTCTTAATAGAAAGAAAACTGAAATTTTATGTTGAAATTATGTACACAACAGAAAACAATTTTTATTCCATTACATTTAAGAATATGCCAGGGAACGCCCATTCCCCTAAAATATGTAAAAAAAAATGACCGTGTCAAACTAGAGTATACTGCACTATGCTTAACTATGTAAGAGGCATAGAGCATATGTTTGTAATAAATATTGGAAAAAAGGTTTGCGGTATATGCCAGAGTACGTAGAAGATGTATTTATAAAATATATTTCAGTGTTAAAAGATTTGCATACAGATGGCAATTAAAGTGAAATGAACATATTTAGAAACAAGTAGAGTGAATTTTTGTCTAAAAAGTATACTTACGAGTAAAAAGTTGCCGACAGTTTTATATTTTAACAGCAAAATATTTGATTGCATTTCATTTATCAGAACAAAGTAGTTCGAAGGGAAAAGGAATTGTATATATGTCTGTGATGACATTTTAATTAATTTTATAAATGCAAATATATCTGAACACAACACTAAACATTTCCCATTTGCATCATTTACATAAAAGAGCGACTTGAATGTCGGTTTTGTTTTTTTTTTTTTTAACAAATACGCAATATTGGCTTTGAATTTAATTTTATTTCATTAATTTTTTTTTTTAATTTTTCTATTGTTTTATACTCATTTTTGACGTCCAGAAATCCTTTCATATTTCAGCAGATGTAAGTTTTGAAAATTTTCATGTGTAAACAGTAATAACATGCAAAAATAGAAATTTTTTCGGCATGAGATGAATTCTCCCTTAAAGTTTGTACTGGGATGAGGATTCCACGACAAATGTCCAGCGATTAAAGGAAAGTCAACGACTTGATCGAGAAACGCAATGCGCAAATGTCAATTTGGAAAGGAAGCTTTACGGGTTCAGAATCCTATTCATGTGTTCCACTGTTACCCTAAGTGCTGCTCCTATAGTTGTATAGCATACGAAAAACGCCTGATTGTATCATTGTCAAACTATTGAATCGGCATACTCTTAGAATGGAAAAAGAAAGCAGTTTACGTAAAAGAAATTCTTCGTGAAAGAGGTATGGGAAATGGTGCTTGGCGATAGCCAAAGTGCTTTGACCTTAACAGCCCAAAACCTGTTGTTAACAATATTTTAGTATCTAGCCTAGAGTCTGTAGCAACAGCATTGCCGGAAATACCTGTGAAACGAAAAAGTCATAAGCAATATCCTAATATCGATCCAGATGGAAACAGTGCAACTATTCTATAAACAGAAAACAAAACACGAATTTATTATAAGACGCCATGATCTGAAAACATTAACCGAACAAAAATTAAAGAAGAAATACGAAAAGAGACCGAAGATCCTAGAAGATCCTACCAATAAGTAGAATGTTAATACACCCATTGGTTTTTACTTGGATAACTGGCCTTATTCTGAAGGGCATCATTGACACAACATTGTTCACGTGTTTCTGTAAAACGCATGTTAAACTCACTTTGTGAGTTTTTGTGACATTTCGATATTCGGACCCAATAGGTGGCTTTAAGAAAAACCTTATAGCCCTGCGCTGTGCGTTTTTGTTGTTGTTACCGTAGCACTTTCATTTGTTTTAACAGTTCCCCCAAGATATTTGTTTATCATCAAACTAGCCTTCTCACGTTTAATTTTCGATGCCCCCGTTACTTAATTTATTTCATACGACCATTTGCGCTCTAATTTTTTCTTTCTTTTAATCAACCAAATTTAATTTCTACTTTGTTTTGTCTCGTGTTTTATTACGAAACAACTATATGATTGTTGATTTCCCTAACGTGCAATAGACGTACAACTGTCTTATAAAACACAACTATTACGTGATAACAATTTTTAACAATATGCTCCGTAAGGCAACTTTGTCGAACCCTTAACTTAGAACTGACTTACCACACCATTCATACAACATACCTTAATATTAATCAATTTAAATATAGAGATACAGCATTGTCCGGATCTTCGGTACACTTTCCCTTTCCGACGTCCTCATCCTGCACTGTTTAGAGAACCATACTACCTCTATAGGTTAGAAATGTGCGATTTCTTTGTCCTCGAGTATATTAAATCGTAGACTTCTTCAATCTTTTCCTTCTAGTATGCTAACTTTATTTCTTCTTGTATGATCAGGTATAATTTTATTCATTCAACATTTTTTTCTTCATTTTATTTTGGGATTTTACTTTTCAAAGAACGGAATTTAATCACAACAGGAAGCTCACTTTTTTCTTTGGTGAAAAATAATAATAAATAAATGAATAAAGTTCTTCGTTTACTTTTGTGAAAAAATACGAATAAAATATTACAAAATATTTCAAAAATTGTAACCTGCATCTAACGGCAGTTGACAAAACCGTATTATCTTCCAAATGCCTTTAATGTTTGGATTTAACAAAGCGATGCTACGAACGGATAGTGCGTAAATGGAGCTCATAGTCCAAGTGTAGGGAATAGAAAATGTACTGAAACCTTACATGCGCGTATTTCTACTACGTAACGCCGCTGTGACTGGAGTCTGACCAACTTGCAAACGGAGTTCAGCAATTTCTCAGTTTGACCGCAGGGGTTTGTGACAGTTATCGGCTAAGAAAAGTTAAGGTTTTGTTAAGGGTTCGCCCGTCGCCGGTCACCGGTCACCGATAACAAAGGTTTGTAAGAGGAAGGCTTCGGGAAAATGGCCGTTTCTGTTTTACAAAATAGGGATATCACTTCTCTCTAGGTTCTTTAGTGTAAAGAGTTCGTACATCTATTGTACTGTAAATTTTTATGATCCATCGAAGCAATATCGAATGTGAGAGCATTGAAGGTTTCGCAATGACTTCCCAAATAAGTGTAAATCCAAGAGATAGATAGTTGCACGAACTTTCCAAGATAAGCATAACATATCCAAACGCCGAAATAAATCTACGGGAAATCAGTTATCCAAAGAGACATTTCTCCTTATAAGTATTGCTCGCTCAGTACACGATATGGAGAACGCCTATTTGCCTGATCGCTGAGTACAGCCCCTCGGGGAGCGTGCTGGTAGTTGTGAGATCCTACAGAGGAAAATGCTCTCACCGGAAGAAAATTATAGACTATAGCCACTAACACTTATTCTAGCTATATTGGAACACCTTTGAATGAGGATTGTTGCACTACTTGAGTGATGCCAGCTGTAGATTGCTGGAAAACAGTCTGGTGCTTAGATGCATCGTGGAATTCAGCTCGAAGAGTAGCCATCCATGTAAAATTAACCCGTAGGAATGTATAAAAGCCACTTAAATGTTAAAAATGAGCAAAAAAAAGTGAAACGACTTAATGCTGAACTGTCACAAGAATTGTTGTAGGGCTTTGTAGTCTACAATACTGCATTGGTTAACATCCCGTATCAAGAAATTGAAGTGTTAATACTGACATATGCAGACGATGTCCGAGCTGCAATGATAAAATAAATTGTGTATGAGTATGTAAAGACTCTGTCATTATCCATTGATAACAAATTTTTAATTAACTGAATTCTTGAATTTATAATAGAAATTTTGGTGTTGCGAAAAATCATTTGCAAGTCATCAGTTTTGAAAATTCTGATTTTCCTCTGCTTCCAAATACTAAATAATTTCTTTTTTTTATGAAATAGTTAATAGTTAAATGGTAATTTTGAAGGAGTCCGCTGATAAAAAAGAAAATCCAAAAATTAAAACAATATTCTCAATTATACATTTCGTTCATCGTTTTTGTTTGCAGGAAAAACTAAATGTTTTCAATTTCAATTGTTTCCTTTATTAAGGAAAACAAAAAGAACATATGACGGCATCCAAAGGTTTAAATAACTATTGTTTTAGATATTTTGTTTCATCTGTGTTGACATTTCTGTATTACAACATTTTTGGGATGTTGTTTACTTTCATCAACATGTTTTCGAAGAATTTATATTGATTCTCTGAAAACAAAAAATTTCAAAATGAAAGCTAAAAACACATAACATTCAGCTAAGGTCGAAGCTTCTATTGCTTACGATTTACAAGTTATTTAAGTATTTTAACTAAAAAATAATTCGAAAGTTTATCACAACAGTAGGTGTAATTTGCACGATATGCCAAGAAAGAAACTTATCCGTACCTTTTATGTTCGTATGTTCTCCTGCCTCAGTTGCAGGAATTTACAAGTGAGCGACCGAAAATACTCTTAAATTAAATATAAAAATGAATATAATCCTCTTACATATACAGACGATGAATAAAAAAAAAATATGTTCAAAGGATATAATAAAAAAACTACAGTAAAATATGGTTAACATATTTTATTTAACAAAATCAAAAGTACTTAATATACAGTATATAAGTGCTTGAGAACTCTTAGCACTCGTCTTGAAAACGATAAATGGTATGAGTATCTCATTTTTAATTTGCTTCGTTACATTTTCATCCATAAAAATCATACAATTTCATATACAATATATTGAAAGAAATATAAAATTAAAGAAAAAAATTTCTTCTTACCTGTAAAAGGGAATAAACAACGGCAGGGAAATCTTCAAAATCAAAAGCAGACAATTAAACATATACATAAGAAAATGAAAATAAATAAGAACAATAATGGTAAAAAAAATACAAAATCATATCAGAGCTACACATATTTGTGTTATAATTATATAAATTATTTAATAAGTGAAATAATATATAAGAGAATTATTTTATTTAAAGAAATTGAAAATATTTTGTATTTTATGAAACCAATTTCACACTGTGCCTTCACTTGGCAATGTAAATATTTCATCCATAGTTTAGATCAATGTCTATAGTATGGCGTCAGTAATACTCACATTTTACAACATTTTTTTCCAATTACCATTTTTATCCCTCACTCAGAGTATTTATTACCTTACTATGGTATATTTCACAATTTATGTGTAAATATAATAGGAATACAAATAAGTCTCCGCCGTTTGACAAAAGATGAACCCATCAGAAAGTTTTGTTGAAATTGTTAGATATAAAACGTAATATCGCAAGTTTGGCCACCTGGTAACAATGTAACATTGAAGTATTAGTGAATCCTTCTTAGCATCGCTTAATTTGTGCGAAAATATCGAGTGTTGTCTAAAGGTAATGTCAATTAATCTTTACGAACGATGAATTATGGTTCTGTTAGGATATTCAAAGCACAAATAAGGATAAACAAAAAAAAAATATATAAAGCATAAAATGTAAAATTTTAAACATAAAATATAAGGTATAAATTATATAATAATATGCGAAAAAATTATTTTTTTTTTCACAAATAAAATAGTTTTTTATTTTTTAGTGTAAGATATTTATTTCTTTACTCTAAAAATGTATTATAAGATACAATAGAAAAAATGAAAATATTTAAGAAAAATAAGATTTGAAACTATAGGAATATATAGATTTTATTAACTCACTCTGAACACATTTTTGTCTTAATATTTTTCAAAATTTTTGTTGAGAAAATTTTAGTACAAAAATGCTTATATAAGAACAGCTTATACAGGAAAAGGGGATACTTTTTATTTTTATTGAAAAAATATTTACGCGTATTCATCAATATCTATTCTTTCCCCTTTAAAGTAATCTTCCTTAGATATAATACGCTTACGCCAGCCCTTTTTCCAATACTCACTTCAAGCTGTATATGTGCAAAAAAGACGGTGACTTTTTATTTTCTTCGAAAATTATTTATTTATTCATCGATATACATTTTGTTTCCTTTAAAATAATCGACTTTAGAAATGTTAGATGCTTGTATATATTCTGTCCATTCTTTCACTTCAGAAAAATTTGTTAGCAGCGATCCAATCGTCAACCAATTCTCATGGTTCTTTAGCATTTCAAAATCGCTTGCCGACCAAGTCTTGCTTCACCTATCTGAAATAGTGGTAATCAGAAGGCGTTGCACCTATCGAGTACACTGGGGGTGGCAAAACTTCCCATTAGCGCTGCAACAGTGCATCCTTGATAACCCTTGTAACGCCTTTTTGGGTGATTTTTCAGTTTAGAGAAAAAGAAAAAGTCCTAAGGAGTGAAGTCTGGTAAATTCGGTGGCTAAGGCAAAAAATTACAAAAAAACAATGAAGAAATTTAGCAATTTCAGAACAAACTTCGCTGCCACACGTTTCATCCCCAAAATATACGAAAAAATTGCACAGCACAAGCCCAGCAGTGATTCAACAATTCTCTGATAGAATTTTCTTTACGTTTTCATCGGTTGTTGGTGTGCTGGATCGTCCAGAGCGAACATCGTCATTAACATCTTCTCGGTTTTCTAAGAAGAGTTTGCCCTACTTATAAATACATTTTTTGCTCAAAGTAGAATGTCATAGTCAACATTTTAAATGAGTTGGAACATGTAATTTTATTTCTCGTACAACAAATTTAATACAGATTCTTTGATCAATGTTTTTTTCGCCATCGAAAAATCGCCAAATACACCAAAACACATTTAACCTTTATATCTGGAAACAAAAATGCATAATCGCTGATAATGTCAATATATATTGAGAGCATGCGTCCCAATATAACAAAAAAAAAAATTCGAAAATCGAAAATTTGAAAAGTCATCTTTTTATTGAAAATATATATATATATATGTGTGCGTGTTTTCAATAAAAAGATGACTTTTTAAATTATGTATGTATGTATGCATGTATGTATGGATGGATGTATATATATATATTTATATATATATATATTTATATATATATATATATATATATATATATATATAGTATTTTTGGTTTTACTCAGTTATGAAATATTCTATTATGAAACGAAAGAAGACAAAAGTAGGCGATGGCTATTAAAGTCGAATGTATTTTCATTTTCTATGACATATATTTTTTGTTTTTGGTATAAGTACTATGTGTTTATTACAAAATATTTTTTCGGAGGTTTTTGGAATTTTCCCTTAATTTTTGGTGATATAATTTGTGTAACGCTTCCTGTAATTTTTTTTTTTTTTTGTTTTTGTTTCGCAAGGTAAGTTATCTCAGTCAATGCGTTTCCTTATCGAATACATTTAAAGAATTTCTTTTTTCTTTCTAAATTCAAACAAAACGCCATAATTGATTTTAATTTTTATTTCAGAGGTAAATCGTGTTTAAAATTTACTTGTGGTTTAACGCAATAGAGAAAACAAATAAAGATTATGAAGCCTGAAGAGATTGAAGTTCAAGTTGGAGACGAGGAGGTTAGTTAAATACATAATCATATATTTACATCCTGAATTTTTAAATATATCGCACTTTTAGAGCAAGGAAATATTGGACCGTCAATATTCAAATAAAAAGGGTGCTAAAAGGAAGGTTAGTTTGCATGTCTGCTTAACTTACATATATTTGTACGAATTGATAGCAAGCAGGGCTGCCTGATTTAATGAACACTAGAAAGCTTTCTAAAGAAAAGGAATTGCTCTTTTTACTTTCTAATTAAATAGTTGATACTTTTATATACTCCGCGGTTTATTGGTTTATATGAATGGTTTAAATTCGACCTCGAATATACCGGACTAATTAAGTCAAAAGTACAAAAGAGAAAAGTTGAAAGAGGAATAGAAATAATAATCTAATGGGGAATTGTTTTACGCTAATTCTCCAAAACAAACCGAAATTATTTTCAGATTTGCAATCTTTGCAAATGCGCAGACGCATGATTTGCTCAACACGCGTACTCCGAAAGGAATTCTCCAACATTTATAATCTTCTCATTGTTTTTTGTATTTAAATTTCTTGTATTTTTATTTGATAAAATTTTAGGATAATTAGGCAATAGTTTCTCCTCCCCTTGTGATGATAGATTTTAGATTTTTAGTTTTTAAGAAAATTTTTATAAGAATTTATTAGTGTGTTAAAAAGGTCAGATTTTCGAGTCCGAAACTAGCAAATCTTAAATACGTTATCAAATCGTAGTAAATTTGTAAGCATTTTGCAATTGTAATGTACTTTAACGAAATAAGCGGCAATAGGTTCTGCCGAGAACGAGCCATGAAAATTTCCCCTAATTTTATTTCCAGAAGATCGAAAAATTACTTACTTAAGTCGTTATGTAAGATGAGTTATTCTTATCTTACAAAAAAACCCAGTTTTTAAGTGATTTTCAATCGCGTTTATTCTTTCGTGCGTTACAACGAAATTTGAAGGCGAATTTCAAGGCGAATCAAATTCATTATTATCACAATGCATTGAAAAAAACAACTGGCACGCCCTATATCGCTCGAAGATATCCCCGACATACTAATGAATTTCTTAAGGGGAATGCAAGAGCATGAACATTAAAAAATTATTTAACCATTTTAAAGTGAAGTTTATTATATTATTATAACCGTCCTGTCCAACAGTGTTTTTGACATTGTGACCGACATTCTAACTTCTTTCCGCACTTCCTTTGAAGCGCTTCTTCTATCCCGTTCCATTATTTCAGTAAACACGTTAGTAAACTCTGTGTGGTCGATTCAAAATAAAGCTATTAGAGCCAATGTTACACATCATCGAGAAATTTCCCTCTATGCATGAAAATGTTTTCTTTTAATAACACGCAGTTCACATTCAGAACTAATTTTGGTTACAAACTACTCAATGTTCCAAAGGTTGACAACGCTACTCGACTATCAATTTCAGATTAGCAACCCTAGACTAGAAGAACCGAACAATAAACGTATAAAAGAGCGCGAGGTTGAAGTTTCTAGTAAGTATATTAAATAAACTTTGGCAAACTAGAAAATGTCGCTTACTATAATTTGCTCTTTCTTTTTTGTTTTAAGGCAGCGAAAGTCAGAATTTCTATATTGATAATTCCGACAGCGATTGCGAATCGCTGTATACTGCTTCGTCAACGCATTTCAAACCTACTGGATTCGATAAGGGACTACAGGCTGAGAACATATTGGGATACTCGGATGCGAACGGCACGCTCTATTTCATCGTACAGTACAAAGGCGAAGATGAAGTTGAATTTGTTCCTTCCTCGGTAACCTTTAATTATGTACCGCAATTAATTGATAAATATTTCGAAAAAACTGCGTCATAAAATACTAATGTAATGATGATGAACTTTAGGGAGCCGTTAGCGATAAAAATTCCATTAAATTGAATCAACACGTAGTTTATAATTTCATTGTAGTCTGTCCGTAGTAGATTTTTCGAAGCAGAGTTATATTCACAAAAATTTTTTAAGTAACCGCCATAAACACATTATTTGTTCCGATCAATATTCAAACGCGAAATCGAAGGAAATTCACATAAACATATAGTACGATAATTATTTTTAACATTTTAACTCTTTAATTCTTTTAATTCTTTATTATTTACAATATTCTTTTTCGATAATGCTGTAATTGAAAAAAATGAAATCAAATTCGCAATAGTTAGAAAAATTAAAAAAATTAAAAAAAATATATTTTTGGAGTACAAAGAAAAAGCATCATGTAGTAAACTAAATATATTTGACAGTCTAAAAAATATTGTCCTCTTTTTTAAATAAATAATTAACTAATAATTAAATTTTTATATTTTCATTGCATAGTTTGATCATTGGATACACTTTTAGTTTTCAACTGATGATGATTTGAAATTCATTTGTTTGGATTTGTTTGTGATTTGTTTCAATTTAGTCGCTGGAAAAGTCATTTTAGGAAATTTTGTTCAATTAATAAAAATACATGTAGCAACGCATTAAGACATAAAGGAAAATCGAACGAAGTTTTCTGGTTGAATTCCTAACTATTGTTTCATATATGGGCGGATAGATGATATACAACAATTAGTTATTCCGTTTGGTAGTGAAATTATTCTGCAGCACCAAACATAACCGTGCAGTGCAGTCTTCGATTTGTCATTTGTTTAAAACTGCTCAACTATTATCTTTTGGTTTGTGTATGTGTGACGAGGCTTGTGATGATCATTAGTAAACATTTTCCTGGCAAATGCCACTAATGATAGTTTAATGACATAACAAAGCTTGAAAGTGGTAAAAGATAACAAAAAACAGTTTGTTTTATGCAAATTAATGGGAAAGTGTTTCATCTCAGTCAGTGCAATATGTTTAAATAACCATTACATGCACACTACGCCATAGGACTGCCCACACATATAAGAACGTATGAAGGAATGTTTATATTTATCGTTGTTAGCAATGAAATGAAAGCTCAAGAAAATTCTTTTTGAAAACATAGCTTACGAAGTTTTGAAGTAATCTTTCTTACCCTCCCTACAGTGGGATATGAAAATCCATATTATATAAGAAACATTTTGCAGCAATACTAGTAAATCATACATTCTGACGTCTGAAAGTAGAGGATGATAGTTTACAATACGATCTAGTTCATCAGACAATACAAAAGAAACAAAAAAAATGAAAAATTGGTAACTAAAAATTTGTTGAAATATACATGTTTATCGCGAAGTGTTCGTCCGTTGCCTTCTGTTCGTTAATGGTATTCTTCTGTAGTATATCCGTCGACTATTAGCCATGCATGCACGTCCATCAAGTCCACATTCTGTCTTCCCGTCGTTTATCTACTTTTAGCCCTTACTAAAATCAAAACAAAGCAAGCCAACGATGTACACTACTGTATACAAAACATAATGACACAGTATTTTTTAAAAATAGCCTCCTATTATATCGTATCAACCTACAAAAAAATACACATATCGATAGCATTGCGCGCGTATTTCCGAAAAACAGTTTCATGACATTTATTTCAAAGCAATCTTTATATCATATATGATATAATATATTATATTCATCTATAAAAAAAAACATACACATCGATATAATTGCGCGGGTATTTCTAAAAAATATAGTCTCATTACTTTTTGTTCCCAGTAGTATTTATATCATATATGATATAATGTATTATATTTTCCTATAAAATATTCAAATATATTTAAATTCATATATATTTCAAAAACTTTAATTAAGCGAACGTATTTCAACAATAACTAGAATATAGTATTCTTTAGCTTAGGGTTGAAGGGTACATACTATACATAACGTGCCGGCCATATTTATCCAGATTCAATCATGTTCCTCATTGGAATGTTGAATGATGGTCGACGCTTTTATTGTCAGAGTTGTGGTGGTGCATTCCATCAGTGATCGCATATTTTCCTTTACAATTTATATGAGTAACACTTATTCATGAGTTCGCGCTGTAAATTGAGCTGCAGCAAATTGACTGGTATTCTTCTATTGGTGATGTTGCCGAAGCTATCAAACGCTCAGTCAAGTTTAGCATATTAAGTTTCGTTCGCTTTCGGCGCAAGGCTAAACGTTACGATTTCATTTCGCGTATAAGCATGATTGTGTCGAATTCCGGTTTAATATCTATTAACTTTAACGCTAGTTAACTGTAAGCCGCGTTGGGGCCAAATAAATTTTGTAGCCTGACTGTTTAAGTGAGGACGAACATTTTTAGAGTTCGTACCGCTCGATAAATTCGTCGAATTTCTACGCTAATCACTCAATTAGTTGATGATTGTGTAATATCTGTAAGCGCCTTACAAACAAGCTGGTCACAGTAATGTTTTTCAATCAATTGTATTTATTTACCACATACGTTTAGTACTATGAAAACCAAGTTTAATACAAACGCTTTAGATTTGGATATTTGGATTTTATTTAGGTGAGGTTTTGTTTTGTTTTGTAAATTCATTTTTTTTTTTTGCAGTAAACTTGTTTGCACCACATTATATGGTCATCGTAACTAAACAAAACAAAAAAGGGAAAAACCGAAACCATTATTGAATCGTATGCTTAGTGTAAAATAGAAGGAAAGAACTTGTAGTCTTTACGTTAAATTATAGATACAATATTTTTCTCTAATATCTCAGCGGACTTTTTGGATTTGGGCTTTGTTCGCATTCATTCATTGATGCTTTATAAAAACTTGCAGTTGATAGTACTAAAGCGAAAGATTCTAATTTTTTTCGGAAATTACTCGATAAGTTAAAGGATATAATTTTTAGCGATATACAAAGAGAAAAAAGCTCGCTCAAGTATAACGCAAGCGTTAGTTTAGACATGCATAAACTTAAAACTATAGGAAACGGTTGACCTACTTGTAAAAATCGCTTATTAACTACTGAAGACTATAAAATATGCTAGATAAACTATTCCGTCAAAGTACCCCCGTCTTTGGGAGCCACTCATCGTATCTCATTAGTAACTTTCATATTTAATTTCTTAATTTATAGTATTTTATTTGCTATATCCTTTTTTTGGTTTGTATATATATTTAGCTACATACCTTCATTATTTCGTCTTTCTAGTTTTTTTATTTTTATATAAAAAATACTAAATATATATATTTATTTACATTATCATTATTTCTTCATTTTATTTTTATTTATTTATTTTACTTTGCACTATTCTCAGTCATATTCTTATCTTCTCATCTTTTTTTCTTTCCATATCCTTTCTGTCATATCCTTTCTATGTTGTCAGCTATTCTAGAGTACAAGAGAAAAAAGAAAATAAAAAGAAAAGTAAATAGATAATGAGGAATTCAAGTACTAATAATCAATTTGAAAATTGCAGATTTTATTTCATTTAATCAATCAATTGTCTTCGGATGGATTAGTTGGAAGGCCCTAAGTCATCCCCCAGCTCTAGATACTCGTTTCAATACTTATGCACGATAACTCTAAGCCAGAGACAAGAGTTTTATGAATTTGTGAACCATAAATCATCGAATATTATTCCACTAGTTACCTTACAAGATAGATGATACTTTTATATCAATTTTAACAAACATTCCTTGAAGAGCATAATTTCGTTATTAATTTCACTATTAATTAAAAAAATTTCGCTTTAACTTTGAGTTAATTTATTGTATCTATTTATATTTCTAAAGGATGTCTTTTGTGTGTATTTAGATTAAAAAAAAATTATTCAAGCTTTATCTTCGTTATGTTGTCATACTTAACTCTTGATACACGTTAATCGTTTTTTTTTTTGCATAATTTCATTGAATATTATTAGGACTTATAAGCAAAACGTTAATTTCTTTAACGAACAATGGCGGCATATATGGGAAAAGTCAGCAAGTGAGCACGTTCTTGTACATGTTTTCTATGACTATGATGGTAATTTGCTAATGGCATGGAGCACATTTTTTTGCAATCCGTTAATGACGTTGCACACACACACACATACACAACATTTAGAACGCAACTATTTCACTTGCGCTTTACAAATACGCACTACTACGTACGTATCAACGATTCTAGGTGTTGTTCAAGTTTTACTCATACAAATTCTCTTTTTACATTTAAATAACTTCTAAAGGTATAACAAAAAATAATTTATTTTTATTTTGATTCGAAACTTTGAATGTTTTGCTTCAGTTTGTATAGAACGTATGAGTGCAAGATGGAGCGGAAATCGATTCGCTCGATATGCAATACTTAGCTCATTCGTATATATATATATGTATATATGTATGTATGTATGTATGTATGCATGTATGTATGTATATACATATATGTATGTATGTATATATACTTGTTGTTGTCCGCATCTCTACATCCTTATTACTTTACCTATTCCTAGCTTATCGTCCTTTTTTTATAATCTGGTAATACCGAGCGAATTTAGCTGATTTTTCAACATCACATACGGTAGATTTAATAAAAATATATTTAAGGCCTACAAATTTATAAAAGAAAAAGAGTTGCAGTTTCGAGACCATAGTTTAAGATAAAATGGGAAATTGTTAGGTGGACCATGAAGGGATTTTGTAGAGTTTTAAGTTTTACCTGAGAAGAAAAATTCAAAATCAATTGTGCTTTCAATAGAAAGTTCTAAAGTCATAGACGTGTTTTTTGCAAAGAAAGAGCAACCATCGATAGACAAGATTTAATGGGTTCCTTCGTTCATAGTGATACAAATATATACACTATATGGTGTCTCCAAGACATATTTCTATGCATTCTAAACATTTTACAAACATAATATACTCCCGGTTGTGGTTATATAAATCGCATTTATATGCTTGATCGTATTAATAATTATATGATGCTTTGGTGTTCGGCGATCTGCTCTTGATTTTATTAGCTTAAGAGAAAAAAAATTATCAAATTTTACTAAATATTCATAAGATAAAATAAAGCATTGCTACGATCTTCGTATATACATCAACTAACCGACGGGAGATTTTCGTCCAGTGGCACTGAGAAATATATGCATCAAGTTTTAATGCAATATATATATATAGTTATCCATTTCGTGGTCCGGATTTGATAGCCTTGTTTCAATAATATGTGCAAAGTAGCTACCATACATGGCATCGCATGTTTAGCATAATGTTTGCCATTTTATAACGTGTTTTAAAATATTTAAAACTTCCTACCAAAATGGTGTTTTGTAATAGGTGCACTTCGTCCTTTACAAGCAGATTATGCTCCACATAATAATCATCATCTGCCTGAGCTCACTATTAGCAAAACTGTGAACAAGTTTGGAAAAGCTGGATCTTTAATAGATTTGTTAATTCCCTCATGTCTACGTTCGACCGAAAATCTTGGTGTTGTTAGTAAAAGTGTCGAAGAAGATCCAAATTCCATTACACGAAGTGCAATGGCCCGCATTTGGGCCTTGAATAGCGTCAGATCGATCGAAGGACACGCCTACAGTATAACATAGACTGAAAATATCTCTACTCACTACTCATAAACTGCGCGATGAACTTTCCACGGTATTCTATAAATATAGAAAAAATCTGCTACACCTACTTATTTTTTCGACCTTTTTTTAAGACGTAAGTCCTGGGTATGAAAGATTCGGCACAGTCGAGTATTATTTCCTTGTTTGTTGCTTGTTGTGAGTGTGTTTCACAATTTTTCCTCTTTAAATGATTTCATTTAATTGTTGTTATTAACTATTTTTTTCTATTTGTTCTGTTAGTTAGTAGCTGCTTAAGGAAAATCTTATAGTAAAATTCAAGCATCAATTAGAATAAAAATACGAAGTTACGGAAGCAAAAGGAAAAAAAAAAGAAACTACAACTTTGGTCTTTAAAAAGCATTGACAAATATTTATACCAAATTTTTATACCAAATCTGCTATAAAACATTGTGAATGAAATATATATCTTTGCATCGATTCGATTTGTACAACAAATTTTGTGAATCTTTTTCATTTGTGAATTTTTCAATAGCAGACCTATTATCTGTGAGATATCGCGAGACGAACAAACGGCTAGAGCCTAAGAAGAGACTAAGAAGTTTTTTCTAATCAGGAATATAATAAATCATGTGATGGTATATGACACAAATTTTTATTTATCGCACAAACGTATTAAACGTCTCTCTTTCGTTAGAGTTCTCGAATTTCAAGTGCACAACGTAGTGAATTAATATTTTTATTATGCAATGTTGTGTTACTGTACACACACCATTACATTTTCTTATGTATATAATAGGGATACAAATAAATTTTAAGAAGCAGTACCAACAAATTTAATGAATTTTTCAATGAAAAACTATACGCAATACGTCAAAAGTCATAATAACGTGAGTTTTCAGCACAACGAAATTAGGCGTCTTAGAGCAAAACAGGTCCAGAAAATTTTAGTGAAATTAAGCTGGAATGTGCTATGCAATATCCCCTGTTGTCATTGGATGGTACACTTTCTGACTAACACTGGATACAATCGATTACTTATTGTCGAATGGGGCTTCCATTTCTTACAGCGATACCGAACGAGTGATTCTTCTTGTGCACACCCTTAAAAGTTCTAATGTCTTTACCTTACAACATGCGAATGTTGTCTAAAAGAAATAAAGCAGCTAGCGAATGGCACAATACCAGTCTTTCATAATAAATTCCTCATTTTTAGCAAAAAACGGCGACAACTTATTTGTATCTCTATTACATTTTCCCATTTTCTTTATTCTTTTATTATTTATTATTGCTTATTCAACCCTAAGTAAAACCTAAACTTTCAAAGTTTTTCTCTACCTCTAGTAAGTTCAATCGTTTTCTTATTATTTCGCTTTTACATACTGAACGGAAGTCTTAGCATTGTCAAGTTCGATGAATATATTTGAATTTGCATTCAAATATAGACTGACACCGAGACATTAAGTTGTAATAGGAATATTTAAAGTATTATTTTCTTCAATTCTAATTATGCCCTTCTTTTTAAAGTTATCCTCTACAACAAGTATTAATTGTATTCAGACTGTTTAAAGTGCTTGCAACACATATTTACACGACAGCCCACTATTTTTTTATATGTTTCCTTGTTTTTTGGCCTTAAAACATACAAATCATGCTTGTTATTTTATCGTATTTTACATTACGTGTTTCCGGAACTAGATTTATAGTAATGGCGAGAAATTAAATACGAAATAAAATACGAATTTTGCAGCAGATGCTTAACGCTTTTGCCACTTAACCTTAACTTTTCCGTTGCTGTTTTTAATTACTTGGTAGATCACTTTAGACTATCTTTTAACTTTTTGATTCTTTCTTTTGTAACTAAAATAAGAAGCTTTTATTCCGTATTACTTAGTAAAAAGCATGTTAAGGTCGAGCAAACGTTAGTAACGCTCAGAATGAATTAAGTTGTTAAGGGTTCATCTTTCGATATATCGATCGATTGATCAAGAATCATTTTCCGAAATAATTTAAGCTTTTTTGTCAGTCTGTCCACTTGTCTATTCGCCTGATATCTATCTACGTAATCTTATATTCGAGCTACCGGTCGCAATTTTCGGGATGTGTTGACAAACTGATACTGATAATGATATGTTTTGGCCCAAAAACGAACGAGCTGCTACCACTACTTTGCGATTACTCCCCACTTAATTTAAACTTAATTTTAAAAAAATCTTCTTACATAAAAAATATGCCTCGCTGCGGCCGCCATTTTGATTATATTCAAAATTATTTTTTCATAGATTCCGTTATAACTGGACCTAAAGGCCAAGTACAATATTCCAGTAGACAGGTGTCGGTATACTGAAAGCACAATGAGTAAAATAAAAGCTCTTAATAATATAAATAATTTTCCACTGTTCAAACTTTTCGATTTCAATGCATTTGTTTCAATTCAATGTTTATTTCTCAATTTCAAGTTCAATATTGTATTTCAATTTCAATAGAACAGTAAAGTCAATGAACTTTTAAGAAAAAATAAATAAGACTAAGCAAGATGAGATAAAAGATAATTTTGGAAACAAAAAAAATTTCTTCAAAATCCAGTGACTATAAATTTTACAAGTCAATGAACTTATTTTCCGTATGTGTTTGCATTTACATTAATATATTGTTTTAAAATAACATTTCTGAATCGTTCCTGTCTAGTAAATAATTTAATATTACATAGAACATGGTTTGTGTAAAAACAAAAGCTAAGAAATGTTTGAAACATGAATATAAGCGATTGTTCCATTTCGAATTGACCATTTTTTTCGTTGTTTTTTCCAATTCCAAACGATTCGCTTTAATGTGCTCTTCAGCGTCGGCTTCCGCTTCGGATGCTTGCTTTTTTGCTTCCGTATATTTACTATGCAGGACTTGGTTATCAGAACGCAATTGTTCACTTCGTTGTTTCTCCTTTTTCAAAGCCGCATCCATAGCAGAGAGGCGTGTACTCAATTCTTCCAACTCGACTACGGTTGTTGCTGTCTGGTTTCTGCTTTCTGTTAATTCCGAGCTTTGTATTTCTGCCTTTTCTTTCAATAATTTTCGTTCATTTTGCAAATTTTCTACTTCTTTGGTCATTTTTTTGATTTGGCCCACCAATACATCAATACGTGATTCCAAACTTTCTATCAAATTGTTACGTTCACTCATAATCTGTTCATTTCGGGTACGCGTCTCTTTTAGACTTTGCTTTACAATTTCCAATTCCCGTTCTGCCTTAGCTTTACCTTCTTGTAATACCAGCAACTCTGCATGGAATTGGTCCCTCTCAGTGGACAATTTAACGCACCGATCTTTGCTCACATTTATCGACAATGTAAGCTTTGACAATTGATCGTTTATTTTCGCGTTTTGATCTTGAAGCTCGTTAACTCGAATAGTCAAATTCTGTTTAGCTTGTGCGTATTTCTGTACCTGATCCTGACTCATAGCCAAATGCCGCTGGATTTGTTCAATTTGTTCGTTATATTCAGCTGAAAGGTCCGAATTAAGCTTTTCCAATTGCATGTTTAGGGCACCGATTTCCAAATTAAGTTTGACATTCAAGTGTTCGCTGCTATTTTGCGAAGAGATAAGTTTTCGTACTTTCTCTTCGTTTGCATCACGCATTTTTTCGAGTTTATTTATTTTCATTTTGTCATCTATTTCAACTTCTTCCAACTTCTGCTTAGTTTCCTGTAATGTTCGATTTATATGCTCAAGGTTTTGTATTTTCGCATTCATCTGCTCGTGTCCTCTTTCGGCCCACAAGAGTCGTTCTTGGAGAACACTTATTTCTCTTTGCAACAAATCTTTCTCTTTTTTTAATGTCTCAACAGTCACTGAATTAGCTTCCAATGTTTTGCATAGCATTTCATTATCCTTCTCGAGTTTAATGGATCTTGCCTGAGAATCGCCCAATTTCAGAATCATTTTTTCAATTCGCTTCTTAGTCACCTGATGAGATTCGCGAACCTTTCTATATTCGTTCGTTAATTTTTCAAGATTTACCTCACTGTTCTCAAAATTTGCTTTGGCATTTTTGAGTTCATTCTCATAATTAAGAAAATGGCGTTCCAAAGATTGGCTGCGTTCAATGAAAGTCTTTAGCTTCATTTCGGAGGAAGCGTGACGTTTGACTACCTCTTCTAGCTGCTTCTTTAAGCACTGATTTTCTTGGGAAACGCCCTCTTTTTCTATTCTCACCGTTTCAAATTGTTGCATCAATTTCGAGGCATTTTCATTTGCATACAATAGGTTCGCTTTAAGTTCCTTAACTTCATCACTTAAAATGATTTTATCGGCTTCAACTCTATCGAAACCACTACACAGACGCTTATTTTGATCTGCGAAATTTTGATGTTGCGATTTGAGATATTTTATACCTCTTTCGTATTGCTGGCAATCCGAACGTAATTGATCGCATTTCATTTCGGCGCTTAATTTACAGTTAACCATTTCATCAAGTTTTTTAGTAGTAAAAGTTATTTGTTTCTCCAATTCTTTTTGTTTGTCCTCCATTTCGATTAATTTCGTTTCACGATTCAGTATTTCTTCGCTCTTATCGGCCAATTCCGCCTCTAAACTGCTCAAAACGCCTTGTTCTTGTTTAAGTTTCTCCAGTAATTTCTTATGTTCTATCTGTAAACTATTGTGTTGTTGTTGAGTCAAGTATAGTTTGGATTGTGTTCTTTGTGTTTTCCCTTTAAATTCTTCCAGCTCTTTTTCTAAATTTTGAAGTTTACTTGACTTATCTTGATTTTCTTTCTCTAAAATATCACAACTAGTGGTAGCCCGTTCACTCACTATCTGATATTCTTGTAAGTTTATTTGCAATTTTTTCATTTCTTCGTTCATATTTCTTAACTGCTGGGTTAACTGTTGTTTATCGTCAGCGATTTCTTTAAATCTTAACCTTTCACTCTGAATTTCTTGTTCCTGTTGAATAACACGGCTTTGCAGAGTTCCTCTCTCACTGTTTATACGCTCATTCGTTTTTTCCAAGTTTAATAATTTATCTTCCAAGTGCTTAACCTCATTTGTAATACGCTTTTGGATGATTGAATCTTTGTTCTCCAATTTTTTATGCGTATCATGCATCTCTTTTTGATTCCGTTCTAGTTTAGATTTCAAGTCTTGAATTTCGTTAATCAATTCCTCTTTTGAATTTAAGGTTTGGTTTTCTTTTTGGAGTAGTTGCTCTAACTTGCTTTGTTGCAATTTATGAACGTGGAGCAAACGATTAAGCAAATGACGTAACTGATTAGTACTACTTTCCGATGAGTCCGAAGAGTGAGCGTTAAAAACATTCTTAATTTCATCCGTTTGTTCGGGCAGTTTAACGTTATTTTCTATTATCACCGCCATATCTAGATGTGCTGCAATGTGTTTTTCCAATTCGCCGTAACTTTCAGTCAACTTTTGCGTTAGTGTGGAGAATTTCTCTTGGAAATCTTCCCTAAGTTTTTGCTGGTCTTGAGATAACGCTTTAAAATCAGCCTCACTTTCGGATAATTTATCCTGAAGATGCGCATTGTGTTGGTGGAGAGATTCTATTTCCGATTTGAATTCATTGTTAAGTCTTTCTAAATTTTCACTACGACTCTCTTCCTCTTGAATGCTTGCTTTCATATGATCTGCCGATTTCTCTAGAGATGATAGCAAAATTCTTTTTTCTTCCTGTTCTTGCTGTATTTGTGACATAAAGGCGGCTGAGTCCTTTAACAACCGTCGCTTTTCCGTTGCCATTTTAATTAATCTATCGTTAAAACTTGCAAGGGCCTGGCTTTGTTCATTAAAACGTTCTTGAAATTTTTCTATTTGTTTTTCTTTTTCTTCTAATGTTTGTTTGTATTCCAGTACGGCTTTGTCGAACATCTCTTTATTCTTAATTTCGTCCGTTAGTTCGCGTACGGATTTGCTTACATTTATTAAATATTGTAAGCCCTTAGAAATTTCTTGATGAACGTTCTGAAACTCTAGCTTCAGTTTTTCATTGTCGTGGAAGCATTCCATAACGCGTCTCTCGAAATACTTCAAGCGTTCAAAATTAATCCTAATACTGTCGTTGAATTCCCGCAATGTGCGTATTTGCTCTTCTGCATCATTTAAATCACTTTTCATATCACGGTGTTCGGCTATGAGCAACAGTAGCTCTCTTTCTTTGTTATTGTTTTCTTCCTTTGCCAATTTCAATTCTTTACTTAACTCCTTTAGACGTTGCTCATGTTCTAATTTTGCCTCCTTCATTTGTCGACGCAATTCACTTTCTTCTTTATTTGAATCACTCTTAATTTGCTCAATGAATTCATTTTGTTTGTGCTTTAATTTTACGATTTCATCTTCATATTCCATATTTTGAGTCTTTAAAACGACGAGCTCTTCATAGGTACACTGGTCAATTATAGATTGCTTTGCCTGCACTTGTTTCAGCAAATCATTCTTCTGCTCTATCAGTGAGTTAATGTGATATTCCAGTTCCTCAAAATTATCGACCGAATTATTAGACATTGAATTATTAGACATTGAATTATCAGAGCATAATTCGATTAGCGCCAGTATTTTTCTTTCTAATTGCACCACGGTTTGTTTCAAATTAGTACTCTCTAGTTTGCTGTCTTCCAAAAGAACGCGCAGGTCGACAAGTTCTTCATTTAGTTTAAAAATTTCATTCTCTAATTCCTTGATACGTTCCAGTCCTTTTTCTTGATCCTTCTCCAATTGTTGCTTCTCCTGTTTATATTCTTGCATTGAAATGTCAATTGATTTTTCTAGATCGGTATTCTTCATCGTCAAATCAGATACTTGCATGCCCACGTCGGACATTTCGATTTCTTTCGATATGACCTCATGGCGCATGTCATTTAAATGCTCAGTTGCTTCTCGAGAATTCTCTTTTAAACGATTATTGTGTATTAACATCTCTTCGTATTTGCTTCTTAAAGCGAGCTCAGTGTTTTGAAAAATTTTTAATTCCTTGCTTTGGTATTGAAGCTGATCACTGAATCCTTCTACTTGTTCCTCTAAGCATTTGGTCTGCGTCATCCACTTTTCTTGCAAGTTTTGTAATTTACTTTGCAAATCTTCTGAATGCTCCTTTAATTGAGTGTTACTGCCCGTTAATTCGATATTTACTTTTTCTATTTCATGCAACTTTGCTTTTAAAACATTTATTACTTCTCTCGAACTTTCTTTGACCGTTTTGCTGTTTTCTAGCTGTTCTTGTAAATTTTTCAATTCGGCTTCACAATTACGTAAAGAATTTTGCAATTCGTCCTTTGTTTCCTCTAAATCTTTATTCTTACGTTTAACAACGTCCAGATTACTCTTTAATAAGTTTGCGTCATCGAGTACAGACTTCAAAGTAGTCGTCAATTCCAAATTCTGCTTTTGCAGTGCAACTACTTCATTCTTAAGGGTTTCGATTTTGTTCCTCTCAAGTTGATGATGTATATTGATTTTGTCCATGCAACTAGCGAACATATTAAATTGAGCGATGGGATCACAATTTGATTGTATATCATCTTCAGAAATAGATTCGGATAAATCATCCATAGTCATATGAAACTCGTTCATTTCCAATTTTAAAAGATCATGTATATGTTCGGCCAGTAATGTATTATTTTCATTCAGCACATGTAGTTCCTTGCTCATCCGAATATTTTCGTGTTGTTTTTCACGCAACTGTTTATCAACGACAGAAACGGCTAGAGTTTCCGGCTCGTTGGCCGTGGAATCATTAAAAGATTTAGAATTTTGTGAAAGTGTTGAATCGGCCACAACAGAAGCATTTGCATCGATTGTTTCAGCAATGCATTGTTTCAATTCAGCGTTGGCATCGCCCAAATATTTTATCGTTTCTTCTCGTTTGTCGATGTCTTCGGTAAGCTTATTGATTTTCATTTCTAACAATTCAATACGTTGACTACACATTTCAATTTGATTATTTTTGTAAAGAAGCTTTTCTTCCGCTACAATTTTGTGTTCTTGTGAGGCTCTCAAAGTTTCATTTAATCTCATGATTTCATTGTCTTTTTGTTGTATTTCGTTAGCAAAACGATCATGCATCTTATTATGCTCATCATCTTCACGATTTAGCGAGTTATTTTCATTAGCTTTCGTAAGGATATCAATATTCAGTTCTTGTAATTGATGTAGTAGCTCTTTATTGTCTTGATGTAGTTTGAGTATTTTGTCTTCATTTCGCTTAATTTGTACTTCTAAAAAATCTTTTTCATAACGCTCAGTCTCAAGTTCAGCTCTTAAAGTAAACAATTCACGTGTTCGTTCCTCCAAAAGACGTATTTTAGGTGTAAACGGTGAACTACCTTCTGTTTCAATGTTGTTACATTCCAATGTCATTAAACTAGAATCGTTTTTAGGATTAGTGCCGGTTGACAAGCTACTATTACTTGTGCTTATCAAATCACTGGATCGTAGTGATTCATGAGAGGCGAATGCTTCAGCTAGTGCGCGCCGCAAATTCTCCTTATTTAATTTTTCTATATCACACACTTCACGAAAAAACAAAGCCATTATTTCCTGTGATCGGGTCGGCAATTTTTGGCAGATATCATGAAAAAATGTTTGTGGATATTTAACACATGAAAAATGCAACATCAAGGTATACACATAAATGCAATCTTCTGAGCTTAAACGGTTATCACCATCACGAGACGCTTCGAATTCAGGATAAAATTGTTGTAGAAAATTTAATAACTTTGTATAGTTGTCTGTAGAAATTTTATGATGCTTCTTGCTAAAGTTAATATAAAACTTATTTATGTCATATTGATCTAAATTAAAGAAGTCGCGTTCAGTAAAGCCACATTCCGAAATCCATTGCAAAATTATATTTTTCCAGCTGGTAATATCCATGTTCTTTGCCGGTTTAATGTAATATCAAATTAAAGCAACTTTGTTGTTGAATTCCTTTTTATATGGACAATTCCTTGTTTTTTAAGTAGTTTTTATCAGAAATCGCAACACGTACACATAAATAAATGCAGAAGGCATATATCGTTAATTTTGCTCCCAAAATGCTTTCGTATCCATTTACTTTTTTATTATTTCTCAATTTTTTATTTAAATTTTTTCGAAAGTCAACTTGAAAACTAACTCAAAAACTACTTAATACACTTTTGTTATATTAAAGTACAAACAATAACATTTTCGTAATCGATTTGTATTTTGTGACCCAGACAAGCAATGCCTTGAAAATTATTATTTTTTCTTAATACTCTTCTTTCAAAATTTGGAGGTTGCTTTTCCAAAAGATTTTTTTTTTTTTGTTGTCTATTGAAATTGTCAAATACATGATTTTCAACTGGTGTGAAGTTAGCCCTCAAAAATTTTTGGTGTTTGTGTCTTTGCTAAAAATGACTTTACTGAGATAATTGATAATAAAGCAGGATGGAAAATTAAACAAAATACTTACGAAAACTAAATAATAATAGAAAATATAAACATAAATCAAAAACAAAATCATGCCTTATGTTCTAAAAAATATAAAAAATAATTATTTAACAATATTCATCATGCACAGTGCGCTTGTAGTTTGACAAAAATTACAAAGTACAAACCTCATTATAAAAAATGTTTAAGAAATAATACATCTCCAATTTTTTGATATATCTTAAAGGCTTCGAAAAGCTATCAGAAAAACTTAACTTCATGATCCAAAGTATGGGACATGTAACGTTGCCATGTTCCTCTTTCAACAAAGTCACAAAATTTTGAATTTAAATCATATTTAAAATGCTGCTCCTTAAAAATAATTTTTAATTATGAAAAGATTTGAAGTCATTTTCATGCTTTTGAGAACGGAAAGATCTCAATGCAACGGATGAAAAACTAAATTTAATACGCTAGCAATCGTTTAGCATCAATCGAATGAAACAATTTCCGCGTTTTTGTGTATCATCATGTTTGATATCAAAAACAATAAATCGGCCGGTAGTTTATAAACAAACGTCTGTTTGCCTCTTATTTTTGTTTTAATCATTCAAAATAATTGATAGCAGCGAAAACTACAACAATAGTCAGTGGCGATCCAAAAAAAGAGATTCTCAACTTTCTTCGCGAACGCAAACGAAAGTTAATTGAAAGATGCTTAATCGGTATAAATCTACATGTCTTTACAGCAACAATACAATTCAAACCTTATGTATAAACAAACCCAATTTTGGTATTTGAATGACAAGATGCAAAATACATTATAGTTTTCCATTATCCTAATTGGATCGGCCCTTGTGCATTGCATATAAATGATAGATATAATGACAATAGCCGACAAACGACTTCTCTATATCACAAAACCAAAGTAAAGCTTGCCGGCTCAGAATTTTGAATATGTGAAAAGAAAATCGCTGCGAATTTAGTCAATAAAATATGTAAGGACGACGTGTATGACCGCTACATCGCTTTTACTTAACGCAATACATTCCATTGTAATGTTTTTTTTATCAAGTCCAGTGTAGGATTTAAATTCTTATAAACTTTTTCAAAAGAAATTCTTATTCATCTTATATATTTTTACAAAAAGTAATTTTTCAATTTTTGCTAATTCTCCTTCAAACCTCGCAATTCATGCCTATGCATGTAAAAAATGGTGGCAGTGTTTCCTAACTTCAACGTTTCGTTTTATCGCTTACAAAATTGTTTACACATTGTTTATGTTTCCGCATAATTACCATTGAATGATGTGACTTTAGACAATTTACTTTTCTTTACGTTTTTGTTTTCATCAAAGGGAGACATAAGAAAAATGTCGGAAGCATAAAGCAAAAACCAGAATTATAGATTAGTTAAATTCATGATTTGATAAAAATTTAATTTATTATTAATATATGTTATTATGCACTACACCACCTGCGGTACATAGTATATTAAGTTTACGCGAATGTATGAAACATTCACGAATCATTCACGATAGATCCGTTTCTTACTATAGCGAACGGTACGGAATCATTGTCTGAATTCATATAAGCTAGTCTGTCATGTTTTTAATCTATTAGTCACATTTTTTTATGTATTGTACCGAAATTTGGTAAATTGATGTGTTTTGATCCAAGAGAACGAACGTTTTTATATATTACGAGTTTCTCTAGTTACACGTATGTATATTAAAAGTATTTTTTTTGGCTTCTACTTGCAGGAGCTTTTCTCTTTATATCCAAAACCATAGAAAAATTTACAATTTTATTACTTCAATAATACTTAAAGGCTTAATAATGCTAATACTTAAAGATTCGTTTTCGAAAATCCCAACAAAAAAGTGCAGTTTTTAAAACCTTTTGATCCTCCTGCGATCTCAGAGAAAATTAACAAAATAACTGAAACTTATCTTTAAGGGAAAATAAGTTAAAATAAAGTCAGTTCAATTTTTAAATGCAAATGCCTTTTCAATTTATTAACATTTTCATTCATGATTTTACAATTTTCAATCTAAAGTATGTTTTTTAGTTACGGCGATTATTACGATCTCTTCAAAACTGTTCTAGACAACTCCAGGTACAGAGATACTTTCACTAAATTTAACTTTATCAATGATTTTCATTTCTAATATACAATAAATAATACAATAAACAATAAAATGCAAATGCCTTTTCAATTTATTAACATTTTCATTGGTGGTGTCTAACGTCATGTCTATATCATTAATAGTTTATGAGATCAATTAGTTTATTCTAACCAAGATAGAACCCTTTTACTTCTTTAAGCGGAGAACAACCTTTTGAGTTTCAACAATGGTTAGAAGTTAAATGATTGCAAATCAGCCAGACAACACTTTGGCAGAATAACAAGAGTTGAATTTTTGGTATAGAAATTTTGGAAAGTTACTGCAGTGTCAGAATGCACGTAATCTTGTGAAAACTTCATATTTAATCACAATAAACATAATGAATATAAATATACTTGTTCGCAACGGAATTTCTAAAATATTAGGAAAATTATTAAACCAAATTATAGTCTGTTAGTGTAACAAAACCAGCTCAATAGGATATACTCTCCCCTTGCGATACTTTACCTGTCGATTAAATACAATAAAATAGCATTTTATAGGTAGTGATTGACGGAAATCCACTGATAGTAAATAAAAGAGAATATCCTGCAAGAAAATTTATAGAAACATTATATAACATTATTTATCTAAATATATTTTACTTTTATTTGCACCCATTATGAATACGATTTTATTCTATATTGGGATAATTTTTGTTAATTCTTTGATTTCTAACATTATTTGAAATTCTGCTATTACTTACTTATGCTCTATATTCCTGCTATCAGACTTAAGCTATTTATTCCCACTCCCTATATGTTTGAGTAGCGGAGAAATAAATTGGAATTACAATTTCTAACATTACATCACATTTCAGATTTATCGAAGCAATTATTTAATATTTATTATACTTATTTAGGCTTCCGAAAGAAAATAGGATTAGGGTTTCTTCTCCTCAATTGGAAGTTCAATGCTGCCAAACTTCTGTTTTCTCGCACTATTGGCATAATGGAATGATCAGTTAGACTGTTTCGCATGAATAAACTATCGTTGAACAGCAACTCATGAGATCTATATAATCAAGCGATGGTCTTCATCAACTAAGCTAGGTTTCTACGCCGGTTAGATTACTCTATTTAGACTTCATTACAGTTATTTTCCATATCAATAAATATGTACTCAATTTGATTACTAACGGTCGATCCTCGGACTAAGGAAAATTATTTTGTTAACACGAGAAATGATTAGCTTGCGTTGGCCTTTTAATTCGAAGTTTGACCCGTTTGCTTTTTCTTCTTTTTTTTTTTATATACACATGATGAACTTTTCGTAATAAAAGGAAAGTACGTAGAAAGTTTATGAAAAGTGAACATTTTTCAATTATTGCTTTAAACAATTTATAGAACATCGTTGGAATGGATAGCTATGCGTTAAAAATTTTTTAAAAATTTCTAACCGCTAAAGTCTTTGAATAAATTTATTAGGAAGCATTCCTAGACGTATGGTTTATTTGGTATTGGTATTAGAGAATACTACATATTCAGCTTCGGTACTTGATAGCGTTAAAACCATTTACTTGTCGGAGTCTTAATTAATGGCTGTATCTGCAGATTTGAAAATGTATCTAATGCAGAATCTTCGTTTATTGATATTCGATCCCAAGGTGCATACATAACAACAATAAAATTTGTTTATCCCTCAATTTACTATTATTATCTACCAGCTTTTCTTGCATCAAAAAAAAACGGTAATAAAATTCTTTTTTAGGTAAGTGAAGCCTAAATCATCATTAAAATAAGAAAAACAACTATTTTTTGGTTGCAAATATGGTTAGTATATTCATTTTTATTGAACTAAATAGTCATATAGAGTTTTAAAGGATTAAAATAATTTCATTTATAAAAAAAAATACAAAAAATACTTACGGAAATGAGTTAAAGGCGTCGGTGTAACATAGTAGGGAATTTAGATAAAAATATGTTTTTTTTTTTCGAGGATATCTTATGTTAAACTTTTCATAACATTTAAATGAAGTCTGAGGGCGTAATATCCTACTTTACTCATGGATCACACGAGCCCGGCACATTGGACAAGTACTATTTGATTGTAACCACTTGTCTATGCATTCAACATGGAAACGATGATTACACGGTAGCGTACGTATAATTTCCTTTGAAAGAAAATCGTTAATGCAGATTGCACAAGATAGCTGATCGCCGTTGGACATTTCAATGTTATACTCATTACTAGGTAACATATTAATTTTGACTGTTCTAAGATCACGAGAAAATTCGTCACACGCACCTTGCATTGCTTCCAGAATTTGATGATCATTTAATAAACTGTCGTTATCAGCGTTGGATACATCTTCGGTTGAAGATGTGATTACTTCATTTAGTTCTTCCCAATCGTTCAACATTTGTTGAAGCCGATCAACATGGTGTCGTAAGTTGCTTATATTCAAATTATTATTATGGCTCATCTTCGTAAAGTTCAAGTGAAAGTTTCTGATCTTTTCTTTTCGGTGGATAATTAAAGAATGATTTCTTAACACCATTCTGGTCAATATATATTTAAAATTCTTTCACCTTAACGGGAAGGTATGGAGCAATACTTTGACCTGCTATGCAAATGTAATTTGAAAGATTTCTGAGAAATTTCGTCTTTTAAAAATTTAATGATTTATAAATATTCGAAGAAACGTTAGTTGTTGTCTAAGAACGAACAAAATGTTTCCCCATATCAGGTACTTAATAAAAAAATATTTATATATATATAGGTAGAAGTGGAAAGTATATAAAAAAACCGAACAAAAAGAATTATTGTTACAAAAGTCATACCTGAGTTTTCGAAAATTGCAAACACTTCAGGTCTTTGTCAAAAAAAAAAACAACATTTAGTGGAATGATATAGTTACAGTTCCTTTCTAGAAATACGGTCTTTCGCGATAAACTTAACAAGTGTGTATTACACTGATACGTGCAAATAAAAGAGAAGAAAACTTGAAATTTTAAAAGTAAACATTAAATTGAATCATAATTACCGAGCGAGTGATGACGATTGCTAAAATATAGCACATTATTATAGAAAAATTGCAAACGAGAAACAAAGTTTTTTGTCGTTCTAAAATTCTATATAAATTAAATCTTAGCTAGAAGTAAGAAGCGAAAAACTCCGCGTATTTCGTTAAGTGAAAAATGTTTTGAACAAAATAAATAATTAATTAGGAAATATATATAGAACTCGAAAGTAAGGTTAATAAAGATTCTTAAAAAAAAAACTATTACTTTTTCTTCATATAACATTGCGAACAACCTTGCCATCAAAATTCCAAGAGTTAACTGATATTAGCAGTTCTTTTTCCTAAAGCTTGCGAAACCCTCAATGTAAATAATGATTTAATGATTTAAGTAAAAAAAAAATAAAGAGAACTCTAAGAAGAAGAAATGAGGGACAGTAAATTATTGAATCGCCTGTGGGCGAACTTGCAACTCCCATCATAGTAATCGAGGAAATATATCTAAGAACTGCAGTAAATTATAAGTTATGTTGTTGTTTTCAGAAAAGAGTTCAGCATTAAATCAAACAAGAAAATAAATCAAAATATCATTGCGTTTCATTCATTTATGAACAAAAAGGAGTAAAAAATTCTTTATGCGCTATAAAGTTTATATTAGATGCAGTTAAGAGATAAGAACTAAGCACTTGATTCAAAATTAGTTTATTATATCCACCATTGAGAAAGTGAAGGGTATATTCATTTTATCATTTTGATTGTAATGCCCAGAAGGAAACTTCAGAGTGCCACAAAGTAAATATATTTCGCATGTCGGTCTATCCATCTGTTCGTTTGTGATAACTATTCTCCTGGCCTCAAAAATAAACATATCGTCTTCATATTTGGCGAAAACATTAGAAGTTTTTTTTGCTTAGGCTGATATTGAAAATGAGCTAAACCTATGGGCCACTCCTACAGTATAAAATAAGCTGAAAACATGTCCGTTTAATGCCTGTTTTGCATTTATTTATAGACTGGCAAATGCGAATTTCCAAGATCTTTCACACGCCTTCCTATTGAAAATTACCTTTTTTAAAAAAGAAAATACAGCCCGTGGTCTCATTTGATCACTTGTGTTTTTATTAAATCCTCTGATTTTATATCGATTATATTAATCTAGACACGATACTAAGACAACGAGGAAAGCTTATGAAGAGATGAAAATCTCTGCTTTAAACTCCTCGAATGTAATATAGACGTACGTAAGAATGAAATATAGACGTAGCAAAAGTTATCTTTAAATGAAAAATGCCCTATAAATCAGAATCCTTTCGTTTTTTCTCTTTATAACCAAAACCATAGAAAAATGTATAATTTTATTACTTCAATAATACTTAAAGGCTTAATAATGCTAATACTTAAAGATTCGTTTTCGAAAATCCCAACAAAAAGTGCAATTTTTAAAACCTTTTGATCCTCCTGCGATCTCAGAGAAAATTAACAAAAATAACTGAAACTTATCTTTAAGGGAAAATAAGTTAAAATAAAGTCAGGTCAATTTTTAAATGCAAATGACTTTTCAATTTATTAACATTTTCATTCATGATTTTACAATTTTCAATCTAAAGTATGATGATGGCCGCAGAGTTGACTTTTTCGATATTTCCCAAAAATATTTTTTTTTACTTTTAATGCTTAAATATTCGCTTAATGGCTTTCTAGAATATTATTATTCTATACTCATTGCTTCCATCTCAAAAATATTATCACAAAAGGCTTTTTTTGTTAATCTACTTAATGTTGTTTATGCCCTTAAGTCCTAAATTATGAGTTTATAGTGATGTAGATTTTAATTCCAGCTTTAGAAGAATTATTTACAAACAAATTATTTCAAAAAATTTATCTTTAACAACCTTTTTTCGCTTTAAGAAAATATTCAGCTTATGTACCTTTTAAAAGTCATAAATACTTTGTTTCATTCTGTTATTGTTATTAATCTATTCGCTGGATTTCCCGATGTGTTTTTATTGATCTCTATAACTGGTGAATTTCTCGACAGTTTTTCTTAATTCTTGCCAGGTGCATAAAACTTTTTCTCTCTTTCTTATAATTTGGTGGAATTTCACTTTCAACAGATTTATTTAGTTTCCTGAAGACTTATTTTATTAGATAGAAGAGAATATTATGCTTAGGGGTAAAAATGTTTCCTGATATAGAATTATATGCGTTGTAATGAAATAAGAAACATCACAAACGATTGTTCTTGTTATAGGCGAAAGCAACGAAAAAAGTATATATAGAATAATTCATTTTGCTTTATTTGAAATTGTTCTTGTAGTGTTGAGAGAGCACCTGTAACATCTACATTATTTTACGTCTTGTAAGTCGTAACAATAAATTTCCAGTTACAATTTTGGGCAGACTCTCGTTCTTTTGATCCCTATTACGGTTTCATCTTTATTTAAAGTGATCTAAAAAATTTTGAAATATTGATAGAAATTTCGATATCTGCTAATTGCAATATTTTAAATACATTTCCTTCGCATGGAATGTTCTATTTCGTAAGCCATTAGCTCAAAGAAAAATTTCAAATCTAAACCTCTTTTAAAATGTAACAAATTTGTGTTTACAAAAGCGATTTTATACTCAAAAATATTTACTCTTACTCTATATATTATTAAAGTTACACAAATAAATTTCCGCCATTTGACAAAACATGGCCCAACGAAAAGATTTTGTTGAAATTGTCAGATGGAAAACGTAATATCGTAAATATGGTCATCTGGTAATAACATAACACATAACTTTTGTCGTGCGTAAGTAGTGTAGTTTTTCTAATTAACTCTAAGGGAAATGTTGATAAATCTTTAGAAGTGATTAACTTTGATATATCAGGTTAATCAAGGCACAAATAACAATGATGTAGAGTAGTTGAAATATTAATGTGAACGAAATATCCATGACAGCCTTTCTGGGCAAATCAGCTGTATGTGGCCTATTATAACGAAACCATCGTTATAGAACACTACCAACAATAAATGATGATGATGATCGTTTCAGTACGACAAAAGCTATGATACTATGCTATGATGAGTTTAGTACAACGATCCCCTAAAGCAAAAGAAGCCCAAAAATCTTTAGCATTATTAAGCTAGAATGTGTTACTTTACCCGCTGTTATCAGTGGACATTACTCTTTCCTTCTGGGTACAATCGATTACATATTGTATGGTCGAATGGGTCTTTTATTCTTACAACGATGGGGAACGAGTGAATCTTTTTTGGTACGCTTTAGTATCTTTACCTTACGACATTCATATGTTAACTAAAAGATGGAAGAAACAGCGGCTAGTGATGGATAACACATTGTGTAAAACATAACGTACCGTTCTTTCACTATAAATTCCCAATTTTCGACAAAAAACAACGGAAACTTATTCATAATTCTCTATATAACTTATTCTATTCCCGAGACGAAATTTGAGATGATAATCTGCTCTATCACAACATGTTCAATCGATATGCTAGAAAACATTTATTGCACGAAAATAAAAAAATATAACATCATAATCAATGTGATCACTAAAAGTAGTCTGAAGTAAATTTTTTAAACACAATTTATAATTTTATAATTCTTTATTTAATAATAGTTTGCAAGAAAAATATAATAAAGTTTCTAATATGTAGTCTTAAGATTAAAGATAAAAATTAGTGACCATCCAAAGCACAACCACGACAATTGGGACAATTGTGGTGCGATTTCAACCATTTGTCTATACAATCAACGTGGAAATCATGATTACACGGGAGCTTACGTATAATTTCATTTAAATGAAAATCATTCAGACACACCGTGCAACATGCTTCCTCCTTCCCCTCATTTGTTTTAGTAGAATATTCATATTTCGGCAGCATATTAATCCTTTCGCTTATTAATTTTTCCAAGAGTTCTGTGAAAGATCTCTGAAGACATCTATTTTTCTTTAATATTCTATTCAAAAAATTTAGATGTTCCTCATCGTAAGGAATTGTTTGGATCGAACGACGATAATCTTCTGCAAGCTTAGTCAGTTCCTCATTAATTCGACTTATGGCGTCCATTATTCTCATATTCTTACAATTTAAGATACTCTTCTACTGTGTGTGATACTGACGTCGACTAATTAATATTTTGGAATCGAGTTCTTTCTTTATATAGATAAATTTTTTCTTCTTATACTTCTAACAAAATGTTAAAACTTTACCTGAATGTAATCTTACATGTCATACAATATAAAACAAATTTTTTTTCTTTGGAAAAAGTAATGCATTTGCTCGAAATAAAAGAAAAAAAATTGAATTTTAAATTAAAGATTACAATTATAACTTAGATTTAGAATTACCTGAACATAAATATTAATTCTTTTACCCGTTCTACCAAAAATTCATAGATTATTATTCTCAGAAGAAACTGCAATTGCTATGAGTGGTCTTTCTGCTGGATTTAGTTACCACTTATTCAACGTTTATTTTCTCATTCTAATAATGAATTTTGTTCTAAAATTCTTTTCACATTTCTCAGTTAATGAGTAGGATAGTGACTCTTATCTATAATATGCAAGTTATCAGAATATTCTATCGATTATCTTATCCGGTTGATCCCATAGCCTGTAGCGTCCATTTAAACAACTGCTTATTTGCTCTGCCTTGGTGCATTTCCTTGAACTTTTTTTTCTTAAATTTGTTTCTGATCTGTCTATGTGGCTGGAAAGTCAATTTGTTCCTTCTCATTTGTAATTTTATAACTCTTCCTTTTTTATTATAATGTTTCCATGGAAAGAGTCCAATTATCCGTGCAAATATATGTTGTCCGTGTATACATGTGTTTTTTTTATGCTCTTTAGTATTAAAACTTTTACAATTTATTTATTTATTTTCATTAGTATTTATTTGGTTTACTAATATTCTATAAATATACTAAAACGGCTTCCCAATTCCTTAAATTAGAAAAGCAAACAAAACACATCTATTCTGTGCATAAGTATTGCATAACTTGTGCATGCAGCTTGCATACAAGTACGTAAACGATTTCATCTAACATTTTTCTGCTTACATTTATATATTTGGGATTTCACTTCCTTATTCTTTAACAAAAATTTCTGCTCTATTTGTACTTGGTCTGCATTGCAGTGCTAAAGTTAAATAGCATAGTAGTAGCAAAGCAATCTTCTGCCTTAAAAGAGAAATAGTGTAATTATAGTATTAAATAAAAGGAAAAACGAGAGATTAGCAAATTGATTTAGATTGATTCGGAAGAAGTGAAAAGACATGACTATCGAATTAATTTTTGCAACAATTCCGAAGATACGGTTGGATCCATAATAGCGGTTTTTTCTTCCACTTACAAAATCCAGGAATATTGATTACAGCATTTATAATAATGGATGTAGAACTTAGTCTTCACCGCTTTCCAATGACTTTAGCAGTACACGGTGATGAAAATAAACAGATGTATACACCTTACAATACAGGCTTAAACGTTTATCAACAATATTCTTTTAGAAAAAAATGTGTTCGCATCCTAAAGTTATTCTCGATTAAAAATATCACTTTACGAGCCGAATTGTCATAATTATCGGGAAACTTTGCTTTTGCTGCTTGGTTCGTAAAGTGGATGCTGCTAAATGCTTAGAAGCGATATTTAAAGCGCAAATAGTAAACATAATGCAGAGTGCGCGAACTATTAACAATAACTGAACTAATGGGGAACCCATTTGGGCGGTCAAGTGGATAAGTCGTATATTATGATTTGCTCCAACGCCAAAAACACTACCAATAACTCAAGAAGTTTTCAATAGTTAGCAGCACTAAGCTGGAAAACACTACTTTCTCTGCTATTATCAGCAGACATTACACCTTTCAAATAGCGCTATTTGCAATCGATTATTTATTGTCTGATCGAGTGGGGGCTTCCATTTTTCCATTCTTCCAAAAGCTACCTTTTCATGACAAGCTCCAAAGCACCCGCGAACTTTACCTTATGGAATTTATATTTTGTATAGTAAATCTATAACCAAGTTTTACAATAAAGCTTTGAATATCGGAGAAATACCGGCGGAGACAAAGTTGTGCGCCTAATGCATATTCTTGATAAACTTAAAATTAATTTACAAAACAGTTAGTTTTGGGAAAAATATAATATCAGTTAAGTTCCTTTGAGCGTCGAGGTAATGAAATTAAGATCATAATAAAATTCTCTTTTTCACGACGACAACTCTATATAAATTGCAAAATTTTTTGTATATTATGCTTAGAGTGAATTAAATAAGGGATGGGACAGGATACTACTCTTGATTGTTTAAGAAAAACGTGAGTTCTGCCTAGTTTGTTTTATATTGAAACGCTTACGAATTGTTTAACAACGCACCATTATTTTGTTTGTATTCTTGCTTCCTTTTCTACTTTTTCGTCCTTCGTCTTAGTTTTGTGTTAAATAACATTTAATGTTGATGGTAATTGGAATTGACGCCAAAAGTACTTTATACTGTTTTTTTTGTTTTGTTATCATTAAGCGGAAGTCTTTTATTTGTAAAGTGAATTTATTTATAGCGAAGATTTCTTTTTTTTTTCTCAATAGTACATAGAACCATAAGAACTAGTGGTTTGAATGAAAGTTGTTTTCAACAAATAACACGGAATCCAAAAAAAAAAAAAGCTACAAAAAACATCCGACAAGGAAATGGAAAACATTTAAAATAACGTAACGTTTTATAAATAAGACTGTAAACGTATAAACAAGACCTGTGCAGACGTTAGACGTTAGTTCGACTGTGGTGGCATATGTGGATGTAATTTCACATTCTGAATAAATTATACTATCAGTAATTCTGTATAATTTTTTCAAAGAAAAAAGTTCTCTGGTCTACTTAATATACCCAATTGTACTCTTCGAGGCAAATGTCTTATAAAAAAAGAGCTGCGTTCACTATCTCTAACTCTACCTAATAAGATCCAGTCTCAAGAAAGCAGAACTTTTACCAAATATCCCGTTTTAGCTGCAACAACTACTGGTACCTGAGTGTACATCTCTCACTGCCGTTTGCTGAAGCGTGCATAGCAACGAGATACATGTAGAAGCCAAGTTATCTTGTCGTCTAGGTTAAATGGATGGGAAAACCTTTGCAAACCTTTTAAAATTGGAAAGATTTTAAAAGAAACATTTCAATTGATGAAATAAGATTACAACAATAACCGTTCAACCGGTAGCAGAGCCTACGATTGGTATGAGTCAGTTTTAAGATGGTCACGATATCATATACGACGACAAACACGTTTGGCAATCGAAACTCATGATACTGGAATATGCCCTCAAAACTGGGCTTGATTTTATCAAAATGCAAACAAAATCTTCATCCGAGTTGATCGATATACATAATCAATAGAGCTTGTTTTATCCTCACGTTTTGCCCTTTGAAAAGGGCATCGGAGACCATCCAAAAAGGCTTTGTGCCTACCTAGCTAACACTGGAGTTCTACATGCCCGTGAGCGAAGGTTTAATTTACGAAGGCATAAGTAGATGGCGCTACTGAAATGCACTAAGCTGCGAAAATTCTTCTTTTGCATCATAAACGTGACGTGTTAACTTCTCTTGTGGGCTTTCAAATAGCAAAACGGAACTTGGAAATAGTTTTTCCGTTGCGTGTGCGTTGTTCATTCCATAAGCAAAGGCAAGCTCTCTATAGAGAAACTAAGAAAAATTGCACTTGTGGCAGACTTGAGCATGATGAAGATGGAGTAAATTAATTATATATAAAAGATCATCCGTCCACGTTAACATGTTGGAAAAAATGGAAGAAATGAATAATTGCAACGGTGCTAACAGAAATGACTACAACAAAAAAAGGAATGAAATATTAAAAAATACTAATCACATATTTCTGTAACGGTCCTCTTAATATCGTGTATCTCAAATTAAGGGAAGATAGGGCCACCATACCAATACATAGAAACCTAATTTCATATGTAAATATTTAATATTCAATAATATCATGCGATAAAATTGGAAAAATAAAATTTACATAGCATATATACCCTAACCACGTACGATACAGGGTACGCCAAGTTTATTCGAATGTATGTAACACCTAGAAGGGATTAATACAAAGCCACTTCTTCACAACTTCATTGCATAAAAAATTTTTCAAGAGAATTCGGGTCTCTTTTTTTTTGGACAAGTTTTTAACACTTCGTGACAGAGACAGTTAAAAAATAAGAAGATTTTCGACAGAAACATTAAATTAACTAAATTTAAATCATGTGAGTGCACGCTTTACGTTCTCATTCCTATAATAACTCCACTGAAAACCCATGGTTTTACAAGAAAATATAGAATATAAATGTTGGTATTTTCTCTGGAAGATAAATAGAGAATTGTATTAAACAAAATATTGTAGGGTATTTAAGGATTGGCTTTAGCCGACTATATCGTTTTTACTTGTTTAAGCCTTATGTTAATGAGCCATTAATTACGGGCATAATCTCGAATATGTGTGGGACCTGAATGAGGTAACATCACGGAGACATCAATCATTTTTTCTTTACATCATTTCTCCCATCGCTTATTCAACTCTCAATTATGTTTTTTTCTATATATTGTTTTTCAATTCATTCTATTCGTTATACACAATTGCTTTGGGAAATTTTATCATTAGTATGATACACAAATGTTTTTTTTAAAATTATATATATAACGACAGAAAATATGCAAACATTCAAATGAATGTAATAAACACGAACATGTAATTCTGTCAATAAAATTGTATTTCAATAATTTAATGGATTATAAATTAATGATTTTTTGCCTCAATTCAATTTAATTAGCAAAAACTATTATGCATGACGTTGTGAGTATATTTGCCCGCTAATCAGTATGAATCTGTGTTCTAGCTATATGCAAGTATAAATGCATATAGGAATTCAGATAGATATCCTTAGTACTTGTGTTTGGCAAATGCATCTAATATAAGTTTTGACTTTATGAAAAGGTGTTTGTTCGGACTACTTAACACGTATAGATAGTGTAATTATATATATGTAAAACATTAAAAACTACCTATTTCGTACTTTCTGTTTGTTTTTAACAAATTCTTTATAGAACAGCTAGTACGTATAGAGTTAATGTAATGCCATATAGAACTGAAGCAGTTCTCTGCGATTTATCCGAAGCTTATAAATTATGCCACACAAGTTTTTTTACTTTATGGGTAATCATGCCAATAACAGTAAAAAAAAATAAGTAATAGTCGGACAAAACCGATCCTTAGTTACCCTACATGTCTTTTGCTTATAAATTCTTATTTTAATTTCATGAGAAAATATCAAAATTTATATCTTGTTTCCATGTTAAGGTATGCTTTTGATGGGCGGCAATATTGACAAAAGGTGCTTAAAGCGTGACCTGAGGTGGTTAAATTTAACAAATTTAATTTTTCTCTCTAAGATCTTCTTATTCTTTAACACTGTTTCTGTCATAAAGTACTAAAAACTAGACTTTGTTGGTATGTAAAGATTCACTTTTCATGAGAACCCCTTTATACGATTGGTTTCAAAAAATAGACTTACCTGGTTCAAATCTAAACGAGGTATTTTTTTTTTGTGGAATTACTTCCGTAATAAAATATAGATGTCGTATAAATGCCAACTTTCCATAGGGACATTTATATAGAACCAAAATATTAATTTGTACCGATTTTCGTCATATAAAGACTGTTTTCAAATGGGGCATTATATGAGAAGTGGCCGTGAAGTAGTCCAATCGAATCCATTTTTGATAACGTTCGCCTTACGGCCAAAACACGTCAGCATACCAAATTTCGTCAAAATATATTAAAAAAATGACTGCAATCTGTATGTTGAATACAAAAGCACGTGATCAAACTTCATATAGACAGATCGAGAGACAAGCTTAAATTGGTTCACAGAATCGTTCTAAATCGATAGATATAATAGATAGATATATATAAAAGATGGACCTATCTTAAGCCCATCTTGGTGTTACACACATCCGCCTAAACTTAATATACCGTGTAGCACATGTGATGTAGGAGATAAAAAGTAAAACTCTTTCATTTATAAATTGAAAACGATTATTCCGTGTAATTAATCGATTATCAATAATTTTTAATCTTTCATTAAACTAATGAAGTGTTTTTGTACAAATTTTAATAGTTTGTTCTCTGTATTTTGATTAATGAATAATTCAACGCTGTGATTTGATATGAAAAATGTTATTTGCACTGCGAACATTTATTGGCATCCTTTGTTTTTCTTATTCCATTTTAGACTTCCGAAAATAAATGTAAACAAAATACACTTCTGATCGAGATTTGGATTAAACCTTTTTTTAATATATTGTCTGCACCATGCCATTATTTTTGGTGATTGGCACACTCTTTTAATAAATAAAAGTTATATTTTAAAATCTGTATTGCATGTATATCTTTCTCGAAGCAAAGGTTTAGAGTAGTATGCGCACTCAAAACAAATATTCCGGAGAGACGTGATTTGTTTTGAAAAAAATAATAATGAATTCTATTTCAAGTTAGTGTTTCGATAATCAGGAAAATGTTTTGAATATTTTGCAAACTCGTGTTTATATTAAATTTACTGTACGCTTGTGACGCTTAGAAAATACGATTAATCAATGATTGCACATCGGCATTTATTAAAATCGACTAGTGACGATTTTTCCTCTATTTACCCAGTTTGAAAATTCATTAAATTGGACAAGGGCTAGCTCATAATCAATTGGGAAAAAGAGCTTTATATAAATAGGGCAGAATATGTAAACACATTTTCTTTGGTCCGTATTCTATAGATAACATAACAAATACTGCAACATAGAAAAAAATATAATTCGAAATCTACATTATATACGATAACATATTCTATATCTCGAATGAGTAGACCTTCGCTTTTCGCTTAAATCAAATATCGGATGTACTGTAGTCAATTATCGGCAATACAAAAAAAAATTGGTTCAATCCTTTTATGATTTTTTTTCTTGTTGTGAAGCTGTACAAACTACGATATAGGTGCATAATATATACGTGCATATGCAAGGCAGCGATAGCTTTAAAAAAATTCGGCTCAAACCAAACGTAATTTCTTTCTTATTTCACTCTACTTCTATGAAATGCTTGTTAGACGGTTTTAATGAATTTTTTGTTTAACATTTAATTTGTGCTAATTCCCTGAAATATAATACATTTGGAATTCTTTCGATTCGCAAACGTCTTTCAACCATGGCAGCTACTGCTTAGTGCCAATAAATGGAAGAAATCGTTCATATAAACCTTAACGTTGCCGACAAGGTGCTTCCAAATTGATTAAAAAGTGATATCAAATATATACGATGTACGAAGCATACGCGACGATTGGTAACCCGCAGCAAATTCGCGAATTTTCGTTTCATTTCGCTCTCAAGTGTTGTACATATATTGCACATATTTTTGGATACCAAAAGACCACGCATAAAGCCCTGGTCGGTCAATTCAATCGACTAGAAACATGTTCACAATCAAATTTCAGATGATAAAAAAAGGTGTGAATTAGTAAAAACTATTCTAGAATTTAATAGGATAGAAAAAATTTTGAAACCAAACAATTTTCTCCAGATAGAGCTCTAGAATATAGGCATCTATGTGATATGCAATAAGTGTTTCTACTTGTTCCAATTATTTGTTAAATGTAACTTACGCTTTCTGGTTGGTTGAAAGAATTTTTTTTCTTTCTTTAGAGACGTAAATATGTGCAGCAGCGTCAGCTTTTGATAGAGGCAAAAAGGCATTTTTTAATTAAAATTCCTCTTAAATTTTAAACAATTGTGTTCATTTAAAAATTTACTTTAAATTCATGTTTTTCACTCAGCGAAAACTTAATATTTGAAAGATGTTTTTCATACTCTGTAGCATTGATTTAGTAGACGTCTCAGACAGAACAGCAAAACGAAAGAAAATAAAATTGAAAAATAAAATGAAATATTATTTGATTTTCATTTTGCTCGTTTTATTTGCTGTAACTATTAACGCTAATTCTGGTGACACATACGCTGTTTTAAAGAGTTTTAAAGAATATTTAAAGTCTCCCGGAATCGAACACGAAGTTGCAGTTCACCGAAATCAAAAGCAAACTTGTGAATTTGGTTTAAAAATTTGTTCAGATCAATGCAAGTCATTTGGTAAGAAAAGCTTCTTCTGCAATCAATTCATATGCCGATGTTTTTAAAATAAAACTTTAACATTACAAGAGTAAAATAAAAGAAGAAATTTAAAAAACAATATCGATTTTTTAGATGTCCATACTATGTATAATATGTATATAATTAAAAAAATTAAATTATTTAAAATTTAAATATAATCTAATAAATATTAACGAGACGTTGCGCTACTTCCTGATGTAATTTTGTTTTGAGTGCAAGTATTTGATAGCCAATCGTTAGACAGGCACGCTATTTAGCCAGTTTAGCTAGAAGCTCTAAATATAGATAACAGTTCACGTTATGATATCACACAAGCAAGAAAATGATATTCGGTTGTGATTGAGTCTTATCTTAAAAAGAAGATTAAATTTCAATACTTTATTATATCTCTGGCGAATACGGCCGATTTTTTTTCACTTTTGTACAAACACTACAGGATAGCTAATGCAATATACGAAACACTTTTGTTAAATCTATCCGCTTTAAGGTATGAGTAATGAGCAAAAAACCAATTTTTTTGTTTACGTTCGGAAGCAGAAGTATTCTCAGTTTACGTTGTAAAGCAGGCCATTTCATAGACCGATTTGGCCTATTTTCAATAGGCCAACTTGCCTGCAAAAAGTGTCAATTTTTCTGAAGCCTATATATACAGTTTTGCGAGCAGAAGAATGTTTTCCACAGACGTTGCAGAGAGGAACAGGCGGACAGATGGACATCCTTAAATTTATTCTAAATTCGGTACTTATCTGAAATATATATACTTTACGGTGTCTACGAAGCTTCCTTGCCCATCCTTCGGTGGAGGGTATAAAAATGGATGGGAGTTCGGTCATAAAAAAGGAACATTGAATGCAGCGGTTACCGTAAGTAGCGTAAACAAATTAACAACCATTTGAGAGCTCTCTTGCTCTTTTATTCTCATTACTTGTACGGAGAAAAATACTATCACGTCGCACTGCATCAACTATCTGCGAAACACAAGAGCATATGCATAGACTTCTGTTCTTTTAAGTGCATATGTATAAATGAACGAAAAACAAAACCAAAGATGACACATCAAAGGTAATTTGTTCTCGTTTTATCTTCTATATAAGCTCAGATTGAAGAATACGTAATTTTATGTGTGCGTATGTTAGTTTACCGCTCCAATAAACATCAGTAAAAATTTTCTTTTGGCCTATGAAGACATTTTTCCTAATTAAAAAACGTATATTGTTAGAATACATGCATATATATTTCAGATATTTTATGAAATTTTCTTCATTAACTTTAAGGTGTTGCACAAGACGCGTTACATTCCCCAGAATATATTCCAGGCATATTCTTAATTCAAATACAGTATAGAGATTCGAAGTTCTTGGTCAAAATACTGGAAACAGAAATGTACAGAATCCTCACCTCTGAGTGGTCCTACTAGGCAACGTAGATGTTGTTAACGGGCAGGACCCACAGTCTCATTAGATTCTCCCAATTACAACCTCATTAGCTGATGAGGCAGCCTCATTAGCTGTCCGTAAATGGGAGGATCATCCGAAACAATTATCGGTTAAGAATACTTAAAAGGATTGTAGAAGGTAAGAATTGGAAGAATGGCCTCTTTCGTATTACTTCTTTAGTATAATCAGCAATATGATGAGCTCTTCACATCGCGCCAATATCGAATGAAGGAGCATGTGAGCGTTGGAGCTGTGTCAATGGCTTTCCAAGAGAGAAGATAATAGAATGGGCTTTCTAATTTGTATACAGGATACAAAGGTGCTAGCAAACCTACAGGGATCAGGTTGACGAAAGAGGTATTGCTCCTTATAAGTGTTTCTTGTTGGATACATTGCTTGGAGCTAACTTTTTTGATGGGTACGGTCGCTCGTAAAGTATCGTAATTATTGTGGAATCCGAAATAGAAAAATACTCTTACCAGAGGGATATTATATATATATATATATACCCAGTGAATATTTATTTTGGTACTTCGAACTAGTGGAGCCCCTTTGATTGGGGATTGTTGCACTACTCAGAGGACACTGGCTATCGTTCGCTGAAAAATAGTCCTGTTTTTAGGTTCATCCTGGGTATAAAGTTTTAACAGAGATACCCACATAAAATCGAAGCAGGAATCTGCCTTGCAAATCCCGGAAGACTGAACATTATCAACTCTTTTCTTCTTTCTATGGCCGTTAGACATTAACCTTGATGCTTACTCCTCCAGAATCTTTTTCAACTCAAAACAAATGCTGAGGATGTATTGTACGCATTCTTCTAGTCGTGTCCGAAATACCGAAATTTGGAGAATAGTGTTGGACCGTGTGCCATATGCTGCACTTCAGTATCGTTTCCATTACGTCATCTCCTCAGCAATAACACGACTCTATTTTTGAATTAATTCTTCGTTCTGATGCAGACGTTTTCTTGCAAGCTTCTGTACAAAAAACACGATCGAGGTAAATAAAAAATAGGTGCGATAAATTTTACTTCAAAGATATCAAAGAGAACTGTTTTGCATCAGATTTGTTTTAAATATAAAATTTTCGGAACAGTACGTTTAATCGTAGACAGTAATTTGAAAAATATAAACTTTTATGGATTAAGCATTTTTATTAAAAAGATTTCATTTCAGCACCTTAAATTGTCATGTGAGTAAAAGAAATTAAAGTGAGTAACAAATTAAAATTCGTACAGAATTTACGTTACTTTCTCCAATTGCTGACTCTTATTAAATTTACAATTAATGATATTTTTGTGGTGCATCGCATTAACACAACAAATCTGACTTAAGTATAAAGTAATTTGCAATCATTACCGCACTTTACACTCATATCAATATCGAGAATTGCTCAGATCGCCCTTAACTATTAATTAAAATTACCTTAAATTCTCTTTACATTGTGATTAATCGCTGTTAACGGTTATAGGCGATTACAGGCATTAAAAGGATGCATGCGTTGTGGTTTCGAAACGCTTACAACACATTTTAAAATTCTCAATTTACTATAACTTTATCGAGCACACAAGTCCATTATTCTTTCTTTGTTCTCTTCTCTAATTTGAGCTAATGTAGTTAATTGCCTTAAGAAATAAGGCGAACATGTTAGAGAAATTTTTTAGATTTTTTTGAAAAGTTGATTATACACCATCCATTTGGAGATAAGATAACAACAGCAACAAAATGACATGAAATATAAACAAGTAAACACACAACTCATTGTAGGTTTAAAAGCTGCAGTCAAAGTAGTTGTGAAGCGACGGTTGAATATGTTTTTCAAAGCAATGGTTGCGGGCATTAAAGCAAAAACAAAAAAAGAAGGAAGATAGACAAAATGAAAGGGGCAAAATACTCCATACTTTTGTCATAAGATTTCTATTACAAGGTAATAAATGCCTAGTTATCTAGGATCTATTTAGATAAGATAAAGACCAGCATGAGCTTAGCTCTTCTTAGCTCTTTTTGTTTGTCGATTTCATTTTTAGATTAGTAATAATATATCAAAGAAAGTTTTTTCGTTAACACTCTTTGCGTAATGGACAAAGGACATAAAATACTTGGAGACTATAAAATAGTTTAAATATAATGAAAAAATAAATTTAAAAATTGTTGCATTACTTTTACAACTATCGATGATATTTGATATTGACTCTGTTTCAAATTTCCATAGTAACACAATAATTGTGCTCAACATGGTTATTTTATATCATTTTGAACACAATAATTAAATTGAACTTAAGAATGAACTTTGCGAAGAATGATTCAGCGACGAATAATGTGTAGCGAACATATTTTAAAAATATCCGGTTTTGTTTTTTCTGTACTTTTCTCATCGTCTCTTTTTACATCACATATTTATAACGTATCTTCTAAACTCCTAAAAGTATTCGATACTTCCTTGCACCTTCTGTTTTGTTCCGCTCTTTGCATCTGAGTTCTATAATCGCAGTAATAAAACTTTCTAAGTAACTTTACATGAAACCCTAGCGTTAAATGTTCACATTTAATAAATGGGGTTGCACCAGTAGCAATTATTTCATTTTTAATAAATGTCTGTTCCACCCTCATTTAATTCTAAATATTGTCGGATAAGCTCCACTTTGCAGTTCTCAGTTACTTCAAGAATTGAACGCTATGCAGAGGAGAAAAGAAAAAAAAGGGCAATGGAAAATGGCAAAAGAAAATGGCACTACTAGCAGCGAAATCATCGAGTGACTATTTATTCATAGGGAAAAAATCAAGATAAAGAATTGGATCTTGTTTAGGTCTATTTTAAATGAAGTAAGATTTCAGATATCTTCATGCTATAGATATACTAGACTGGCTATAAATGAATTTACTTCCCATTCAATAATAATTTCTTCGACTTCATTAATGAAAAGTTCCTAGGTTTACATAAAATAAGATACTGGCAAATAAGAATTTTAAAGTCTCTTCGGAATAAAGATTAAAGTAAAAAAAAGATTAATAACAATATGTGTAGTGATTTTAGCTGGTCGAACTAAGCCACTTTTCAATCGCACCCTCAGCTAATCCTGATAAATTGATGTTTATTTTGATGTACGTTCTCCTCTTCTCCCTTCTCTCGCTGGTTGCGCTGGTAGACCGCATTACATGTTGCTAGCTCAAGTCCGTGATTTAAGTTTTGAAAATTGAAGAAAAACCGTAAATTAATTGCCATAATTTTGAAGACTAACAAGTGAAAAAATTATATTCGATTGTGAACGAATCTTTTATACCCTTTATCTCAAATAATCTACAATATTGCGTGATGTAAGATGATGTTTTCAATTTTTGTACAAATATTATATGATCCTCCATAGAATATATTGCAGTTTATGCGTAATGAGTAAAAGCCCGAGAAACCAGAGATGTTCTCTGTCTACGTTATATTTTAGAAAGGTTCCTTGTTTAATTTGGTTCGCTTTTTAACACAAATCTGAGTGCCAGAACCTCCAATGCGATTGCCAAATTTTAGGCCAAGATCCTTATTTTTAGATCGTGACATTTTCTACCAAACTTCTAATATCTTCTATAGGGAAAAACGGTAAAATTCTTTTTTCTTGGCCTTATTCAATAAAGTCGATATACATCTTCATTACTTATTATTTTATGTAATGATATGTTACCTATATACGTAGACACTCTAAATATGTAATTTCAATAAGGAGGGACTTATGTTCATTGTTAGTGTAAATAATCCTTAAACATAATTACGATATCTTAAATTTTACATCGTTAATCACAAACTATGTTTATTCTAGTTAAGCTGTGGCATTACAAAATAATTACTTATACATAAATTAAGATATAATGATTTGTTTACAAATTCGTTAAAATTACAATTTATTATCGACCGCGATAGTTACAAAAATTTGTTACTTTCTTTGACCTTCATTTGAATACATAATCGTCTTTGAAGTTAATTGTTAAAGCAAAGTGATTTTCTTAGAAAGTTGCCTCAAACCATTCATCAAATATGGAGGGAATTTATTAAACCATATTACGCTATTAGAAATAAATCTTTTAAATGAAGAAGTTGAAGCAAACGATGCACAAATCTAAACTTGGAAGATTTATTTAAAACATTAATGCTCTTTCAAGAAATATTAGAATTAAACTCTCCAGCTTAACTTAAAGAGCTTTGCTGTAAAAAGTTATTAAAAGATTCGCATTTATCTTCATTTAAAATGACTCCTGCCGCGGTGCCACAGCATTGCGAAGAAGGCTGTATAACTTGCTTAACAAAATTTAGTAAATCCTTTTCCTCGCTTTCACTTTCATATATAATAACATAAACGAATCATATGTTTGCAGGTAAATTTAATGTAGATGCCATTGTAAGAAGGGATTGAAGATAGCTTATGTTGATTAAAAAAAGAATCTACAGATGATCCACCTCGAACAATATTGAATAATTCTTCATTTCAAAATTAAGGATCTCACGTATCTGGGCTAATTTTCCTACATTTCGAAACCTTTGTTGGTCGGAAGAAGAGAGGAATTTTTCATTTCAAAGTTAAGGATCTAACGTATCTGGGCTGGTTTCCCCACATTTCGAAATCTTTAATTGTCGGAAGAAGAGAGGAATTTTTCATTTCAAAATTAGCGATCTCACATATCTGAGCTGGTTTTGCTACATTTGGAAACCTTTGATGGTCGGAAGGAGAGAAGAATTTTTCATTCCAAAATTGAGGACCTCACGTATCTGAGCTGGTTTTCCTGTCCGTATTTCAATTACATTTCGAAACCTTTGATAGTCGGACGAAAAAAGGGTAAGAAATAGAATGGATTTTATATTGAAAAGAAAATAAAAAAAACTAAGCCTACAAAAAAAATGTACTTTCAATAAACGAATTTCTCGAGGTCAACTTCCTAAATAAAACATTTTTCATTGTATTAGGAAATCAAATGGAATACGTTTCTCGAATGCAAAATGACTGTTGGGCGGTGAAAATTAATTTTTGAAATTAAAGTACCATCAAATTTTAAAGAAATCGAGAATTGTGGTGAAATTGAAAAAATCCGAAATTTCTACAAACATCCACTTATATGTACAACGAATAAGAAGCATAGAAAAATATAGAAAAAAAATTAAGATAACTTAATAATTGAATAACAACAGTGTTTTAATATAACATATAAATATATTTTTAATTATAAACAAAACAAAAAACAAATTACTCAATGTCAATTATCATTTTTATTGATGGTAAATATTTACAATTTAAATTTGTATTCGCACACTGTGTTACAGTCAGTCAAGATATCATACTGAGATGCATATGATTTATTGCTCTACTATAAATTAAAATGATTGTGAACACGATTTATACAATAGCGATGCCAACAACAATCAGAAAATTGAGTTTTCTACCCAAGAAAACTCTGCTCATATGAAGTTCATAATCACACACAAAACCAAAGTAACTGCAGATGTGTCAATTTGACAATAGATTATTTCTGTAATTTGTTCATAGTTAGAGCGAAACAGTTTATAAATGAATTCCATCTAAATCGATATAGAATCTTAAAATGTCACTAAACATTCATATATACCGTGATTTCAAAAATTTCAAGAAAAAAAATCTAGAAAACGATACAAAATCAAGTATTTAATTTCATAGTGAAAGAATAAATTTTCTATTGATTTTCAGTGGGCAAGTATGTGGTTGAATTGCTATGCGATCGTGCAACCTACAAATCTCAAGGTCCCGGAAGTTTGTGAGCAGAGTCACACATTTGAAATTATCTAAACATAATCTTTTCAATTGATTTTCTAGTAAGTTGTTGCAGCACATCAGCTCCTTTTTTTCATTTCTTCACCAAATGATTAATGTAAAGTCCTGATGAGACATAATTCCTCTACCAATGTATGATTGATTTTGATAACAAATTTTGCAATACAGCGCGTTGGCTAATCAAACATTAATTTGCATGCAATGTTTGCCACGATAATATTTTGTGACTTTCAAATATGAATTGAAAAAATTTATGTTAATTAAAGTGACCGCAAAGTAAGATAATAAACATTCTTAACGAACACACTGTTTTAAATGATGTGTGTCATTGTGAAATTTTAACGATTACAAATTTTGATGCGCAACTTGTGAAAATGGAAACTATGCTTTCGCAGCATAGCGAGTTTTTAAACAATTATTAAACGATAGGACTATACAACAGGAATCACGATGGAGGTGGAAGATGTATAGAGTTTTAATCAGCGTGCGATCTTAGGTCAGCCCGATATATAGTTCGGGTTTCGACGTATCGTAGTCGCCTTCCCCATAACTGCTTTCATGGCAAGTATTACAATTTAAGACAAATGATGATTTAAAGGACATTAAAACCGCATTTAATTCAGCAAATTGTTAGCACATTATCAGCAACAAATCCCTAAATGTTTAAAAAATATAGTATCAGATTACTTAAAGGCTAGAATTTTACACTACAATCCTAAGTGAGGAGACAACCTGTATAAAACAAAACAGAATGCAGGATCATACGCTGCGTATATAGGTTCTTGAAAAGCCTATAATTACAGTTTCTACCGATGATACTGTAGTAATTGTTGCCAAACATAAGTTCACATAATTAGCACAGCCCAAAATGCGATCAATAGAATACGCTTGTCGTTAACTTTAATAGGTAGATCAAAAGGCAAAAAAATTCTCATAAGAAACCTGGAGAAGAAGAAGACAGCGTCCATTGACGCTGTGATTCTATCATTAAGGAAGCTATAAAATGGAGTAGATTAACTTCTAAAGTTCATCTAAATAATATTAGATCAAAAGCAGCCAGCATAGGTATAGTCGTACATATATGTAAATGTATGTAGAGAATACAAGCAATTGGTACAGTAACAAGAAAAAATCGCAAAGGCTTACTGATCAATGTGCTTAAATCGCTAATACTATACGCGAGTCCTACGTGATATTGGGCGATGAATAATTAATCTCACAGTACGAACCTTAAATCATACAGTAGGGATCTTATATAAGATAAGGGCGCGGAAGGTCTTTCACACAATACACCAGAGGCTTTTTGTCTGATTCCGGTCGATCTACTGCCTAAAAAGAAGCTGTACAAGTAAAACCTGACATCGAGATAGAAGCGCGGTCTTAGCAGAGATGTAATGCTAGACGAATGGTAACCCAAATGGGAAAAGAAAGATAAACTTAACATTTGATAGTAAATATGGAAGATTGACTCTAGCAGAAGCAACGTGAAATTGGTTTATGCTTAGGTCACTCACTGGGCGTAGATTCTATCTCTATCTCTTTAAAGCAGCAGAGGACGCATAATATTTATTCTAATGCGTCCAGTTCGCGTGAAGGTGCCGACATCGTAATATCTAATGCAACCCTTGACAGCGATAAAAGTGAAATGGAAAGCTATTAAAAAAACTCTCCTTCGACATTTTCCCGGCCTTACGGATCTAGGAGGGGAATCTCATCGACGGTCATTAACAATAAATTCTTCTATTCTGCAGGAAGGAACGATGGTGCTTTAGTTAGAAACAATTTGGGGTGCTACTATGCTTATTGCAAAAATCATCCTTTTGTTACTCAATTGTAAGTTGAATTGTTTCTATATTGTAGTTGGATTACACCTATTATTAATATTTATCTTTTACCATTAGCTTTCCTTCGCAATTTGAACGTTTCGACTATCGATTAATAATTCTTTGCTAGGTAGAAATGGGATCTCAGTTGAGTCCACACTCGATGTTACAAACGATAAGGAATACATTACATTTTCCTCCTTCGCTTGGACGAAACCCAAAAAAGAAGGAAAGTGAAAATAGCGAAAGCGAAGCCAACTATCAAATATTTGTCAAGTCCATTTGAAGATTTGGAAATGATTGATCAACTGACAGAATCGCAATTAATAATATTTTTTCCTAAGTGTTACTAAGGTAAGTATCTAAGATTCGCTCCAATCCGATTGTAATATCAATTCTTATATTTTCAAAATATTTAGTTTTCATCCCCTTGATATTTCGCCAAAGTGTGTATGGCTTAGCAATGTGGGCGATATGTCCTAATTAAAATAAATTTAATTAAACACAAAAGTTTATGTGTTTATATAAGCACGGATATGCGTGTAAATGACCGGTAATCTGAATATATTTTAAGTACTTGGAATTTGTACATAATACTGTAAAAGTCTCCTATAAAGACATAAAATAAAACTGGCAGAATAAAATTCTATATAACTATATTTAGTCTAATGCATAAACCGTCGTTGTGCATACATCTCACACTGAATACAAAAATAAGTGGATTTCGTGCATAACGTTATTATATAAGTTTTAATGTTATTTTTAATTGCTTTATTATTTTTTTTTTTTTTTAATGTTACTATAACTAATTAAGGCAGATCATTACTGTTATTGGTCTTTTAATGAGAGAGTGTTGTGCTACCTAGCAACGTGAGTCTCAAAACCATTGCAATTTATATAACATTTCACTTAAGGGATAATCTCACTTTGTGTGCGTATTTCTAAATTTATGTAAATTTATAAAAAATTTAAAAATTTATCAATATTCAGATTTTTGCAGGTGAACCTACAAGTATTAAAGAGCAAACAAAATTTTTTCATTTCAATTTTTCCAAACAAAAAATGGAGGCATGATAGTTCGTATGGACAATCTTTTTTTTGGGGGTTTAGACGATCTTACCTTGCCACTGCAGATAATAATTTTGCAACAAATTTTAAGATAATTATAACTAAGGAAATAATTCATAACTCACTAAAAAATCTCATTTTGCAGATCCAAATAAAATTTTTTATTAATCGGAAGAAAACTAGAGAATTTAAGAACGCGTTTAATTTCAAACGAACTTTAACCACCATTGGATTTTCGAATTTATTTAATGTTATGCAATATTTTTATGGACGTGGCACAAACTTTAACCACCCGCTGTAAATGCAAATTTAGAATTTATTTAATACTTTTATGGGCGTGACGGGGGTGGATTTCAAATATTTTTATTCGTATCAAGTTGCCCAGTGCACCGAAAGTAATTCGAAAATGGCTTTTGAATAGTGTTCGAAAAGTTAATCTTTTATCTCGCTTAATATTATTTCGTTGTTAAGATAGTCAATTCTAGGAAATAGTATACACAGCATAATATGGTCGTAAAATTTTTCTTTTCAATAATTTCACGATTTCCTTGGCAAGAGAAAATTGTAACAACTCTAAGATAAAAAAAAATCAATTCGTTTAAAAAATTAAACGATATACAGAGAGGTCAGTTTGTCATAAGCCTTTTAGAATTTTTACTAAATACTAATGTTTTTTCATGATTTTTTAATTTTTAATAATTTTTGAATAAATAACACAATTAAAATCATTAACAAAAGTTTTCATTGGTGACACTTAAAATAAATATAACAAACAAGATTGTAGTTGTACAATTTTCTATGTTGCCTTAAAATGCCACAAACGGTTAGCAAAGAACAAACCAAAACCGAATTCAAATAATTTTTAATTAAGAAATTTTTGAAATGCAACTAATCATTGTTAGTCTTATAATAGATGGTCTTTTAGATAGAAATAAACTATGATATCTTGTTACTAATCCGGAAGCTTCGCAGAGTTTAGTTGAATAGATTTTTTAGGGCGCGTTCTGTTAGAAATGGAGAAATCTGCAATCGAGTGACAATCTATCATAACATAGATAGAAGCGAAAATAATTAAAAAATAATTGAAAATTTTTGGATGGATAAATGAAAAGAAAAATTAGACAGATACTACTAAGACTTTAGGAGAAGAACACAATATATAGCTTAAGTGAATTTTCTATAAAAAAAAAAATATTTTTAATTAGCGTTATGGATGCTTTGTATCTTCTAAAATATGTGGAAAAAATTTCATTACACGAAACAAATTTTTTCTATGAAATTTAAAGCTTTTCTGTAAGCGTTCTAAAAAAAGTGTGTGTTTCAAATCTCTTGTCTAATAATTTGTAATTTCTCCAAGGCACTAACAGATGTCTTTTTTGAACTGTTTTGAATTTCCAAAACATCCCAACTATCCAAAAAACGTGCAACTGGCAAATCAGTTGTAAGAAGACTAACTGAAGTCTTGACTATTTATGTGAATGCCTAGGCTTGGTTGTCTTGACAGTTTATAGTAGACAAATATGGACGGAAGCCACCATACCTCTCTGTATCGTAAATTATTTATGTTTCTACCTAATAGGAAAGCAATGAGGAATTTGACAGCGAAGGTTGGAATAAGGATGCACAAGCATACATTTTCCGTTAGCAAAATGTTTTTTTCTATACGAACATCTTTTCCTTTTCTTAAAAAATATGTCACTAATCAATATGTTTTGCTCTTTGTGAGATGTTTATTTAATGCGAATAACACTAATTATTTGCTACTCAAGTATAAATAGTAATTAAATAACGCATATAGATAAGCGACCGGTTCTCATGTCTCACACGTGCCCTCATAGCCTCAAACGATACGAATATAAACATATGTTTGCTTTCATACGCAGCCAGCAAAGATATAAATAAACGGATGCCGACATACATATGCCAACAATGTCTTTACAATTCTCGCCCTCATAATTTTGCTCCAAAAGTGTGTCAAATGACAATAAGTTTCCTAATGTTAGTCTGTTTGATGATATGCTATTGATGTTATGCTTGCTGTGGCATATACTTAGTTCTATATATATATATATATATATATATGTTTGGGCACGAGTTTGTCGAAACTCGTCTTCATTCAGTTTCTGACAGTGTGACTAAATGACATATAATTAAAACTTGGATACTCAGCAATAAGGAGCCTGCAGTTTATAGTTTATAAAGAAACAGCAACAAAAACAATAAGAACAAAAATTAAACAAAAGCAACAGTGTGGAAAAATTGGTGTAATTAAAGACACTATATATGAACTAATTATTTCGTTCTTATTGTAAGAGTAATTATTTATGTTTTTTTTTAAATGTGAATCGTTTCCTGCAACATTTCAGACAGGACTTCGTTCCATTTAGTCGGTTATGTTGTCTTCAATAGCTTTGTTAACATATTTTGTTAGGATTACTGTGTACCTTTGTATCTAACGCCAAAGCAATACAAATTATTTTAGAAATATTAGACAACGTATGTCTTTTAATTTCATTTTTTTTGGTATTAAAATTAAAAAAACAAGTAAAATAGTATACATTTTGATCGATTTTAATTGTATGGTAGTTTTAAAAAATTCAATGACGAAGTAATGTAAACAAGTCAGAAAATCATATTCGCCCTTCTCTTTCCCACCACCTTTATCTTAAAAAAAAAAAAAAACTCGAAAAAGACTAAATTTTGATACTCCACATATTGGTGTGCCTGATTTTTTCTATTTATGAAAAAAAAAAATGAAACTGCCTGCGTGCGAGAGCTTTCAATGTTTCTGAAGTCGAATGTTTGCACAGACATTTTACACAGACATTACGGAGACATTACGTAGACATTACGTAGAGATTACGTAGATATTACACGGACATTACCCGCACATTACATAGATTTTAGACTGATATTACACGGACATTATGCAGACATTACCCAAGCATTATGCAGACGAACAGACGGACATTACACAGACATTATGCAGACGAACAGACAGATATTACGTAGACATTACGCAAACATTACGCAGACGAGCAGACTGACGTTACACACACATTACACTTACATTATATAAATATTACACGTACATTACACAAACATTGCACAGACATAACACAGACATCACACAGACGTTATACAGACATTACATAGACATTACGTAGACATTACATGGACTTTACACGGACGTTACACAGACTTTGGACACACATTACACAAACGAGCAAACAGATTAATTTAATTAATTATGGGGTGTCTGAAGCTTCCTTCCGGGCAGCAGCAACAGAATGGCCAACTATGCTTCGATGGTAGATATAAAAATAAAATTCCAATACGTTACGATATAGTTATTAAAGTTGAGTCTTCAGCTTTTTGAGAAGCAATAAACATTTTGTCGATCAACTAAAATACCCCTTTTTGACGTAATATTTTATCTCAATCTATATTAATTAAAGATCATATGTAAAGCAAACATTCCCTATAAGAAGAATACAATTTTCGTACTTGTTTTTCATAATTTCATTTTAAATTTAAGTTATTTCATTATTTTATTTTTACTTTTGCTTTTTCTAAGCAATACTTTTCCATTCTTTTCGTTTTTCTGGGTTCCTTCATACGGGACATTTTCCTATCATGAGCTTAGCAGATGTCAATGTAAATTTGCCTGATACACATTGCATTTATTCTAATTTCAAAAGAAAAAAGAAAATTAAACTAAAAAAACGGAAACTCATGCTTTGATGTTCTTATGCATACATATTCGAAGGTAAAGCTGATACACTTTCCGCTTCAATTTCCTTCTCATCGTATGTGTACAAAACATAAAAAGCGTAGATATAATATCAACTTTAACTCAAAACCATCGCCATATTGTGGCATGTGTGTGATAAGATTTTTATTTAATTTTTGTGAAAGTCCCTAGTAAGGCATCAAAGGAATCTCATGAATGGTTCAGTATTGCAAGGTTCGTTCTTTGGAAAGTGGAAAGAGACGTTATTTGTTTTTGAGGTGGGATAAATGCTTGCTTTAATGAACGCGAATCGAATCTATTGCAGAAAAAGAAAACATCATTTTCCTTGTTTTTTTGAACCTAGACAGCTGATGTAAAGTAATAGTGTATCGACACTTTTAAATATGACTTGAATATGACTTCACAAAGTAATCAGCATCAAATTTAAATTCGATACAAGCATGTCTGTTTATCCGTTTGTGTAATATCTGTGGCAAGGGCTCTTCTGGCCGCAAAAATTTAATTTTGTCTGAAATATTGGAAGTTCTTATACATCATATTAATATTAGTTGTTTATGTGCCAAGTCTTGTAGGTTATATTTCAATGTATTAAGCGGTTTGTGCTGCGATAGTTAAAACAAGAGTTCGATCAAATGGTTGATCTCTTAGACTTCGAAAGAGGCCATGCCGTTGGTGCTCGGCTAGCTGAAGCTTCTGTAAAGAAAACAACTAATAATAACATACACAAAACATCCTCGGCGAAGAGGAATAGTGAGCGAAACCGAAACTTAATTGGCGTACACCTACGAACATTAAAAAGGATTGTGGTCAGACAAAGTAAAACTACCGTAACAAAAGTAGAGAACTGAACACTCGCTTGAGTAAAACATCACAGAGATGGCCCCCACAATTTTTTTAATAAATAAATATTGTATCAGTTGTTCACATTATTTTGTCCATCTCCTGCGTATGTATTGCATATGTGAATTGATGGGCTGATGGGAAAGCTAAAAATGGGATTTAAAATTTAAATTTTCGTTAAAAAGTTCCAATTAAGACAATTTTTTCTTTTTTAAGTTTTTAAAATTTTCCTCATCTTTTTGTTACTATTATATACCATTTAATTCCTAATGTATTCTTAATCACAAGACTACACAAACTACTTTGCTAACACTATAGAAGAGAAAATGAGTATAATTAAACAATTGCATCTAAAGCAATCAATTCCACTGCCTTTCTTTAATACTGATGGTGAAATATACGAAAATTTGACAGTAAAAAAAAGTACGAAATAAGTAAAATTACGTGATTTCCTATGTTGTGTTGTATACATTACGTAGAGTGGAGATTGAATGCAGCCTTATGTAATAACTGCATGTGTTCGTCCAATTTCTGTTGTGTACTTAATTTTAACTGGTACAACACTTTAGAGTCCAGGAATTATACTTTTCACATCAAGCCATACAATTGCCACAAGATAAACCTGATGAAAGCAAACTAATTTTTCACTCAGTCATAATGTATCACACTTTTCTCTTTCTCCTCCTTTTTCATCAGTTTTACAAAGGTAATAGCGACGATATACAGCCTTAAGAAAAAAAGAACAGCGCCAATGTTGGACAAACGCAGCTGTAGAAATGTAAACCACATCAGGTACAAACTCTCAGTCTCATATCGAATTAAGTTTTACTTGGACCGACAAATTTTCTGTCACTTGTGTTGTTTAACGTTCATAATATGTATACAAAAATTTATACGCAAACTGCAAATTGCTTACTATTCAAAAAAAAAATTAAAGTTCTTGAAAGAGACTATGTTGACACAGAAATGGTGTTGGTTTACTCGATCCCGGCAATTATTGACCGATATATTAAAATGGGTAATAGTACGCCTACTAACGTAGAGTATAGTATTCACACTGCGTTTGTAATCGTATGAGAAAAGCCAAAGAAGATACAAACGCACTTTGTTTTAATTTCATCGTTTGCCTCAAGTTTTCCAAGTTTTATATTTGTTTGACGGTGAATTTCAACCTAAAATTCGTGTACATTTCATATGCTTATATTGACACGGCGAAGATAACACGTAGTGAACGTGATTGTTAGACTGTTAAAGGAGACACTGTACATTGCCATCAACAGCGAGCAAACTTTGAATTTTGTTACGTTGATTTTAATTGAAAAGTTTCAAATACACTTTCCTACAACGTCACCAACATACACATTTTTTCATTACAAATATTTTCAATAATTATTCATGAAATGTGTTTTAATAAATTGGGAAACTCCGCATATTATTTTTTAATTATTTTATTTTTTTTTATTTATTTTAATAATTAACTTGAATTTAAAATTATAAACTAAAGAAAAAAATAAAAGCGTTATAGTCGTTCAAGCCAGTCCATTAAATACTCTACTCCGCTTTGCCTAACACCATTCTTCACTTTCGTGAGGAAACGTGAAAGATTGTAAATATGTGTAGTGTAGTGTAAAGAAATAGACCTACGTCATCCACATTCTGTGCAGTTCACTTTTATGTCAAATTACACAGTCAGGAACTCAGTTCTATCGTAAAATATTAAAAATTGAATATTTTTTTTCCTAGTAAGGGCTTGTTTTTCATAAGAGCAGTTATAAAAATAGACGTATGTGGTCCAGTTATTGTTATATCAAATCACTAATACCGACCACTTTTCATTATAAAATATTAAAGATTAGACTCTTTTGTCTTACTTTTCAAAAGAATCCTTATGTGAGGTGGGATTCAAAAAACAGACTCATGTTATTCCAATTTTGTTCAGTTAATTTTTATGCTACTTTATGTTACTATAACCGGTGCTCATTTTCATCATAAAATATTGAAGATTAGATTTTCTCTCAAAAGAAAAAAAAATTAAAATATAAAACTTTCAAATAAATGTTACATAAAACTCTAGTTTTCTAGGCTGATAAAATTTGCAGAAAAATGTTTAAATTTAATTAGAAATCCTAGCTTTAGATTTTTAAATAATAAAATTAACTTTGTTGCGTGAGTTATTATATTAAATTAAATTTGAAAAAAGGAGAATGAATATCGTATATTTATCTTTAATTTCTGTCTTTGAAAAATGATACATAATGTGATAGATGATGAGAATAGTTTGAGTTTTGGATACAGAAATTTTGCCGCAATCGCACGATGGAAAAAGTAAATTCTTTGATAATTATTTTTTTTGATCAGCTGTTTTGAGGTGGTAAGGGGCGGGAGGATGGGGGATTTGGAAAGTTGCGAACATCATATACCGATAAATCGTTACCGATCCTTATACCGATATACCGATACCGAAGGAAATATTTCGTCTCGTTACAACTTTGCCTGGAAAAAAAGAATAAAAATAACTGCAAATAATTGGGGTACAGCTGACGAAACTAAACGCGGTTATAATAACTCTTTGACAGATCTATTTCTCTAATCTCTGATTGTGACGCGGTAAATAAGAAAATGAGTACATTAGACAGGGTACTGATGGATAACTCAATGTAGGTTCATGGGGTTCTTAATTTCCATTTTTCAGCTTTCGATTTTCTTCTACTTGCTGAAGTTATCCTAAGGAATTTCCGATGTCGTAAAACTAATCTAAAATGGAAATAATCAGAAGATCGTAATAAAATATAGACCGTACAACTGCAACAACTAAAACATCATTGACAATTTTTCATACTTCATTTGGTATAAATATTTGCCAGGGCTAAAGCTAGCATAATTAGTCATAAAATAATTAATATTTCAAATGTACTTCATTATACGTTTATCGAATAATTTTTGAAATCGATACCTGCAGCGCTATTGGTTTACATAATAAAATATAATTTAGGAAAAACTTGTTTTTATTATATGTTTGTGTGAATACAACTACCCTATACCACTTGTCATACAGGATATATTAACTTTTTTATGGAGGTACATAGCAGGGGGCTTAAAATTGCTCCAAGTTTTATTAAACCAAATGATTCAAATCCATTTTCCTAATCCATTTAAGTTTGTCTACCTGTTTGTCTGTATATCTGATGTCTTTACATTAATTATTTTGTTTAACTTACAAGTCGAAATTTTGGAGATACTTCGACAAGAGATTTGGTAGGCTGACATGTCTTATCCTAAGGATTCGGTTTGGAATGCACACACTTCTCATATAAAGTCTTACTTGAAAAAAGTTTTGATAAAAAAGAAAAAGTTGCAATTTCTCATGTTTTCCGACCGAACTCCGTATTTTGAAATATAAAGTAACTATGAAAAATTTGTAGCGGATGTGACTATTTTTTAAACCAAATCTCGTATAACCGTTCCTATGAAAACTAAGCTTTTATATGGTAAAGTGATTCAATTTTTAATTATTTCTGAAGCAGACGAACAGACTGACATTCCATAGATATTACACTGACGTTACATAAACATTACACGGATATTGCACAGACATTACACATACATCAGCCAGACATTATAAAGACATTACGTAGACATTACATGGACATAAAGATTAGATGTACTAAATTTTAGACCAAGTAGGTCTATGTTTTGCACGTTACATCATATAACTATTCTCATGAAAAGTAAGCAAAATGTTTGCTTTTTAATTTTTCATATTGAAAATTGACCGAAATTGAACCTTAGGTCTATTTTTGGACCCTACTGCGTAATATGAAAAGTAAGTCCTTATATGATAACAAAATCGGATTTTTGGTTGCTTTATCATAGAAATATGTGAAGACTAAGAAAATTTTAGACAAAAAACTAAATTTGCTGAATTTAAGCCTTTCCTATAAAGCGGTATTCATGAAAAGCGTACTTCTTTTGGAAACAACGTTTAATTTGCGGTGTAGTGTGATTTACACGAAAGTAAACCAAGAATTATGTTACGCAAAGTGGTATAGGGTATTGAAAAGACCACCTTGCCCATCTTCTTACTTTCCTTTTTTTTTTCTTTGCACAATCAAACTTAGCAGATGTTTGCTTACTTCTTTTATCCTAGATTTCTCAGATTAATTTGAAGCAGACATAAATAAATGTGTACTTATTCTTATTACATACGAAGGACGGAGTCGACCTCTTCACAGTAATGAAGGATTTATCTTTCCTATTTATTATAGTGCTGGCATATCTTTTCTTTCATTTCGATAAAACAACAAAAGTAAATAAATACCGTAAAATCAAAATTCTCTCTGTACTGGCTATAAGTCCTGCTCGCTTTTTTACGCTTTTTACGTCATTTCCCCAAAAGTGCATTTAAGATTTTAATGGATTGGGAATTTAAAAAAAATTTTTATAATTAACAAAAAATATATTTGTTTACCTGTAAAAAAACAGACAAGCAACAGATGGGAAAAAACATTAAAATTTAACTGCAGCCAATCGCACATCTGAACAAATGAACATAAGTGAAATTAATGGCGCGGAAAATGTGATAAAAGCTGTTTGATTATTTATTTTATTTAAGAAAGAAAAAAAATTAAGTTAACTACAGTGTTACGCCCGAGAAATTCATTGTTACTATTATATTAATAGTTTATGCTTGAAGATTAGATATGATATTAGATATGATATAAGGCGAAAAGAAGAAAGGAACTGATTTCTAAACTCATATTATAAATGCTTGTCTCAAGTTTTTTTTTTATTTCTATCTATCATACCTTTCAAATTAATTAATAAAATTAATTCCAATCATTAAAGCAAATAATTTATGCACAGTGTCCGTGGTTCTACTGACCTGTAATTACATTAAATAATAAAATTCATTAAATAATAAAATATTGAAACAGATCCTTAAAGATGGGCTTATCTTTTTCCTTATCAAGATGAACGCCCTTTCTATCGAAAAGTCAGGCTTTAGACAGAAACATAACACTATGCAAGCGCTTTTTCTCATTAAACAATTGGTTTCGAAAATGAATGCAACATTTCAACGTCAGACTAAGCGCACTTTAAATCAAATTTATCATTATGTGATCATTTCTAAAATTCTACATCAAATATCAATTTTCGTTCTTCTAAAGCCCAGTCCATTGAGAGTAGCAATTTGATTTATTTTCTCCACATCTCTAACGACATGTCTAGGGAAAATTAAATTCTTGTTAGTTATTTTAAATGCTAATCTTAATTTTAACTGCCATAGTAAACGCTACTTAGCTTGCTAGTCTTAACTGTAAAATTCATAATGTTACTGGACACTTTTATCTTTTAGTTAATTAATCAGTCCTGATTAATACAAATTTGATGTTAAGCGTTAATTGCAAAAAAGAAAAAAAAACGCTTATCATCACAACTGTATTTCATTCCTACGTGTTTTACTCTACTGCGGATTGGTCTTCCATCAAACAAATATGTAACAAATTTCTTAAAACGGACTTTTAGAATTAATCTATAACTAGCCATGTCCCTATTATATGCCTTGTTTTCAGTTGAAAAATGTAGTTTCATCAAATTTTTCGAAATTAATCAAGACAAACTATTAAAAACGGTCCATAACCTAACTTGACACTATATGATACGGTATGCAGGAAGATTATAACATATTCAGAAGCTTTCTACGGCATACCAAGGGACCACATCAATAAGCGGGTATCGCAATGGACGCAGCGAAAGTCAGCAGTCCATTGAAAGCATAGCGCAGGACAACGCTAAGCTAAAAAAATTGTTAAACTCCTCAGTACGTCTCACAACCTGGTTGAACTAACGAGAAGCGATCTAGGTTTGGTCACTCACTTCTACATGTGACACATCTCACTCAGGTATCAGCAGAAAAATAGGTGTATCTCAGATACCGATTCGTGGATATTCTCCGAACGGACAATTGGAACATACCAGCACATTCTGTGCGAATGCGCGGCTATCTGCCGAATCAGACACCGTTTGTTTGGCGAACATGATGTCATGATGTCAGATACTCAGCGTGGTGCTCCAAACAGTAGAAAATGACAGGATTCATAAGAATTGTAAAGCTGGGAGGCTAGAGAAAAGGCATCGGTACAAATCATTCAACATAACAATAATCTAAACGACGAGAAGGTCTATTCGCTGAAATTTCTTTGCAGGCACTCTTCATTTCATTCATTTTTAAAGTAAACCAAAACAAGAGTAAACTCTTTCCTAAATAGTAGCGTTATTCAGTGTCTTAAAATGGCCTAGAAACCGGAAAAAACTTCTAATTCCCAGAATTTGCTACGAATATTATGATGAGAAGTATAAAGAGCGTGATAGAAGCTTCTGGTAATGAAATTTAAAAAAAAAGAAAAAAAAATACAATACAATGCACTACGGTACATGTCCATTACCATTATGGGATTATTTGTACGAGCCATATGTAATCAGTTTTGAAATATTTTGACAAAATTCGATACACTGACTTGTTTTGGCTCGAGAACAATTCCTATTGAAAATTTATTCTATCGGACCATCTCTAAAAATTTCAAGATTTTTTTAAGGCAAATCCATGAGTAACAGTATTCCGGTATATCAAATTGATTTCAAAAATTTGGAATCGGTTGGGTTGATATTTTTGAAACGTTTTATATAACTCTTCCTACGAAAATCTTTATTAATTATTATTATTTTAAAATACAAATTGATTTAAACTAGTCATTTAGCATAAAAATTAATCGAACTTAGATCACGCAGGTCCATTTTTCAGAACTCATTTTATATAAGATTTTTTGTGAAAAGTAAACCTTTTTTAAGGCTACAAAAACAATTTTTTAATACTTTATGACGAAAAAATATCAAAAGAAGAATATGAACTTTGACAAGAAAATTCATCCAAATAAATTTAGACCGCATTAATTCAGACTTAATGAGCCCAAGATATAGTTTTTAATATTTTTTGTCGCGAAAACAAATAAAAGGATCGTATTAAGTGAACTGATGTAGAGTATTTAATGGCCTATTCTGGGCGAATGGAATTTTCTCGCTTGTTACATTTTATTCAAATTTTCCTTATCTTTACTGTTACTATTAATTATTAAAAAAAAAAAGGACAATTAAGCGCAAATTTTATATTAATATTTGAAAAATAACTTTCAAAACTCGTTTCTAATTAATTACAGTTTGTAAATAATTTGTATATATTTCAAAACAAATACATTAGATAAATAGCAATGTATCAAGGGAAAGAAAAATTCTTAAAACATTCTGTTAAAACGAATTTTGAATGTTTTCTATAAAGACTGATAAGACCACCATTTTGTGATAAAAAGTCCATAAATTAATTATTAAAATATTCTCAACATCTTGTTGAAGCATTCAGTAAAACCAACACAAGCGAAAAAGAAAACAAAGTAAACTACACGTTCAGATGAATATATACTAGTAGCGTACGATTAGTTAGTGTTTGCTCGAATGAGAACGAATTTTACATAGAAAACCATATACTGCAGGTGTTTTAGTTATGCTGCCGGACGTTGCTTGCACGCATATATTTTATAATTTGCATATATTTTTTTGTTTTCTAGCTAAGTCTAGTTGGTCTAAGTTTAAGTTTAATACGAAAATGCAATAAAAATAAATTGCTTTAAATTTGGACAAAAGTGCCGAGTGCTGAGATTAGATAGAAAATAACATTTGCATGCATAAGGCAAGAAAAAAAAAGAAATATACTCAGGAATAAAAAAAATTTTTATAAGAGCTTTCAAGTATAAGAGGAACGTATTAAATTAAGGATAATATTAAAATAAACTTGAATTTTAAAGTGACGACAAGCAAAAGCTAAGTTTTTTAAGTTGAAAAACAAAATCAGAATTTATTTACATATTAACGATATTCATCTTAAAACTAGATAAATTAAATTACATTTTCCTACAATTATTTTCATTATAAAATTAAAGACTCACTAAAATTTGGAAAGTTATATCTGTTTGAACAGCAGACTACCTATTTAAATCATTTTATGAGTGTCACCTCAAACTTGCTCTCTCCTATAAAAAGAAGTCCCAGAAAATTTTAATTATTCAGTCTTACTGCAGACGACCAGGGGAGAAAAAGGAACCAACTAACTTAAATGCGAGTTTCTAATATAAAAAAAAATGCTATGCTTTACGGTAGCATTTCTAGATTTTTTTTTTTCAATAAAATACTTTACAATTTTTTCAGTTTGAACACTTTTTACAGCCATCACCGAATGATGGTGATATATTCATTTTGTCGACACAAAAGGAAGCTTTAGAAAACCCAGAAAGAAAACTTCACGGACTCCATAAGGATTACCATTAAATCCTAAGCCGATCTAGACATCTATCTGCTGGTGTGAAGTTAGTTATGCATATTCCTTCCACATGTAGTACATTGCATAAATGTATGTATAACTTGTTTAGAATAATATAGACAAATATGGCTTAGGTCATCTGAATTTTTTAAAACCATTTTCGACAAATATAAGCTATACTCACTAGGATTAAAACCAGAAAGATTACTATTTTTTGCGAAACGTTCTTCAATATATTTCAAAATATGATATCCACACGACCAACTGTCTGTTTGTAGTGTTGCATTTTTTACCGTTATTAAACTCCAGTCATCTTCTTTATCCAACAGATGCCAGTTGTTACTTCCAACAAATTCGTTGTATGTATTAATCAATTTAGCTTTAAAATGTCTAAAGAAGTTATAGCCTTTGTCTATTTGTAAAGGATCATAAAATTCTATTTCGTTCATTGTTTTGATAATAGCCATATACCAATGATTCCCATTTGCATTAACAATTATTACCATTGAACTTTACAGAGAATAAAATTATAGGTCTCTCTTAGCTTCTCCTCGATCATTGGAAATTGTACAAAGTTTTCACACTACTATTTAATGTTTTGAATTTTCTCCAAATTCGAACAATAGCGCTTTGAAGTCAGATATTCAGGTTGAAAATTCAAGACAAGAGCGAATTGTTCTTTCCTCTGTATTAGAAGATAGTCTTCGGTCTATAGAGCATGGGTGTTCAATAACATCAATTTCAGGAGAGATCATAAATTACCTTGTAGGAAAACAGGGTCGTTATTATAAAACATATAAAGATTATTTATCTCTTACTTCCACATTTTCCAAATCAGNAGGTTGAAAATTCAAGACAAGAGCGAATTGTTCTTTCCTCTGTATTAGAAGATAGTCTTCGGTCTATAGAGCATGGGTGTTCAATAACATCAATTTCAGGAGAGATCATAAATTACCTTGTAGGAAAACAGGGTCGTTATTATAAAACATATAAAGATTATTTATCTCTTACTTCCACATTTTCCAAATCAGAAAATAATTGGTTGAGTGACGAGATAATTAGCTATATTTTAGACTATCTTTTGGAAAACAATGAAGAAGTCGGCTATTTCGCTGCTGATTACAGTTGCATAACTAACAATCTTTCACTTAACTTCGAAAGTCCTCTGAAAAGTTCAATGGCAATGCCTGTTAATGCAAACGGGAATCATTGGTGTATGACTATTATAAACACAACAAACGAAATAGAATTTTATGTTCCTTTATTAGTATATACAACGAATTTGCTGGAACTAACAACTGGCATCGGTTGGATAAAGAAGACCATGCAACACTGCAAACAGACAGTTAGTCGTGCGCATGTCACATTTTGAAATATATTGAAGAACGTTTCGTAAAAAGTAGTAATCCTTCTAGTTTTAATCCTAGTGAGTATAGGTTATACTTGTCGAAAATGGTTTTAAAAAATTCGGAGGACCTAAGCCATATTTGTCTATATTATTCTAAACAAGTTAATTATACATTTATGCAATGTAGTACATGTGGAAGGAATATGCATAAATCATGCATAAAAAACTATCATTCGAAAGATAATTTTCCAAATATATTTAAATGTTTTTTTTTTTTTAATTATTTTAAGCAAGATTAGTTTAGTTTATTAATCATAATAACAACAATCGTTACTATAGTAATTAAAATTTTGTTTTAACAGATTTTGTTTTTTTTTATTTATATTATTTTATCTTACTCTCTTAAGTTATACAAAATAAATGAATTATGCATACACCTACTTTAAATTCTATTAAAAATTATAATAATAAATAATATTGTTTCATAATATCAAAATTCAAATCTTGCCTCGTAAATGTTCTTGAAAATCTAAGAATTGCAGCATCTGTTAGCCCCAGACAAGTGGGGGCTAACTTCACAACAGTAGACATCTCTACCTCTCTGTATGCCCATCTGTGTAATATCTATGGCAAATATTCTCCTGATCGCAAAAATTAACATTTCACCTGCAAGTTTGGTAAAAAGAGTGGAAATAGTTCGATGTAAGGAAAACGTACACGCAATATCATAATAGGTGTACCACTTCGTCTCTGCCGTATTCCAAGAGATAGGTTTAACGATATATGATGGTGGAAATGAACAGATGTAGATATCATACAATAGAGTTTCCGCATTTGTCAACAAAATCCCATCGGAACATTAGCCAATACGTGTCCGCACAAGGAAACTGTCACTTTACGATCCAAATTCCAGTCATTTGCAGAAAATTTTCATTTTGTTACTTAAATCGAAACATGATGCTACTAGATCCTTACGAGCGATAAACAATGGTTCCTTTAATATATTGAAAGTATAAATAACCACGATGCAGACTAAGCGAATTACTAACATTGAACATTAAACTGAATATCCTTGACGACTCCAATTGAACGGATTCGCCGGATGTGATATATTATGGTTTTTTCCAGCCCAATTACTTAAATGCTACCAACAATAACTGATAAAGTTAGGCGCGAAATCGGCACAATATATTAAAAGACAGTGTGTTTCCAATATGACCAAATTCGACTTCATATAGCAAAAGCCGATCAAGAAACGTTAGCAGCAGTAAAATGGAACCTGCTACCCTCTTCTCTGTTGTCAGCCGACATTACTCCTTTCGATTAACACTGATTACAACTGTCTTGTTCAATTACTTATTATCCGATCGAATGGGGCTTCCATTCTAACAAAAAAGTTCGTCTTTACTTGCACAATCCCAAACCATTAGCAATCTTTACCTTAACGAGTTCACATTTCGTTTAAAATTGGAAGAAAGTAGTGCCAGCCAGGGCCAGAGAGAAGATAGTGCGTGCGAGCTAGCGATAGACAATATTATGAATAGTAAACCCATAACCCGTTTTTTTACAACAAACTCTCAATTGCTGGATAAAAAATGTTGGAGACGAAGTTGTGCACCTGAAATTTTGTCTTTTTAATTTTTTTTTTTTTTTAGTTATTTTTAAGTGAAATCCAGAAAGTGGTGGATATAAAAAAATTTAGTCATAACTGAATATAATTTTCATACTTGTTATGTTATCACTTAAAACAAAAGTACACATGTATGCTAAAGGGTATTGCAAGAGAGAAAGCATAGAACATTTAAAATTAAAAAGAGCTTTGTGGTTGAATAACTAAAATTTAATTTGTATGTAGATTTTTATATGGGAGTATGGGCATTTTTCTTCATACATACGTTTAGAAGAAACTTTATCCTATTGCAGCAAATGCTTGATCAACCGCTATACTATTACTTGGGCAAAATTGTGTAGCCAACTCTTGGTGGATATGGGCAAACAAGTGCATGATGGTCATTAGCAGATATTAGTTTACTAATGATAGTTTAATGGCCTGGCAATGCTTTAAAGTATCAAAATGTTACCAAAATTAATGAAATAAGTCATGGCAAAGTTTTATCAGGTCAGTACAACATGTGCGACTAAGTTTTATACATATGTCAGCAAATTGATTCGTTCAGATAAGAGAGCATACCAAGGTAATTAACAACTTTGGTTAATTTAAAATCGTACCTTTAGAAAATCTATTTTAATTCTTTTTACTAATGCTTGTTATCTTTCATTTGCATTATTAGCGCCAATCTTTCTTAGACTGTCCAGCATTTATTAAAAAAATCGCCATAGACCTGATTAAATGGGGACTGAATTTTACGTAATACATACTTTGCTATACAGTTTTGTAGCTTAACGGATCGATTACATTAATGTGATAAAGAAAAATATTCTTTAAAAGCTTAAAATAATGCTCAAAATATATTAACTCGTTTTGGACCGTGTTGACCATTTAATGAAGATATAGAAAGACTGTCGCACAACAAGCGATATTTGTCTGCTGGTAAAACTCACAATTTTGGACGTGGCGCATTTGCGACATTAAAATTTAAAAAAAAATGCAAAAGGTTGCGTTAGTCGATTTGACAAGTGAAGCATTCAATTCTAAAGCAAAATTTTTGTCGAATGGCCACATAACACAAGTATTGAAGAGATTGATTAGTTATCGTTACTATGAGGGCGAAAAATACTAATGAGAAACTCTCAAATTTTTCCAACTGTACTTCACCGCACGCACATAAAATGTGTGATGTCTTGAAAGCGTCAAATGACGATGCAGACACAATTGCAAAACGCCCGAAGCGTGAAGCAAATGCCGACACTAAAAGGGGTACTTGTCGTTCAAAAGCTACAGAGATCGTTGAACAAAGCCATTTGAAGTCTATCAGGATCAACCTTAATATCTCTGAGGGTCTCATCTGTCAAGTTACCCACGAAAATTACGCTCCATGTTCTTTATGTAGGGAAAAGCCGACACAAACTCTGAGTAAGAAAGAGAGAGAGAGAACTTCTATTGAACAAGCAAAAGCACTTCGAACTTTTTAATCTTTTGTGATATTTTTCAAAGCTAAAATTTCAAGCAAGATCAGTAAATTATTTGAGGAATGAGCCGATGGCCTTCGTTGGTAGTGCTCCTTTTCTTTAATTAATAAGAATTAATTTTTGTGCAATTTTATTAAATAAATAAGTAACTAATTTGAAGAAACGACTGGTGATGATACTTATATAACATGATATAGATAACATGTTATGCTTAGGAAATTCCCCGAAACTATATTTTTTTCGAATATTGGAAGCAACAAAGCGCGTGTTATGCTATCAGGCTTATTTTATCGGGAGGTTTCAGTGGATGTTGCCGTTTGAAAACAATTGCATCATCATAGGTTATCAGTAGGGAGTTTTAAAGTCAACTTGTCCGCATATATGATACGCACCCTGTAAATTGAATTTCTAAAATTATATTGAAGTTACAAAGCTAAGGTAATCATGTTAATTTCTCTACCTGACGAGGATAAAATATATCCTTTCTAGCAAACTAAAAGATAAAAATTAATATACCGCTTTACTTTGCTAATTAAGGTAAGAAATCTTTATCATATAATTATAGCAAGTAGGCTCATTAGTGTTTCGTACAGAAAAAATAATGCTTTCGATGTTTTAATCAACAATACAAACTTATATTAGCAACAGGTACATATACAACATACTCATGGACACTGACAGCAAAAACTACTGCGAATATGAATAACACTCTCATCCTGAAGAACACCGCAGAGACGCCATATGGTAGTGATAAGTAAATACCCAGTGCTTTTGCGACTTTTGGTGACATTTTGGTAGATTCGAAAAAAAAAATTACATTTTTATGTCGACTTGTTCAGCAGTTCACGGAGTACAGTAGACAACAGTTGGAAAAGGAAATTTAAATTAAATTTAATTTTTAATAATAAATATTATTAATAAAAATAAAGAGAAGATATATCCAATATTTTTATGCGGTTTTATGGAAAATCGAAGTAAGAAAAACTGAGCTCGAATAGGAATAACGTCAATTGGCAACGGCAATCAGATTCGCACGTAAGCTTGAAGGAAGTGGCTAGTGTACTTTCTCCTTCTTTCCGACTGCAACCTCCAGTGAACAACATAGACTTTCACCTATCGAGATCCGCGATAAGTAATGAGATAGAGGAGCCTATAGACAGACTTTAGAAGTTGGAGTGGTTGCAGATTTTACTTAGGGGATAAAATAAATCTTTGGTATACATTGGTGTTATATGAAGTCATTATTATTTTGACTCATTCGTTCAACCAGATAGATGCTGCTAGAGCGCTCATAGCGACTTAAGAAAAATTATTATTTTAAAGTATAAAACGTAACTAAATGCCGTCAATTTTTTTGTTGAATTATGAAAAAGTTCTTGTCACTTAGCTAGAAATCACAACATAATCCCCAAATCGTAAGATACCTCGATGCATACCGACGAGATTGACTCTGGGTTAAATTCACCACATCTTTTCCGCAAGGAAAAATTCTATTATTTATTTTCATATTATGTTGTGGACATATTCTTTGACTACAATAATTTTCGTATTTTTTTTCTATTATCCTATTATGTCACAGAACCACAGAACTACTCTTCCGTGTTCAAATACTTCCCCTCGTTCTTTTTTATCAACGGCTTTTTGTTCGAGATTCACTCTTTTAGTGCATCCATCAAACAGAGAAGCTTTATGCTTTACGTGAATTAAAATGATAGAGAAGACAACATGAAGATATATAATTTTATATCCGAGTTCATAATCAACTCTCCCCTAATCTTTTAATTTCTTAATAGAAGTAGTCGCTCGCGTTAAATCGTTCTCAACTTCATCTCAACTTAGCAATCGTCTCGATGAAGTGCGTTGCGAAATGATATAAATTTCTTTCAATGAAAGCTTTCACATCGTCTTCAATCTCATGCATACTCAATGATCTTCTTAATGAAATATTTTCTGCTTGAAAACTTTTTTTTTAAATCAACATAAATACTTTCTAAAGATATTTTTCAGCGTATTAGATAACTTAGAAATCAACAGCTAAGACAGCTTAGACTATAACTTCCCAGCGATGCAGTTGGCATAGGGAATCTTCTTGGAGAGCTTGAGGAAAGGGTTGAAATTTCAAGAGAAAACGATTCTGGAGACAATAAACTTTTTTCCCACATATTCTAGAATATTAAAAGTATCTTTTAGGCCTATAAACAAAAAAAAAACTTTTTTTTAATTTAGTGTAGCGTTAGACCTTAATTCGAAAGATGTTAACTGTTCACGAACAATCAATTTATTGTAAATCATAATGCGGACTGAGTGAACCATTAAAAATCGTTGATAAAACTGGATATCATCCGTTGGATATATATTCCTCCTTATGATTAAATTTCTTCGCACTTGATAACTTATTTTCTCTTCGAACAATGCCTTGAATCTTATGACCTTACCAAAGAATGGATTATTTTGTAAGAAGCCTTCAAGGACCAGATTGTCTTTCGCCACGGAATTTATATGTCTTTTAAAAAAGAAAGGTAGGAAAGTACTGCTTAGCGATCGTCAATATTTTGTTATTTTTGCGTAATAGTCACATATTTCTATAAAAAATTCTTTAAAAGTTGCATGTAATACATGTGTTATTATTATTATAATTTCTAATGAAATAAATTCCTAGACTTAAACAAAAAAAAACTGAGCCCTAGCAACATAGGCCATCGTTGTAAATTTAAAAAAAAAGATCTTTATAATATTTTTATGTAATTTTCTTATATTCTTTTCGTGCCTTTTAACAAATTGAAAAACTTTATCATAATCGCAATAAATAAAATCATTTGTCGAAATATTTAACTCAATCGTTGAAGATAGACTGTGGGAATGGATGTTAGATAAATTAATGCAAAGAAGACAAAACGAATTTATTTTCAACAGTTTTTACACTTCGTTGAAAAACGCAGAAACTTATGCCAGTTTCTCTTGTCTCGCAAAAAAGCATGCACAGCAATGAATTTCTCTACGACGTTTTTGAATAACCAGACGCTTGACTCTATAGTGGTGTTACAGTCATTTCGCTGGTTTGCTAGTTGCTGGTTGATTTATGTTGGTTGGTTAGCTTGGTGGCTTGTGGTTTTGTTTCGTTTCTTTTTTTTTTTTTTTGTTATTTTTACAAACTTTAGCCGTTTGATGGTGTCTGGCGGAACAAATGTGATATTTTTATAATCGACACATGACATTTTTTATTTGTCAAATATTTGTAAAGCATAGAAATACACATCAAGCATCCGATAAAATATACTTGTTTTTGATTAACGTAAAGATTTCAATGCTTTAAATATAATAATTTTGAGAGGGAAGAGAAAGATAAGGTATCTAGATATCATAGGGAAATTTCGAAACTGAAAAATTAGAGGCATGAAGAGTAAAGAAGCAAAGCAAAATTATTGGAAATTAAATTAAACGTATGATCGTGAGACGACGGTATGTATAGTTTGTGCCATATAAAGAGAAAACGAAAGACATGAGTTAGCGATTCTTCATATCTAAATAGCAGTCTTAAAGGAAGAAAGTGAAAAGCGTTTGCTTCGCCTTATGTATCAACTAGCGGGAAATGAAGATTATGATAAAGTAAACCCTATAAAATCATGATTGAAATGGAATGAAACCGCACTTGTATTCCAATGCCCAAGAAACAAACTAAAACAAGCAGAATGCTCAATCTTATTGTATTCGTTTACGTTGTGCTGCCATATGTTTACATTTGTGGAAATTTAAATTTGTGGAAAGGCGTCTTCAATGTGTTTTCAGCCAAGCTGTGAAACGTTAACGATGAGAACGACACAAACGATCTATTGTCCAAACTTATGTTCTATACTTGAAATGACTAAAAGGATTTTGCATAATGTGGTTTCTCAACAATAATTAGACTATCGTGAGAGAATCTTATGCAATGCGATATTAAACACGCGTACTATATTTTACAAAGAAGGAAAAAGAAAAAATTATTTCGATAATAAGATGAAAAAGATGATTCGAAAACATTTGTTTTTGAAATATATTTTCGGCAAACATTTATTATTATATTTAGCATGAAAGCTAGTAATCAAATTTTCAATGAGTCAAATTAGCTCAGTCCGAGCTCATTCATTTATACCGAAGCTTTTCAGAAAAATGTTAAAAGTATTAGCGGGACATAAGACCGATGTATTTATTGAACAAACATTACTTCTTTTGGTAACATCTTCTTTCAATCTCAGATTGCTTGCCTGAAATTTTTTACTTCTAAGCCGATAACAAGATATGGATTCTTTTGTAAATATTCTCAAAAGATTATTTGCTTCCTCAGGCAATTGTCATGTTTATAAAAATGAGAACCACTCATGAAGTGTTCGTAGAAGAGCCAGTTAAAGGTTTATTTTATTTAGTTTTCATTTTCGATCTTCATGCATGTGTAAAGCATATGACTGAAGGAACGCTTTAACTCAGACCATATGAGCCTTGGTTGCTAGTTTTATCAACTCTACCGCAAGGAACTTTGAACCCATGTATGCTGACTTGCTAGTGGCATTTCTTAACAACTCAGCTTTAAATTCCAGTTAAAAGTTGTTCCAACGACTTTTTTTTTTTTGCTTCTTCCCTTTAAAAGCATTATTTATAAGAGATTTAACAGCTTTTTATATGGATTTTTTTATTTTCATTTTTCTAAACGGGTATGATCGCAAAATGACCGCTAAGGAACTTTAGGTGTCCAATATGGTTGGTTAAAGCATTCTTCTTAATTAGCATCAATACATATATGTACGTGATGGACTCGGGACTCATGATGATGGATTGTGAATCTGAAACAAGAGCTTCAATCTTAAAGTATCAGAGAATGCTTATCGTTCGAGTGATTATCTTCTTCTTCTTCTTCTTCTACTTCTTTTCTAAAAAACATTTTGAATATTTTTGTTACAAAAATAACTTTAACTTTGAAATTTTCTTAAAGTTATTGAACATAATTGTGTTTGGTATTTTTTCAATTTTCTATAATAAACTATTATTACTCAGAACATAACATCCGCAAAAAGCATATTTGCTTTTAAGTGCACGCAAGAGCAATTTTCAATATTTTTGTTTACGCATTTATTGAGAAAAAATTTCACCATAATTAAATCCCGCATCCGACAAACTTAGTTGATGAGCACGTTGTTGTGCATGTTTTCTACCGCTATGATCAACTAATGGCGCGGAAACCGAGTTGTCAACGTGCCAAATAGATTTTAAATTGTCATTCAATTCACCAACAATTCAATAATACTAACAACATAGCTATTTACTAATATCTGCGTATGACAACGATGATGGCTGTTGAAACGTTAATCCCATATATAGTATTCTCCTAGTCACACTTACGAATATATAGAATATAAACGAATGTATGTAATACAGTAATATATGAACAAACAAACTTGATAGCAGTTAACAACAGTAGAGCAAACGGAGAATGTTTCTAAAACATGAACAAAAAATCATAAAAAAAAAGATTTTATATAAATATTCCGTTTTCCTAACAACGTGATACGATTATTTAATAGAATTTGGATATAAATTGTTGTCCGATATTTTGCTTTTATTATTGAAATAAAACTTTTACTTCCTAACTACAAATCGTTATTACCAATTAGAAAATGTAATATGTTTCAAACAAGAAAAGCATTATTAATGAAGTGTTGTTATAAAAGTGAAAAGAATTTTTTATGGTCACTTCTTAAATGCTGGTCGTTGTGTTTAACAATTGTTATTGAACCGTAGCAATTAGAGCAGAATTCTATAAAAGTAACTAAAACTATTTTATTTGCTTGCAAAAGTTTTTATCATTTTTTCTCTTGAAAAAGTTATTGATTGAGAAAAACTGATAAAATATACATTAATCAAAATATTTTCTATCATTTTCTACATCTTTTTCCAATTTTTCTCGTAACGTGGCTATTCCGTATCGGAAGAACTCATGATGTTTTGGGGCTATCCATTAATCGACTTAAGCAAGTAGTAACCAGAAGGCGGTATGTGTGGTCAGTACGCTGGGTATGGCTGAACTTCGTGTGGAAATTCATTTTCCAATCGTTTTCAGTCTTTCTAAACACATATAAACGTCTAGAAACAGTTAACAGTTACTCTCTGAGAGTTTGTGCTGAATTTCCGCTGTTTTCGAAATTTTGTCGTCCTCCAGGCAGTTCTTTGCCCTTCACGCTGAAATCACCATTTGTAAACCATCGAAATCCAAAGCGATAATTGGGATATGATAGAGCAGCGTCACTATAAGCTTCTAAAAGTTTTTTATGGACTTCGACAGCAGTTTTCTTCAAATTACGAATGTTGAAAATGAATGTCGACAATGAATGTAGAAAATGCAATTTGGAGCGTTCTATGATTAGCGGTTGTATACACTAAATAATTCAATAAAACTAAATGAAAAATTGTTGTTTTAGGTATAAGAGGGTCAAAATTATCGAATTCAACCCTTATTTATATTGATAATTCCCATTACCTTAACAGTTGTAGAAGTTACTGACAAAAAACTTTTTATCCATTGAGATGAAATAAACGTTAATCCGTCTAAATACGGATATGTGCATGGTGATAGCGCTGATTCGTACTCCATTCGAAATAAAATGAAACGAAGCGTGTGTTAATGAAAAAAAAAATTATATAAAACAATAAACAACTCCCTGCTATTTTTTATAAGTAATTTCCAGTTAAGATATGGAGATGAAAATTGATAAAAACTTTTAAAGGTCTTGCACGCAAGCCAAATCGGTCAAAAGCAACACCTACAATAGAACATGAATATTATCTCCGCCTTTTCGGTTTTTTGTTTATTACTTATAAACTATATAATTATGGACAAAAAGTAGTAATACTCTACTTTTTTTTTTCTTAGTAAGCTCACTACGATATCGTTGCATATATATTTTTTTGGCGGATTAGTATAATTTTGTGATATAAATTTCGACATATTTTCTCTGATAATTTAGTAAGTTTTTATTTAAACAATGTCGTTGTTTGGAATGGAAAAATCCGTTAAACAAAGAATTTATATTAAAAAAAAGGAAGATTTCCCGTCCTAGTAGATTAAAAATGTTACAAGTTTTATGGTGATAAATTTTTATCAAGATCACAAGTTTTTACAGTGATAAATTTTTATCAAGGTCACAAGTTTTTATGTGGTACAAGTCATTTAATGAACTAGCGTTCAAAACATCAAGAAAATCAGAGAGCTTGAAAATTGAGAGCTTGTGAACCGTCGATTGACTCAAATGAACTGAACCTCGTAGATATTGTTGATATAACAAAAGTATCCACACAAAGCATTTTGTAGGAAGATTTGACCTTGTTTCACGTCTCTTCTAGTCCCATTCCAAAAGTTTCGAAAAACAACGTCGTATTGAAGAATGATAATGATCTAAAGTGTATAATTATTGGCCATGAAATTTGAATTTATGCTTAATAGGTAATAAAAATTAATACGTCTATATTACAATAATGAAAAATTCAACCAGCCCATTCAATGTCATAAAGTACCATAAATTGGACATTTCATTTTCCGTTTTTTTTTTAAATTATTTTAAGGTAAAGGTAGTGGGCATAAAAAAAGTCAGCACAACCGAATATAGTTTTCTTGCTTGTTTTTGATTTATTTATGATATATGTATGTATTTGTTATGCATATAGAAAGCATCGGTTCTAGTGTTAATGTATGCACTTATCATTTTTTAGGTTTGTTACGAGTACTTTCGTACCACTTTTCTAAAATTGATTTAATGTATATTTATCGTATCCTTCCTATCTGTAGTTACTTAAGCTTTTAGTTTGTTTGTTTGTTTTTTTCTTTTTTTTTTTCTTTACTTTCATAATTTAACAAACGCAGCAAATAGTGTTGACACATTTTCTTCTTTTTCTGCCCGCATTTAAAAACATGAATATACACTGACTATGATGAATTTGATTGAAGTTGGTTTATTAAAAGAGTTTGAATCGAATATAAAGTCTCAACTTGTGCTATATAGTCATGTTGTAGTTGATGAATTGAGGCATTACCTGAAAAAAATCTTAATGTTTTTTTTTATTACAGATTTAGAAAAACGAAAAATGAATTTTTTACTTAATACCTATAAATATACAAGAACCTTGATGGCAAGAAGAGTACATTATGGTAAAAGAATAAAAAAGATCGTAAAACGAGGGAAGAAGATAAAATGAAAATTAAGTACTCGTTTGGACATTTGGAATGCAAAGGTAATATCTGATTAATTTCATTTGTCTTAAATAAGCAAAGAAAAACAATAAATAAAATCAATTTATTCTTTTATGTGTAGGATACGTATCTGGTAACTACCTCTTGAATGAATGGAATGGAAATTTTAACAATTAAGCAATAAAGAGTAAAAATTGTATGAACTTTTGCCTCAATTAACTCGTGAACTTTATACCTTATATATTGTGGGAAAAGATTTAAAAAGATTTAACGAACTAACTACGTGTACCCGACATGTAAAGAAATAGACAATACATTCGGTGAACTGGTTCGCTGTTTTCTTTACAGAAACCCCTTAAAGTATCGCTATGTATCGAGGTAGTTTCCTACTTTGAGCGAATTAACATATTCTGAAATTCTGGAAAATTATGAACGTAAGGGGAACTCTAGTAACGGAAAATATTTGCGGGTAGAACACACTCAGGCTAAGGCACTGTTTTATTTCTTATAATACGACAAAAGATTAAATATTTTAGAAAGTGCCAATAAGCTACTGAAAGTTGAGCATAATAAAACATGCGAATAGGAAACTCATTGGAATTTCATGAAATCATGCATACTAAGCTCTCTAGATTGTTTAGAACGGTTTGAAAGAAGAAGAACATATGCATTATACATTCATATGCATATCTCTTTGCTTACTTCTTTCATTCCTCTTTATATTTTCTAGATGGACTAACTAACTAAAACTTAAAGCTTTAATAACAATCATTAAGTAAACATCATAAGTGCCATGGGCATGAGTTGTTTGTATCAATAGAAATAGAAAGACATCTTCCTGAGCTTTCGCAAATATTTATGATCATCATCTTCAAAGTTCCATCGCGAATGTTTTTATCAACATCTTCAAGAAGCATTCAGTTGCTTAAATATAGCACTCATTAAAGCGGATATAATAAGGACAACGCATAATAATTATATCTTGAGGTAAGTTTGTGTGTGTGTGTATGTATTTTACAAAATACGTTGCAATACATTAGTTCCCGTTTTACTACTTGTTCCAATATATGCATGCACTTATTATATATCTGGTAGTTTTATTTATTTGACAATAATGTCAGTAGAAAATAAATTTTTCAAAGCAAAAAAATAAACGAAACCGTGAAAATTTCAGTTAGATTTTATTACTTTTGAACACTTGAGTTGAACTAATACGATTTGTAAAATTGAGGCGAAACTAAAAGATTTGATACATTAAATGGTTTAAATATTGTGATCGTGGGTATATAAAGAGGAGTTACTCAACCAGTTTTTTTGTAATATAGTTATCGTTTGCACAGCGAATATAATCAAAAGAAATTAAGTTAGAAAAGTTTGCATTTTTTTTTTTTCGGTATAGTGTGCCTGCCAACATCTACTATAAAAAGTCAAATTGATGTTAGCATTAATGTTCGTTGCGTAATAATGTAAAAGCTTCCTACTGGACTTCATATTGAAGCACTACGATCACCTGAAAGGACATTATATGATCAAAAAAGGCACTGTCCCAAGTGGCAAGTATTCTCGCTATTTTCAATTCGGAAACATATACTTTTCCTATCAAGAAGTTTAAATTCTTGCGTAAAGTCCGGACCCCTTGGACTATTATTTCAAATGGAATCAAGAAATTTAATTTAATTACGTTGCACAAAAAAACTCGTATCTTTCGAAATTTATTGAATACAAAAGGATTTGTGCTTGGAAGTCTGCATATGGTAAGTTTTTATTGCTTCCAAAAAACTAATATACTATGTCTACCAAAATGTATAGAGCTCAAGTGCACCAAGATTTTACTTTATACTAAAGATAAAGATAGATATTAAATTTTAGTTTTTCCTAAGACTAACCATTCAAAGGGCTCATTTACAACATATATAGATGAAAGGCCTATAGACGAAAATTAGTGCTGGAACCCAAGGAGAACTTCCGAAAAGTAGGTATTCACACTAATTGTGTTGTATTATGAAACCTATGTCTCTTAACAAACGCAGGTATCCAGCCCAAAGATTGTCTACCATTCTCTACATAATTTATGCTTGTTATATGCTCGCAATAATTGTGTTTTATTTTAAAAAAACTGATGTCGTCTAAGATATAAAGAATTGATTGAAAAATATGAACGAACAACCCAAACAATACCAGCATCACGAACAACACCAGCAACACGAACAACATCAACAACGCGAAGAACACCACCAACCCGCACAACAAAAGTACTACGACAACAGCAAAGAGGTGCGACAAGAGAACGGCAACGTGCACCAGAATCCCTAGATGATATTAATTGAAGTTAGTTATGTGTACGCCCTAAACCACTCGTGGTGCAGGACTTAAGCTAGTCCTACCCTTTATTATAGCCGTCGATTCAGAATCATTTTCTGAATCCAAGTCTGTCCGAATATTATCTGTTTCTCTAGTGTGTATCCATGCAGCTCTGTCTTCAATTTACAGTTTTTAAAATATTTTGACGAAATTTTGTAATACTGACCTTTTTTGATTCAAGAACGAACGTTTTTGAAAATGGATTTAATTGGAAACGTGTCCTTATGCTATTATTAAAAAGATTATGTCTTCTGAGATCTGTTCGTGACTCGGGAGAATGGCCACATAACCTCATCAGACGAGCGTTAACTTTTCTTTATCTCTTTACATAATGACATCATGTACAATAGTAACGGCACCGAAACCTACCTGTACCGTCTAAAAGTTATCCCTAATTGTGGTGCATGAAAAATACTTTCATTATGTCTGTCCATGAATACCGACTTATCTGCTGCAGATGTAAGTTTTTCACATTTGACACAATTTGCACCTGACCATTACAAATAATTAGCAATTTCTTGGCGCACTCGAGCTCCATAAATATCAGCATATATAAAATTAGAATTAAATATTTTTTGCGATTTAATAAAAGCATAAATCGATTATAAGTATTTAGTAACGGAACCGAATTTGCCTGAAAACTTACCATACGTAGCTTCTAAGCAAATACTTTTACTTTTTGCACAAATTTCGAAAGATATAACTTTTTTGCAACGTAATTAAATTAAAACGAATGCATTATATACCTGGCTGTCTATCGTGATTCCATTTGAAATAATAGTCCAGGAGGTCCAAGGATGACGCAAGAGCCCAATATTTTTTGGTAGGAAAAGAATATGTTTTTGGTTTGAAATTAACGAGAATATGTGTTATTTGGAATAGCTCCTTTTTCGATCGTGTAATGTCCTTTTGAGTTGATCGTATTGATTCGAAAAGTTACAAACGTGTCTGGTCAGTAAGAAGTTTTTACATTATTATACAATGAATAATTCAAAAATTTTAAAGAAAATATATTTCTTCAGTAGCTTTATAGATGCGACGTCTTGGCAAATACAAAGTAATTTGTTTCAAAGTAACTCAATTACTAGCATCCACTTGGCTTTTTATAGTAAATATTAGTACGGACACCAAACTAAGGAAAATGCATAAAACTTGTTTGACTTTATTTTCTTTGTGATTATATTCGCGATGCAAACGAAAACTATATTATAAAAAATTAATTCTCCTTATACATATATCTATAATAGCATTATTCGAACCGTTATAAATTAACTATTTACTTAAATTTTGAAAATTTCTAAAGTAATATTTTTTTTTGAAAAAAAAAATTCTCGAGTAAGTCCTTTTAGATTTGTAAGGCCTATATCTTCAATCTCTTAGTATTTTATACAGTATATAGAAAAAGTGATGCAAATATAACGTTGCAAACTTTGGCTGCAATATGATAATTTTTTGATAAATTTAAGAATTTAATTATAATAGCATAAAGATAAGGACATAATATAAAATTAAAAGTTAATATAAAAATTATTTGTTTGGTTAGGAAAAAATCACATTTAATTTTTTGTTTACTCTTCTTTTGATTTGAGAAATGTATTTAAGATTGAAAAATATTCACAAATAAATATACCGTCTAAGAAGCCATACATACCTGTGATCCATTTAATTGCCGTGGGATTGTTGCCCATTAGAAAGATAGATAAGCCTATGGCGAAATCCTTCATAATTTTTTTAAACGACTTGAATGGTTCTCGTCGTCTATGCTGCTTATTTGAAAGCAAATTTGTTGTATCTTTATTTTTATAAATCTTTGTGTTTATAGACATTATTAAGTTCGTCCTATATAAATGCATTGTTTCCTTCCCTTAAAATATAGCTCTTCAAACTATTTGCAGAAATGCCTGCAAATCTAATTGCTTTCGGTAGAAAAATTCGCGGTTCGCGGTGGAAGTTCAGTTATAAAATAAAATGAAAATTAGAGTTCTCCAAGAAAAGAAATGCGGCTACCTAGACGAATATCAAAATTCAGTATGAGTTCTACAAAATCCTACTCAAGGACAATGCAAAATTTCAATTCTCTTAGTTAGTGAGTCGAAATATTTAAAGAAAAATGTAAGCAGCCTTTAGCTGCTTTAAACTAATATTTACTCTATAGATGATCTTTTCAGAACATTTGAGTTGAGCAAGTAATATGCGAATTAGATGCATAAACAACCATCGTAGTACAGAATTTATAATGAATACAACGTACGATTCCACAATCTTCTGGATGCGATGATATTTTTATCAGATCTAAGTCCAATCAGTTTGAAAGAATGCAATCATTCTGGTTCTAATTTTAATGAGATTTTTCTACTTATTACACAGAACTTGCAAATTTATTTCAATTTTTATTTTATCGTAGAAAGACGTGTCAATTCTTCCCTAACCTAACTTTATTTGACTTGTCTTTAAGGCTACATAACACCGATAGTCATTCGTTTGTTATTTTTTTCTTCTCTAAACATCGCCAAATTTAAGACATCTCTGCACAATTTCTGCAGAAAACTGTCAGTTTTACAGTATGCAGGGGCATTTTTACTAAGTGCGTCATATTACATAATTTCCAAAAATGAAGGAACGTGGGTTAACAAAAATATGTGGGTCTATCTGAAACTCTTATAAATGTTACATACACCGGCAAGAACTTGTAATAATCTGTATCATAAGTAGAGCAGGGTACAAAAATTCACAGATTACAGTTTCTTGTAAAAAAATATATTAAAACGATTAAAAAATGAAATAAAGGAAATACAAATCAAAGAAATTGTGATTTGAAAACTTTCTGCCTAAAAATCAAAACAGCCGTTTTTCAAAAAATTTTATGCATGACATCGACAGATATAGATATAATCACTTTGTCAAAACGTTTGCAATATCTGAAAGGAAGCATCCGAAAATATATACATTTCTTAATCAATATCAAAATTTTGAATCAATATAAGTCCGTCCATCCGTTCGTTCGTCTGCGTTATGTCTGTGCTAGACGTCCTTTTGCCCGAAAAAATGGAGATATCGGTTTCAAATTTATAAAAGGTATTCGAGATTTTTGTAGCAGATTGATAATGAAAAAGGATCAAAACGATTAAAAGATACGTCTTCAGTGCAAAATAAACTGCGAACAGCTCTGCTTTCAATTATAAAGAAAAGAACGGAGATTTTTATTCAGTACTCATAAACTACAAGGATTATAGTCACAAAATATTCCACATTTATTCTATACGTGATATTCAGTACCTGAACAAAGATCGAATAAATTCCCAATGCCCAAATACTTTATGATTGCATTAAAATGATTTAAAATTTGATATGTTAAATCATATCATCAAAATGGCCTTGATTTACAATTCTTCCATTTTGCATTCAGTTTTTCATTTTCTCATATAATTGATTTCCAAAACTTGAGAAAGAAGGAAAAGTGAGAGAAGATTTAAAAAAATATTGATCTTTTGACAACAAAATATTGTGATTGTTAATAATTTATTAATAAGCGAGTTAATTATAAAAGAATCTTTATGATTATTATTACTTCAACCGCTCTCATCCCAATCCTTATTTATCGTAGTTACTTCGTAAGACTCCCTACTAGTGAAACTGCAATTCAACTGCAACAGCAAACAACGAACTATATTTAAAACTTTGCAAAGGCTGTTTTATATTCCAGTATGCTCGCTGCTAAGGAACTTGTAGACAAAAGCACGCAGACAGTTGTGCAAGGAAATATCGAAATCGATGGCAATTGGACCCTTGAAATTGCAAAGTCAAAACTGTACCAGTTTATGCAAATGAAACATATTAAGCCAGAGTGTAACTTCACGCCTATTGCCGCGGGTTTGTCCACTAACCATCTCTTAGTGATGAAAGTTTCCTTAAGCGATGGAGAATTCGCACTTGTAGCACGAGAAACTGCTTCCAATAAGAAATTGGCGAGTAAATTATGCTCTTTGTCTATAGTAAAACAACTTTATTCATTAGGAGTTATTGAAGCTTTTGATGGTAGCCTTAAGCAAAGAAAACCAAAGCTGCTTAACGGAAACGCAATTCAATTGGAATCAACTACGAAAAGAGATCAATCAAATACGAGAAGAACGAAGAGCGAAGCTGTAAGCATTTTTATATACATTTGTATGTTATAAAACGTCTTTTCTTAAGGGAGTCTTGACTTAAAAATTTTTCGTTTTGAATTTTTTAAACATTGCAAGTTGCTAAAGACATGCAAATTCGTGGTAATTTTTTGCCAAAAAATTTCTTTCTACCGCATCGTCCGTACAATGTCCTTCGGTCTCTATAGAGAAAAGTTTCTGGATGATAATGCGCAATCGCAATTAAGCAAAGGCCGTTATTCCATTTTGTCTTATATTTTTATTGAATTATCTATTTCAAAATAGGTAGGAAATGAAAGACTTTGTGAAGAACCAGTCTTGAATGTGGAACCCGTTATCAAGAAGACTAGCGCCCCTAATCGTTTTCATTCCGATAATTTTGAAGAAAGAGAAAAAAAGGAACAGTCTGCAAACAAAGAGATGAGCACTGCTGGCGGTATAAGTTCTGCGCTATGTGGAAATTGGACAATAGAAAACGCCAAAACTGAGTTGCACGACTTTTTACAAAAGTACAAAATACCATCAGATTACAAATACACTCGCGTGACTCATTGTTCGGTGTTTATGGCTAAAATACAATTTTTCGTACGTAAATTGAAACGCAATCTTTCGGCAACTGGTGTCGGCTGCACTAAGCGAGCGGCGAGTACTTTTTGTGCGGATGCTATGGTGCAACGACTCTATCGTTTGGGCGCAATAAAACCTTGCGCGGACAAACCGAAAAATGTTAAGCAAGAACAGTTAAACGAACAATCGGAAGATGAAGATATCGAATTTATTGATTTGGAAACTGCCATTAGAGGAAATTGGACTGCTGAAAATTCAAAAAACAAGTTACATCGATTTATGAAAGCAAACCGTATTTTAAGTGATTATCAGTATACAGTTGTGAAGCCAACTGCGTCTCTGAGCTTCACTGCTGAAATGGAAATAACTTTAAATGAAGGGAAACATTATATTAGCGCGCAAGGGACTGGTAGAAACAAACAATTGGCGAGTAAGTCTTGTGCTCTTTCCATGGTACAGCAACTTTACGGTATGGGTATTATTGGGCCATATACCAGACCAATTTAAAAGAAGAAAAACCAAAAAAACATTCAGCAGCCAGAAAGTGAATTTAAAGGTGATATCTTTTTAAATAACGAATAATAACGAATACGAGATAATGAAGTTTTTTAATTCCCAGGTGATTATGTGAGTGGCCGATGAAGACGACTAGCCCAGCAGCTGTTATAGAAATAAGTTATCTTTTTGCTAAGAGTAAATATTTTGTTTCTACCTGAAGCATTCCTTAAGGTTTCTGAATGCTTTTTTAATGAAATAATTTATTTTATTTTAAGACTTTTTGGAATAATTGCTTGGGCAATTACACTTTATTTATTTATATAAATAAGTCCTCGTGATCGTAGGCGAATTTTCAACAAACTTTGAAATTGGTTTTCTGCCATATGATAAACATTTCTGACAAAATCTATAAAGTAGATCGGCGTTAGGATTTTTAAATTAAACTTATATTCGTGACAATGGAACCTTACGGTAATGATGTAATATGTGAGAAAACGAATTAATTTAAGGGAGAAAAATAAGCAAATGTTCTACGAACATATGAATTTATAAGCACACATTACTTCGTAAGTGTTTTACCGGCACACCAACTGCTAGAATTTGTTAAACAAATCGTATGTTATTTATTCACACCCCAGTAGTATTAAAGCTAATAAACGACTGTCACATTAGAGCCTCCGCATATTGGAAAAAATTCATCTGAGTTGAAAGTGAACACATTAAAAGGAAAGTACGAGTCACTGCAGCTGTGCACCATGTAACAGCTGAAGACCAATGCATTACCGAGGCCTAGATTGTAACTTCAGTTGTGAGATTGTCTCGTTACTTTTTGTCCATAGTGGTATATATGCATTTGAAGATCTCTACTATTTTTAATATATAATGTTAACAAAATGTGGAACTTTACGAAATCATTTATAATTTCTTTAACATATTTTCTAAAATTTGGGAGTAAACTATCTGGAAATACCCATAAATAAGTTGATATTTATATCCTTACATATGTAAGATGTTAGTGTTGTTACATTTTCGTGAAGCCAAGTAGAAAAATTCTTTTTTTTCTCAGATCATACATAAAGAGAACAAACAGTAACATGCATAAATATTAATGCACTTTAAAATAAACATCTCTTAGCTATACACGTGAATACAATACAACTGAATACAATGAATAACAAAACATAAAAATGTACTTAAGAATGTTATGATGAGAGATTCTGAATGTTGCCTCGGCCGACCATTAGTATAAAATGTTATATCATTTTTTGAACTTCATGTGTACCGAATAAATCTACGTTAAGCTTGTATCAGTGAGTGATGACAGCATTAAAGTATTATTCAAATGCTGTCACAGAAGTAGATGGTCTTAGGTATTCGAATAAGAAATGAACATAGCATTGCCTTCACTATAACAAAAAAAAAATGGGCGAAATACAACACATTCGCTTTTACAGAATAAAGTTACACACAAAGGGGAAACAAGTTAGTTTAGCAGAGCACAAAAAGAAGAAGAAGAAGAAGAAGTTTCGCCAACAAGTTGTATAAAATGGTAAATAAAATATTCCTCCTTTATATTGATCATATAACATATATGGTGTAAGTTATAATTTGAAAAGCTCATTTTTATAGAACTTGACAGCATCTCATACATAACCATATCAAGTTGAAATTGTGCTCTTACACACCCGTCCTTATTTACATAGGGTGTCCAATCACTTACGTAAGATTTAGAATGAAAAGAAATCAGAGTTATTTTTTGATTGTAATTTTTTTAGTGAACCATAATCTACATAGGATAGGTTTATGTTAGGGAATAAGCATATGGACGGCTAATTTTGATTACCGAAACGAGAGTATAAACGATCAGGGAATGTCGCGTGCAATAAATGAATTTTTTCACGCAATATATGGTATGTTTCACCGGTTTATTGAAGCTACATGCACTTTACATCAATATCATACGATTTAGACAGAAAGACCTGGGTTTTCAAAAATGTCGAACACCAGTAACAGTGAACAGTCAATGAAAACGCTTCGTTCTGTCATGTAATGATCCGTTTTTACAAAGCCTACATTGTCAGCTGTCAAATTGTGTTTTCTACCCGTTACCGAAGAAGAGGAGTTTGCAATGACCACCAAGAAACTTCAGACACAAAGTATATATATTCTTGACCAGCATGAAATTTAGAATCGATTTAAGCATGTCCATCTGTCCGTCTATGTAACATCTGTGGTAAACAAATTTGGCAGAAATTTTGCAATTACCTTCACATAAGTTGCTATAGGAAATGGAACAAATCGGTCCCAGGTCACGCCTACATTATAAAATAAGCTGAAAACATGTCTGTTTTCAGGCTCAGTGCTCATAGATTCCAGAACAAAAATTTCCACGGTATTCCATAAAAATGGAAAAATTCTGCCACGCCCACCTCGACTTCGTTTTTTCCCTCTTTTTTAAGATAAAGGTAGTGGATATGAAAGATTAAGCACAGCCGATTATAATTTTGTTTTTTTTTTTTGTTTGGCAAAAGTTGTCTGCGAAAATATTGGAAAATTCATACCTTATATGAATTGTGAGTTTCAAGAGTGTTAAGCATATTCTTATTATCAAACAAAGTCACTAGAAGATATTAACCTAAAATTTAGAATAAATATCTTAATTAATCGTTTAAACTTAAAACACGTACGAATTATAAAAAGCAATCAATAAAAAATTTGACTTACGATCTTTAAGAGACATTGAAATGAAACTTACGATAAAACTAGCATGCGTGATGATGGGTATTAAAGACTCGCCGCAAAGTTTTTTATTTTTTTTTATTCCAAAATTACTATATTTGTTCTGTTAAGGTATATAGTTCATGTTGCAAGTCAAAGCTCAAAAGAAATTTTGAAACTTTTATTAAATAAATAATTTCTATAGTAAACGTCTGTCAATTCACAAAATGATTTGTTAAAGTATATCATGTGCTTTTGTCTTCTTTAATTTACTAAACACGAATTTGTAAAGTAAAGTTTCCTAAGGAGGTTGATTTGTTAACTAAGAAAGGAAGAAAGTAAATTTTCACTTATTATCTACTAAAATGAAATGCAACTCACCTGACGTTAAATGAACGAATTGTAAAGAGCGCTCGCGTGAGAAATAAGTGAAAATGTTATTAAAAATAATGTTTTCAAAATAAAAGAAAAAAGTTTTATGAAAACGAAGCATAAATTATTTTGTTTTTGTATAAATTTTAATTACAAACTCTTCATTGTAAATAACAAACGGAGCAAAGGAGAATTGATTGGAATTGAGGAGACTGACATTTAGAATAAAAAAAAACAAGAAAGATTCTTTTCGAAATGTGAGGCAATAGAACTGGTATCGTATGGCAGAATCGATTTTAAATTTGATGCTGATTAACAATCTGTATGCTTTGTGGGACATTTGAAGCTTGCTTCTGGGAAGGAAGCAAACAAAATGATTATATCATCACCCTTTTGACGATGGGCATAAAAAGTGTCAAATCTCCCTCGAGTTGCATGCTCCAGTCACTTCTTTCTTGCAATTCTGTGTCTTTGTCATGCGTGGATTTACTAATGCGATATGTATAATTTTTATTTTATCATTTATAATTCAAAAATAATAAAATATAAGTATTCATTTTCATATATTCTCGAAATGATAAAGAAAAAAAAAAGTTAATTTGTTTCAACATAAGATACTCTGGTCAAAAAGTAATGAGACTGATGAAATAAAACTGACAAAAATATTTTATTCATTAATCATTTATTGGATTTCCTTCCAAATAAACAGTACACAACAAAAATAACAGTACACTCACTATACGCCGCTGTTTTCATTCACAATTTAACTATAATTTTCTTTAGTTATAATTTCATTATTACAGAGTACACTCTTAGGATTTTGTTAATAAAAATACAAAAAATATATTACACTACAGATTTTACAATAAACTCTATTTAAAATGCACGAACCTTTCTGAGCTTAACGTGCAATTGGTTGTCACTCGGCTCCTTTTTTTTCATTACAAAATAAAGTTTAATTTTTTTTTAATTTCAATGCGCGAAAATACGATACACGGAAAATACAAAATCGCTAGTAAATAATAATAAAATTTTTCTTATATTTTATGAAATAATTATTTAATAAATAAATTTACTATATTAAATTTTGTTTGGATCATACGAGTGTAGCCTTCGGGGCCTCTTCCATATTAGAATTCTTATGAAAGTTCAGATTTTACGTAACAGTAAGGCACAAGCTTTGATATTTGATGCCTTATCCGGAAGGCTGCATGATATTTAATAATAAAAAAAAATCGACCACTCCTCACTATAATATTATATTCATTTTAAATTAAATAAAGCTGGAAAATAAATGTAGTCAGAGTTAGAAAATAAAATTTCAAAAACATTTTCGAAAACAATTTACAAATGTATATATGCCTTTTTTTGTTTTTTTTTTCTATTCTGGAGTTGCTTCTTCTTAATCCATAAATTCATATCCAGCACAATTTTCATCACAAACACTTGATTCGAGCATATTGCAAGCATCTAATGAATTGCATTGATATAAATTTGCGACACCAGATTATCCAGTGGATTGTACGAGACGTGCGTTACGTGCGATGGATGTGTCGGAACACAACATTTGACGGAATTCATAAAGTCACCCTCACCTATGGCCAAAGATTCGGGGAATATAAACCATTCGAACCCTTGTTAACAAGATGGTTTCGCTATAACTATAAAATCTAGTACTGAATTGATGGAAAAAATAAATTAGGAAAATGGGCCAGGTCTTTGTATACGATGCAACTGCTAAACTGCTAAGGGTTAGTGGAGATCTTAAAAAAATGGGCAACAACTCATTTGAGGTACGATCACCCGACAGTTCGGTACGATGCATAGCCTGTAATTCCAATGGAAATTTAGGGTAGTCTGATCATGTGCTTTAAACCTTCACTCTTAAGCACGCTTCAACGAAAACATAGTTCCACAAATATAATCAATCGACAACACATTGCCGGGAAAACAGGCACGTAACATAACAATGCGCCCATTCTTTTCAATGTCTATAATAGTCGGCAAATCATCATAATGATTCCAGATTAATAACGCACTTATGGGAAATTTATGTTCATATTCATCAATCATATTTATAGAAGATTTGATTTGATTTCGGGCAACGCCAAGCGTAATTTTCATAATTATCTAACACCATTATTAATTTTAGTGTTTTCATCAACTTTGCTTAGGCCTTTCGGGGGACCATAGTCAAAGTTATTACCTAAGTGGCCAAGGCTACTATCACTACTCGACCTCGGACTTAAATTTAAATTATTTTTAATTGTATTACCAAGATCACAAAGAATTCGAGGTCTTCGAGTATGTAATATGATTATCGCTGCTATGGCCAGATTCATCATAAATGCCACAACCTGAGATTCCAAAGTGTTTGAAATAATGTTATACAAAAAGCTGCCGACGAAACTCATCAAGGACGTTATATTTGACAATCGTTCGCGAATATTAAAAAAAATTGAGAAATTTTCCAATAATTGATAGTAAGTGTTGCAGTAGAATCCAAAATCACAAAAATAAACGTTTTGATTTGAAATTTATGGAAATGTATTGAAAACGATATTTGAAACTGAGTTGCTTGAAATTTTACAAAAAAAAATCAATAATATAAACTTAAAAATTCTTCTTTTTTTTAAAGTATTCAACATAATAAAATAAAAGTAATGATATTGAATTTCAATTATATATAGAATATATATATATAGTATATATATAATATATATTCTATAATATAATAATCATCAAACACATAATTTTTTATGTCAAAGAATAGAAATTTGAACACAGTTAAGCAAATCCTGTTGTGATTTCTTTCAGAAGATTTTAGCTATTTACCCGTCAAATTTACCTTTTTTCTTCTTTTTTTTTTGTCTTCCTAACAAAATACCCGAAGCATTCATAATTCAGATTAATTAATTTAATTGATTTTGCTTGGAGGGTCTTTAAAATTTCTGCATAACACGTTGACACTTTGCAAAATGAAAAGGTTAATTAATATTCTATGTTACAAGAATTCTACTATAACTTCCATCCACGTTAGTGACCCGTAGGCATGATTACTCATAATTCATTAATTATCCAAAAATTGAATGGAAGAGAGCTTGGTTATGCGTATTTATGTACCCAGCCTTCCTAAAGTGTGATTACTTAGAAATTACATATAATTTCGCAAATGAATAGGAAAATTTTGATCGAAATTTCAATCGGAAAAAAACTGTTACACTCAAAGAAAGGCGATCACCTACGAACGGCTTGAGAGCCAAAATTGGCGCCCTACAAGGTTATGCTGTGTGTATAGTGGGATTAGAAGAAAAACGCACACTATTATAGCTACTAGAAATTGTTTTAACAATTTATTTCAATCCAAATTGTCATCAATTGACTAAATTACATCAACATTAAATCAAATGTTAGATACCAATACTAAATAAAAATAATCCCTTAATTATAATTAATTATA
>KK351011.1:2072392-2258147 GCA_000671755.1 Glossina brevipalpis | reverse complement strand
ATTTAAAATTTTTCTAAAAACTTTTGAAGTAAGCCGTCTTAGAGATATGATAGCGAAATGGAATGAGAGTATCAGGCGTATAAAAATTATCAGCTTAAATTAAAATATTATCACATTTGATTAATTAATGTTAGCTTATATGGTGAGTAAACTGCGCATAGGAGGTCTGTGAAATTTTTTGAAACAGAAAGATGCTTCGGTTGTGTATTAAAGTATATATTCTTATTGACATTATGTCAACTATTCTATCTGTTTATTATAAAAAACATGTTTATGAGATTAAAAACTCTCTTGAATAATTATCGCATCTTTCAATAACGTATCTTCGCTACGGACGAATCCATATGAATTGCCGATAATATCAAAGTTCCAACGAAATGTGTTGGAATGTCATGATATTTTGATACATTTCGTTTGAAACTTGATACTTGATACGACGCTGTTAAGGGATGTGATAGATAAGATTTCATCTTTTATTCTTTTTTTTCATAATTAATATCAAACTTTAAAATAAATGTTCTTAATGTCTTTCGGATCAAAATATTTCTGTTACCTTGTTTTATAAGATCTTCCTTTATAAAGTATAAATATATTAAAGTTGAAAGCCATTGGGTATTATTCTCGCCATATGTGGGCTCACGTTAGATTAAATTAGAATAAAATCTTAACGCGGCAGAAAGGAACCACAAGAAAAATTCCGCGAAAAGAAAATATTCAAAAACTTCATAAAAAGATAATTCACAAATTTTTTTTAAGCGGTCGAGAGGGACCCTCTTGAAATGTCGCTCTAAGAAAATATATCAAAGCTGTATAGAAAAAATAAATAGCAATTTATTTACAATTATGGCGAAATTATCATCAACTGATTGAACGAAATCGTATAAACTTGCACGACAAATTCAGAAGGCTACAAGCTCTAATTTAAACGTTTCTACAAAACCGATTTAAATACTGCTCGGGACGCGTAAAATGAAAAAACCTATGAAATCGGAAAATCAGTGGCTATAAAGAAATAACGGTATTTATCAAAGGGAACAAAATGACGAGGGCATATTTGGGTCCATATCAAGTTATCAAAATAAAACATAACTATGACAATGAAGATAGATACGATACCATAGAATTCGGTTCCTCTTCTCCATCTTCATCGTTCGTTAACATTTTGAAAATGTCGCTATCATTTGCGGTTTCGTCCTTAATCGTATCGATAAAATCGTTCTCACTGAAAGTGTGACAACGTACTCTGCAGATGTTATATGCAATGATAATGTGGACACGTTTCAGACTACGTTCCTCTTAATGACATATTCAGACTAGACCGGTACTCAGCTCGATATTGAAGTGTGTTGTTCCATTTGGACAATACATGCTAGAATAGCGTGATTTATGCAATTTTAAATTGAAAACTTTTTCAAAATTTTAGTCAGTCTTCTTCCTTGGCTTTCCAGTTTTCTCCAAAAGTGAAAGTGAAGATTAATTCCACGTAGTTTTTCTTGCAATGGTTATATAAGTCTAGTCGAACTGGGTAGTAGAGACATTATTATTTACATTTTATGATGCTCTATACAAGGAGGGCGGCGTGCGGCGTCAACAATTAGTAGCACTTTAAAGGAGAGAACCATCTCCTTTATATCTAAACTTCTGTAAAAACAGCTTGATGGGATTTATGCTTTTTTTTTACTTGACTTTGCGGCGAATTTGCATATGGCGAACAGAATCTATATAAATAGATTTTCACAAACTTCACTTAAAATAAGTTGCATAAAGCAAATCTCATAAACAAGATAAGTCGAACAAAACGAATAGCACAAGTAAAAACCGCATAAAAAATATCGTACAAAAAAAATTCAACTTCGTTATGTGTTGCGTAAATTGTAAAAGTGACAAATACATCAGAAAAATGGAAAATTTTTATACACATATAAATAGGATTTAAGAAAAGTAGATAATAAAAATTCATAACAAACTGAATGCAACTCTCTTTCTTGATAATAATTCGGTTCCCTCGGTACATATGTGGCCATTTGGAAAGTTCTTGGTATCGACTTGATGTAAAAGATGCTCAGTTCTTCCAATTTTTTGCAAGAATACGGAATAAAGATGTCGCAAAAATGTTTGTTCACGAGGATTGTCTTATTTATGTATTGATTCGAATATTTTCGCAAAATGTTCAATTGCTTGCACAGCACAATTTGCGGCTGACGCATCAAAGTTCCTTATTGCATACTTTACAAAAACTTTGACTTGGTACGCTACACAAAAATCCACTACTTTAGTTAAAAATTTCTACATTTAACACAGTACGCTTATTTGAAAAATAGAAATTACATATAAATCGGTATTACTTTTAAAATATTGTCATTCGGTGTCATTCAAACAATCCGATTTCAATTGGAGAAAATATCGATCGAAATAAATTATAGAATATATTGATTATTAATTAATTATTATTATTAACGTAAAAAAAAACATAACTGATTTAATCGTTAAAATGGCAGATGTTGAATCGCTTCTTAACAAATGGTGCGTAAAAAACAACGTGAATCCAGTCATATCAACTCGATGCCTCGGTACGAATAATCGTAAACGATTCTTTTGCGAAGTGAGCATCCCAGGGTATACTTATCGAGCTCTAGGAAATTCTAAGCTTAAGGAAGATGCTAGACGTGATGCATTTAAAGATTTTATGGATTATTTAATGCGATGCGGTAAATTGCCTACCATCGAAACCGAGAATACTATTATTCCTGTTCTAATTGGAATTGTTTCAGATTCGAAAAAATTCCCTTCATCCAATAAGGAAAATTGGGCTTTTAAAAAACGCAAGGATATTAAAATTTTGAGCAGCAAAAAATATAAACAACGAATTTTAAGAGAAATTGAAATGGAAAAGGACGTTGTCACTGGGACAAACGTTGATGTAAATGGTAACTGGACAATTGAAAATGCTACATCAAAATTGTATCAGTTTATGCAGGCTAATCGTATTAAAGCTCAATATACCCCCATAAGTAGCGAACATGCCAAAGGATTTGTTCTAGAAATGCGAATTGCTATTGGCAGTAATCCGAAGCGTATAATAGCTGCGAGAGAAACTGCTTCGACAAAAAATTTGGCGAATAAATTATGTTGTTTTTCGTTGGTAAAGCAACTCTATTCTAAAGGATTTATTGATGCGTTTACTGTAACCAACACTAAGCAAGGCGAAGACTCACAATCAGAAAATGAAATGGTATTGTCTAGTGTAAGTTGTCTTTTTTTTTCCCCCATCTACAATAATGATCCGATTTCCTAATTTTTTTTAAAAAATATGTTGTTTGAAAATTTTTCACAAAAGAACGTCAAACGACCTCGGCAAAATGTTATGCAAACTATAACAATGGATCAAACAATTGAACGTATGAAAGGCATGAGCCTTAAAACAGAAAACGAGCAAAACAAACAATGGAGACAAGCCGCGAATAAAGCAAAATTTAAAAAAAATTGAATTACGAAATAAAACTCCAGGCGGCCGGTGATTACTACAGATAAACAGAATCACTTATGCCTTGATTGCTGGAATAGAATAGATTTGTTTCTAAATTTTTCAATTTCATTTTTATTCCTTCATTGATAGCATTTCAAATTCTTGTGATTTTGCTTTTTAATTTTAAAATTATTTTATATTGTTCTGTTTATTCAGACATATTGAGAAAAATTGATTTAATAATAATTGCTGCAGATAAATGACACTTTTTAAAATTCATTTTATATGAAAAAGTTTTACAAAAATTTTTAAAAAAGTTAAGAAAAATTTGAGAGAAAAATTATGAAAAAAATAAAAATTAGGAAACGATTAAGAAAATATCAAAAAATGAAGAAATAAGAAAAAATTAAAGAAATCAAGAAATAAGTGATAATTAGAACAAAATTTAAGAAATAGTTAAAAAAAAGTGATAATTAGAACAAAAATTAAGAAAAAAAAAACAGAAAAAACCTAAGAAAAAAATAAATAATTAAGAAATAATTAAGAAAATATTAAAAAATGAAGAAATAAGAAAAAATTAAGAAATACGCGATAATTATAACAAAAATTAATAAGTAATTAAGAAGAAAAAAAAACAAAAAAAAATAAAGAAAAAATTAAAAAATAAGAAATAGTTAAAGAAAGTAAGAAAATTGATAAAAAATTAAGAAATAAATGATAATTAAGAACAAAAATTTAGAAATAAGAAAAAATTAAGAAATATTACATGAAAAATTAATTGGCAAAGAACTACGAAATTATATATAAATTGATGAACTAAGCTTTTAAAAGAATGCATAAAAGAAGAATGAACTAAAACTAACTAGAAAGGAAGGATAACAAGTGTCTGTGTTGTGTGTTAGAAAAACTAGGATGTCAAGAGGTGTCCAAACTACAGGTAAAAATTTTAAGACATATAAAGTACTACACTAGCGAAACAAAGGTATATATTATTACGTTATATGCAAAGCGAAGAAGTACTTGAGATGAACTCACAATATTTTACTATGCAAAATATATTGTAAACAAAACCATATGACAAATAAGGTATATTATAAACAAAAACATCTACGGATGAATATCAAAAGTAGTAAAGATGATAAACAAGCTGGATTTTTGTTATAGAATTTGTTAAAACTAGTAATCTAATCCTAGCAGCCTCAAGATAGTCATATCATGATGTGTAAGAAGCGTCCCATCGTCCTCTTCATTTTTCTTATATTTAGGGGAAAAGCAGAATTTTCACAAATAAACCGAATTTTAGTAGAAAGTCATAACCTTGTGTTCCGTGGAAAATTTTCGTTGTTTCATTCGAGTTATAAAAGGTGCAATATCTCTTTTGCTTCTTCCGAACGAAACAAATTATACTTTGTAGGTTCAATTTTTTCCTTTTTTTCGATTTATTTTTCCCTACGAAGATGTCACTAAAGTTTAAATACGCGTACACTCTAATAACATAAAATTTATGGTCTCTTATGGTGCTTTTTTAGTTTTGTTATTGATCGAGTTTCCGATATCTGGTTATTAATAAAGATTATAATTAAAAAGTTTACAGCCTTCTTATTAAATCAATTGGAGCGAACAACAAAATTATATACCGCCTTTATCTTCAGAAAAAAAAAGTTCGAACTAAATTTCAATTCTGTATAATATTGTGTAAGAGTGGTAGATTTCTGCCATTTCTATAGAATACCGTGGAAATTTGTTTCCTGTAGGTTTTAAGTAATAAGCAAAAGACAAAGAAAGTAAAGGTGTTTTCAGAGCTTATGTTATACTCCGTAGTCGTATCTTCCAAATTTCATTCAGACAAATTTCATCCTTCTGTTTTTCCGACCGTGAAAATAATTACCGTAGACATTGCATAGTCAAGCAGACAGACAGACGGATGGACGGATACGCCTATGAGGATTCCATATTTGTTACTGATAAGGAATATATATATATATATGTATATACAGTGTCTAAAGCTTCCTTCTGGATGTTGCAAACAAGATCACAAAATGAATATACCTTCGCTGGTTGATATAAAAATTCAAATAAAGCCTTTTTTGTCAATATATTAGGTTGCGTAGCACTTCATGTTTTGAAATAGTTTTTAATTCCAATTAGAAAAACATAATTATAAGATTTAGAAGAAAAAATAAAAAATTCTTAATCACGAGTAAATCAAAATTAATTTTTTTTACTACTTAAGCAAAGCAGACTTTATTATTATAATGAAGTAATTGCCTGGAGATGGTAACGATACCTTATTGTTATTGTTTTTCTTTTAGGAAAACTTTAATAGTTAAAACTTTTCTCTGTATTGAAGATATTAACTTAACTATTACGCGAAAATTAAATTCTTTTACAACACATCTGGAACAAATTCGTTGCCAAACGATAAGCAGCATCTGGCAAATTGTTGCCAATGTTGCTATTGGCATTGTTGATATTAAAGTTAGAATTAGTTTGTTATGTTTGCGTGTTTTCCATATTTATGAAACCAACTCCTTTGGAAAAACCAGAATGATGAAAAACTTTAATTGGGCGAGTGTTTCGTATAAATAAACAGTTGTTTGTAAACTTTCTATGATGCAGTTGTATTCATATTTAATAGATCAAGGAGAAAGTTCGTAGCATATAATCATCAAAATTCAAAAAGATTTTCTTTTTATTTTCAATGAGTTTTATTCAAATATTTTGTGTTTTTTTAATCGATAAGTTTTAGCTATTTCTTCGATAAAACCGCTACGGCGTTTCTATAAAATTTTGGAATTTCTGGTAAAAAACGAAGACATCTTTTGAAGTCAACTTTACATTATTAAGAGAGCTCTGCAGAATTGGTACTTAAGTAGGATAAGATCTCAGGGAAATGCAAAGTATGCATCAACTCTTCCGAATCCAACATCTTTTAATTTTTACACAATCTTTGAAGAGAACTTTGGTCCAATGCTGCCGTTATGGAAGACCATGTTTTTCCTATTAACCAATTTCGCTTGCCTTACCTCAATTGTACGCTTTATTCACATTAGTTTTTGAACAGCACAGCCTCTATCCAAAGCCTGGTGGCCTTAGTGTAGCAATGTCTCCACAAAATCTAGGAAACTCCCCATGTTGCCTTTGCAAAGAATTATTAAAGTTGCAATAAACAGTGACTAGTTTTATACGAATTTTGTCCTCTTTTCAATACTTCATCACTTTCGACAGAATTACAATACGTTGTTATGTTTTTTTCTAGGTGTTCTGACGAAATTCGCAGGCAGTATCGTGGGGCTACATACCAATTATCATCAAATTTCCGCGCGTCTAAAACCATCTATTGCCGAAAACGTCGCGAACTTTTCCCTTGACCAATTATTTAATATTTTAGAAGATTTTCAAGGTGAGAGGTAACTAAAAATCTCAGCAAGCATTGCAATGTGTCTGTTCACTAAGTTCAGCAAACTCTTAATTTTTTCTTTTTCAAAGGATTGTTAAAATTTACTTGTTTGTTGAGTACTTTTATGGGAAGCATTCCATCAACAAGAGCCTTACATGAATAATTTCTGAGCGGATTTAAAACGAAAGTCCATAGATATGTTTATTTACCGATCATGGCGAATTATCAACAGCAAAAGATCCGTTTATTTTGTTCAGAACTTTGATACGACAAATAGAACGATATATTTTTGAAGTATTTTCTAGGAGCAGGGCTGCAAAAAATTGTTCACGATAATTTGCAACTCATCATTGATGCGAGTAATTTACAGACGATTGATAAGTTCAGGATATTTCAGATATTTAAATGAAAAAACTTTAAATTGCTTATTTCTTTTTATTTTTAAATGATCTGTTATCTGTGTTGATTTATCATCAAGGGCTGCTGAAGGTGTAATGAATATTTAGAGTTTACATACATCCGTATATTTGCACGTTTTTGACTTAAAGGAAATTCTATAAAATGCTATAAAATAGTTCCTAAAAATTATTTCTGAAAATTTTAATTCATTCAATTAAAGTTTTTGTTTTCAGTTAACCTTAACAAAAAACAAAAAACAAAAAATTGTAACTTAATTAACAAGATATAATATTAGAATTTGCAAAATTATTCATTTTTGAACAGCGAGGGATGTGAGCGTATACATTTCGCCAAAACCTTTACAATTCACAGAAGAAATCTTCATAGGTCTTCTAAAGTATATAACATGTTACTCAATAAGTTTGTAGAACTGAGAACAACCGAGAAATGAATAATTACAAAATTTCATGACTTAACTTACAAGTTACAGTTGAGTTAGTGACGCAACTCTTGTAATTTCTAAAATAATGAAAAAATCTGAATTACGCGGGTTGAGAGAGCACTGCTTTTCAATGGGGAAAAATACCATTCAATCTAAGAATCAATTTGAAAAGTTTTATGCTTCTATTGATAACAATACTTTCTCCGTGATTCACTGAGTTTGAACTAGACCCTACGCTCTGGTCACTCGAATTCGGCAATTACTACAATAGTGGAGATAGTACCGCATTAGTTCACTTGTAACCAAAATAACGTTTTAATCATTTAGAGTTATTTAGATAAAATAAAAAGAACTTTTCATACGATATGTGAGAATGAATAAAACATGGATTCATCACTACAATCCAAAGTTCAATCGGCAGTCAGCTTAATGGACAGCAATCGACAAAATCCGCCGAAACGTAAAAATCACAAAAAATGCAAATTCGGGGATTGCGTCCGTAATTTGCGATGCGTATGGTGTAGCGTCTGACTATCTTGAAAAGTGACATATATCTATAACAGTACGTAGCAGTATATAGGAGTATGTAACACCAACAGAAAGCACTGCGTCATAAACTGAGTACATTAGTGGCAAAATTGCAACAAAAAATAGTGATCCTACAAACTTATTGAGCAATACTGAATATATTTATAACTATACTATTATTATATATATATTTATTTATATATACAATTATATTATTATTATATAAATATATTATTATTATATATATAAATATATTATTATTATATATACATATATTTACATGCACATATAATTAGTTGTTATATGTTAGACGTTTCTTTGACCTTTTTCCTCGATCTAAAATTTAAAAGGTGGCTGCGAAGGCTATAGCGTTCGTATTTTTGGATTTGTATGGTATAAGATTCATCGACTAACTTAAAAAAGGACAAAATATTAATCGAAAATATTGCATAGCGTTACTAAAGCGTTTTATTAACAAAATTGCAAAAAGGATACCAAATGAAGAAGAAAAAATGTTCTTTCACCTAAATAAACGTCTTGCCACAACTTGATCAAAACAATTGCAAAAGAGAAGAAAAGATTAGTAATCCTACCAACTTATTGAGTGCTACGTTCTTAATCAGTATCAAATTCTGAGTCAAACTACGCCTGTCCCTCTTTCCATCAGTCCCTCTGTCCCCCTGTCCGTAATGCCTGTATTAAACATTCCTCTGATCTTAAAAAAGAAGATATCGGGCTTAAATTGAAAATCAAAGAAGAAACCCGAAATCGGATCTATTTTCAAAAGAAAAAAGTTGTCCTCTGTTTACTATATAATATAAGCACGGACAAAATGGCAAAAATTTAGGCGTACGTTGTGTAGTTATTCCGGGGATGATCCATCAACAGTAAGAAAATTTTAAAAAATCGGCCAACCTACCCAATATTATAGAATATCGAAATTTCAATTGTTTTGAGTTTTATTTTATTTTTGCGATAAACATGGTATGGGTATAGAATATTTCGCAACAGCCAAAAATAATGTTCTTAATTATTATAAGTTCCCTTTTAGTGGAGGATATGCTCAATACGTTGCGAGGCATATACCAATTGTTTTTACTTATTTACTCCATTGATAAAATATTTAACCTCCCAATAGAATATCGCGTTCATTAGAGTATTTGCGATAAGCTGAGATAAAAGAAAACATTACGAAATTATTTTTTTTCCCCCAATTTTTATCCAAAATAGGATTAAATACTACTTAAGCAGTGAAGCAAAGAGCGTAAAGCAAAGCGTAAAATTCAAAATTTTCGTTAAGCGATAAAGCTTTCGTTAACAAAAAAATAAATAAATAAATATACTGTTTGTTCAAAAAATCAGTTTTAAGCCTTTTAAGGGCAGACAAAAACAACACATATATACTTATCTATCTAATACTACGTAGCCATTTATACAATATTTGTTGCCAGAAAAAACAAAATTTCGTTATAGCCTGCATTGCTGTTGTTGCTTGTATTATTTCTGCTGTTCAGTCAGATAGCAAATACGTACTGCAGTGCAGTAAACAAATCCAAATACAGATAGAAGTAGACTTCAGGGTGATGGGGATTAAGTGAAATGCCAAAATATATTAAGTTTGGCACGTAATGGTGTACAAATGGCAGTCGAAATCGCTTATATATATATACATGTATATATATATGGTTAGAGAGATAAGGAGTTTATGAAATAAATATGTCGATCTTGTGTTTTTTTTTTTTTAATACGTTCAGTTAAACATTAGGAGGCTATTAGTGCGAATATCCATTGCCAACAACATAAAAACTGCTTAGATCTACAATGAATAGCAATCAAAACAACAAATTTTATAATATTTAGTGTTAAAATAATTATAAAAGGACCTACAAAAAAAGGTGAAAAGAAAAACACGTAAAAACTTGTGTTTCTAAGAGTTCTTAATGGAGACGGAATTAAAACACAGAAGAAAAAGTCTGGCATCTTGAAAACAAGAAAATTCAAAGAAAAAAAGTATGATTCGATGTTTAAATTTGAAAAAAGAAAGGCTTACAAAATTTCTTATTTCGCAAAAAGAAAAAAAATGATTAATTAAAATTTGAAACTTTGAGGAGAAAACTTTTCATGCATAAGTGCATGCGTGGATTCCCAATAAAACTTGAATACACAAGCAGGACTCTAAGACGGAATGCAAAATGAAAACAAGATTACCATATAAGAAAATAACTTTTCTCTTCATACATACACCCGCACACCAACACGAAACGAAACATAAAAATTTGTATAATTAATTTAAATTTTAGAGTTAACTTATGTTTTTAGCTTTATATGATTAGACTTAGAAATAATTCAATGTGTCTGGATATTAATTGAAAGATTGATGATGTGACTGTAAAGTGGCATACACATGGGTGGTCCCGAAAAGTAACTCCCCAAGCGAGTGAAGTGTGAGTAGTTTCTTTTTCCTTTATTTACTGCGTTTTGATTTTTTTTCTTTCTTGTTGTCATAAAAAAAATTTGCATGGACCTTGGGTTAAGGGTCCACTCAGTAAGTAACCCATCCCTGCCGTGACAAATGAAACACCTAAAAATCTATTCGCTTTTATGACAGATTTCATTATCGGAACGTATCTTTTGAAATACATCAGATGAGCTAAAAAGTCGATTGGAATCCGGTGTAAAATGATGGAGCCATGTTTCAGCCATTGTCACACATAAACGCAAATGTTCGGGTTTATTACGATTGAACAGCTCCGAAAACTGCTTAGAATTATCAATTCGTTGTTGATTTTGGTTGATTGTAAGCTTGCTGCAGCAGCCGCTTTGAACAGAGCTTTCGCATATCCAAATATTCCTTCACGATATGTCCAACACGTTCCTTTGATATCTTTAGGGTATCAGTTATCTCAATCAACTTCATTTTACAGTTATCCGAAATTAATTTGTGACCTTTTTTCGGCGTCCACTGCATGCATTGTCCTCGGTGCTCTTTTCGCTTCGTTTAAATTTAGCAAACCATTTCTCTGCGGTTGATTTTCCCGGTGCAAAGTCCGAATAATGTTTATCAAGCCAAGCCTTGGCTTCACATACTACTTGTGCAACAGCTGTCAAATTTATACATGTGTCATGTTATAAGGCTAACTAAAAATCACATTGATTTAATACTAGTAGCGCCATTTATGTGCCAGCCTATGAAATTTTCAGCCTACCTGTTATATAGCAATCGCTTAGTTTTTCTTTAATTGCAAATTATGCAACAAGAGGAGAAGAAAGCTTCCTTCTCTAGAGAAAAAATTCGTTGCTGCTCTAAACCTATACCTTCTATGATAACGATTTTGCTTATAAATAATTTCAAGAGCACTCAGACGGAGAGACGGAATGACAGGCACGCATAAATCAATTCACATTGTAATGAAGACTAAGAATATCTATACTTTACAGTGTCTCAAGGGCTTACTTTTGGTTGTTGTCCGCATTACGACAAAATGACTATCACTATCCTTCGGTGGTGTGTATGAAAAAGCGTACACTAAGTCCAAATCTATCCATTATTATAAATTTTTTTGACATGAAATGAAGATATAGATGTGGAAAATATGTGGTTTCAACAGAACGATGGCTTGGCGTTTTGGCATTGTTTCACGAGAAATTCGGCGAAAGTGTAATTTCACTATGTGAACTGTTCACCGCTGGACTTGTTGTATGACTTAACGGCTAAAAATGATTTAACGCTCAAACCACCGATGCCTGCCGAAGAATATCTTTTTAATAGTAGGAGGAAGCTTCAAGGAAGTACTTCTTTAAGAGATGATTTCACTGATGATTTCTTCGTTTACTGTTTATATTGTATATGTTCTATAAAAGTCGTATACGGCTGCTTGAGGTAGTACTTGGATTCAATCTTCCTGGATCAAAATCTCAGGTGTTGTAATGAGGAAGCTCTTTGTGCTATTTTGATATGTCAAAAGAATTAGAGAATTCCTTGTTGTCTGAACCCCCAGCATGGTCCTTCGTGGATTTTGGTAGTGGTTGTGGGATCCAGAAAACGTCCTCACCAGAAAGAGATCGCCGTATTCTTGTGTGGTCTTTTGGTGAAGGGAAGCCCAGATGCGGACATTGAATAACGCCTGCTATTGCACGGCGATTCTCCCCGGGAGATGTTAACTATCGCTCGCCGAAAAATAGTCCAGTGCTTATATGCACGGTGGGGTTAAACTATTAGAAGTAATTATCCACATAAAACCGAAGCAGGAATCTGTTCTTATTGAAGCCTATGAAATTACGTTTGTGAATCTCACTTAATTCAGCCCTAAGTTCGTAAATGTGGTAAGTAGATAGAAGTTCACTCACAACGGTCAAAATTCGCTTGCAATACTAAGAAACGAGAGATGTACCGTAAGACTAGACTTTCACAAGTGTTAATCCAAAGCACATCATATATTTAATCATTATTTAATCTGTAAGAGATTTAAAAACTTTGTAGCTATAGCTTCCTTACCTCACTCTTAGCTTATATGATATCTTAGCTATAATTGTAGGTTGATAATTAAACAGTAATTATGAATGCTTTTGCATTTCATTCTATTCTGCTATTTTCTATAAGAACATACGACTTTCACTTATTATTATTTAAGATTTTAGATTTTGAAAATTTTGATAACAAATGACTTACAGTTAGAGAAAGAAACATTTCTCACAGTTTCAGAATCTTACCCTGTTCAAGAATGCTTAAATGCTGTAGTATTTTACATGTAAGTGTTTTTTATTCATTGCAGAAGAAATAATAAAATTAGTGGAACTAGAACACAAGTCATTTAGACTCAAGAAGATGATCAATCCATTGTATGACCTTTATTTAAGTCAAATATGAATAATTTGCACGTTGCAGTGGGAAGTGCGGAAAAACGACAAACTCAATAAATTTTACACCATAAACGTGGACTATATTTGTTTGGTCATGACCATCAAAAGATTTATGAACAAAGTCTTCTTAAAAAGGATTATTTAAACATAATCGTATTTAAATTTGGTTGATTATTCTTTTAATTTTAGTATAAAATCATTAAATAAATTATGCTAACATAATATAAGACGAATCAGAAATATATGTGTAGTTACGTTGCGATGATTTTTAAAACTATAATGATCATCAGTGTGAGAATGTTATAAACAATAATTAAAACAAAGTCAATGCTAAGCAACGTAAGTAACATGACGCAATGCATTTCAAGCAACCCTCATTAAAATAAATGTTTTTATTTATTTATCTTTAATGGAAAATTCCATTAGCGCTGTTTAAAGTGGTCTGATATAGATAACAAAAAGGAAGTATGTACTTTAAAAGCATTAAACGTTGAAAAACTGTGTGAAATGTATAAATAAGTGCAGGCTTACAAAGAGAAAGTGAGAATTAACCCAAAACCATACCCTTCGTCACCATCACCATGTATATATATATATATATTACACATAGTTAACGCGTTGAAAACGTAAGTACTGACTGAAATGTGAGCAGCATTTTCCGTGTGCTGTTATGATAATTTTTGGTTTGGTTTGCAGACTGTTATTATGAAATCATACATATCCATCCCTCTCATTTCTTCTTTTAGCAAAGCATGTAATTAAATTATGATAACATTTTACTAATGTATATGGAATTAAGCAAAGGCAACAGCATAATAATGAAATCCTATAATTAATGACGTTAGCAAAATATAATTAAATTTACTAAGTGTTAGGGTATTGAGAGAGAAAATGGAAGAAACAAACAATAAAAAGATTTTTTCATCATTCATTGAGCTATACTCTAAGCAGCCGATAACAAGCATTTCAATATTTATGAAATACATTTATGACAATAATAATTTTATTATTATTATTATTATTGATTTAATTTACTATTGTCTCTACAGAATAAAATCAATTAAGGGGATTTAGAAAGTCAAAGTAACACTTGCAGTACGTACAGAATATAATTAAGCAAAAACATAAATATATAAACAATGAATTTAAATAAAAAGTAAATTCTTTCCATAAAAACATTTCTAAAAAAAAACCATAAAAAACAAACAGGCATCAACTGTTTTATATGTTTAATGCAAGGTAAAGTAAACAAACTGCCAAAATAATCCGAATATAAATTTAGTTAAAATATTTCAAAATTTGTTTTTGATAAAACAAACTACACTCACACTCTTAACACTGTTTATGACGGTTATGTTTTACGTAAACACTAGTAAGTACTGCTTTGGTTGCTAATACACACATTAACATAAACCTGCGCGACATAACATTACATGCAATTGACAGCAAATGTTATAATATCTGCTTAAGACAAATTGCTATAATATCTGCTTACGCTTATGCTAACGCTCGAGGAAGTTTCCCCTTCTCTTTTCTATGATTAAAAAATGTGAAGTAAAAAATTCGCCTGAATTTCTATGTTTCACCTTAAATTTCGTGTATATTAACCGATAAAAATCTTGGTACAAAGGTTGCATTAAATATGTCCTATCAAAAATTGTGTCATTTGAATGAACCAAGCTAATTAGTTCTATGAGGTGGTAGATGAATTTTTTGTATCCTGTTTCATGTGATTTATTCATCGGGAAAAAAGATCGGCAAAATCAAAATAATACCGGGAAAAATTGTGATTTGAACTTGAAAGAGGCATTTAGACAAATATATAAATTGTGAAAAATTTAGAAGAGAAATATTTGAAGGACTTAAATTATCCTAATCAGTCGTTAAGAAGCAAACTCATCAACGTCATCATGTAACTTTTTGATAGTCACTTTCTACGTTAAAATACAACCTTGTTAGAGAAGTGGCGGTGATTTATCTTTCTTTATGCTCAGTGCTACACACAACCTCTTACAAAGTGCTATTTTAACGTAGTTGGTGACTATCAAAAAGTTACCTGATGACGCTCAAGGAAAATTTGGGCATGCCTTTCTCTCATTCCCTCTCTTTGCGAGGTATACCATCAGTAGCGAAAAAAAAGAAAGAACCGAACGGGGTAAATCCAAAAAGATTTTTTATTACTTTAACAGTCACCACAATTATTTATTTATTTTTTTTACAATTGTTATTAATATTTGCACAACTTTGTCTCCGCCGTTTTCCAATAGACGGTTCTGGTGTTATGTAGTGATGGAAATAGACAGATGTAGATGTCGTACAATAAGCTCAGACATTTATCTACATAGTCCCATCGAAACATTAGCCGATTTGAATACGGATCGTAGTTTTTTTTACAGCCATATCCTGTTCATTTTACTTCTATGAGTGCCTATTCAGTTTGCGATTATTTTTGCCTGTGATCTGTTTTGAGAGAAACTCTCAAGTTTGTCATTCTGGAACAAACCTTACAGCGAAACTTTCTTATTATAAAACAGAGTAAATGGGGCAAAATAGTTCTTAATATATCATTGAAATGTAATAATTTAATATATTAATAGATAGATAGCTATTAATAGATAATTAATAGATCATCAAAACAAAAGAAGCAGCCCAGAGCAATTGCAGTATTTAATGAGGAAGACCTGGAATTATAAAATAATAAAATAAACCCAAGGAATCCAAACCAAATAGCGAACTTTTATGGGAGAAATTATCTGCAACATTAAACAATGTGGCTGGACCTAACAGAAGTGCAAAGAAATGAATAGAAATAAGTATAAGTGATTTAATAGAAAAGTGTTTATTTAAAATAATGTTAAATATATTTTCGATCATCTCAAGTCATTGAAAACATTAGCTGAGGTCCAATCCCCTCAAAATTGAGATGTCACTGAATGATACGTGCGTACTATTCATATCAAATTTTTCGGAAGATCTGTAAGAATCTAAATGAATATCCATTTTTTTACGCAAAAAGACCACACCCGTTTCGTTAATACGACTTCTTCTTCAGTCACTGGAAATCTAATTTTTTTCCCCATTTCATACATCATAATTAATCTGCAATTGTTTCCTACGCACTTCTAATATGATCCTTGAGCCAAGAATTGTAGCACTAAAAAGAGCTATATTCGGATTGATAAGCGAAAGAAAGTTTTAAAAAAAAAAGAAAAAAGCACGGTTGCTATTCGAATTCAAAGCGATAAAAAAGTGTAAACAAATAAATCTCATGGGATTCCAAATCCTTCATAATATCCCATAGCAAGGTCTTAAAAATTGCATGTGATATTTTATCGTTTGTTTCAACCAAATCGTGCCGTAAGAGACTATGTAGTCTTATTGGCACTTAAATTTTAATTATTATAGCAACGATTGTTGTTATTATTATGATTAGCAAACTAAAGTAAACTAGAAACAAAAAAGCTAAATTGAACCATTGTTAGGGGATGCTAACGACATTGCAGCACAAAACCGCAATAAGTTAAAAGTCATGATATAGTTAGTTTTCAGTTTATCAAAACTCGGCCCTATTTAGCAAAACTCGCTCAGGAAACTTTAGCTGCAAGGAACTTAAGATGTGTTACGCTCTCCATTGTTATCAGCAGACGTTGCCCCTTCCGGTTAACTCTGGTTACAATTGTCTCGACCTATTACTTATTTTCTGGTCGATTGGAGTTTCCATTCTTGTAACGATTACCAAAAACGACGCATTTTCTTCCATAGATCTAAAACGCCAGTTGTCTTTCCTTTAACGAATTCACATTTTATCTGAAAATGAGAGAAAATAGTAACTGCCAATGAACAATAGTTTAATTCATTTTGTTCTGAAATAAATCTATTTTTGACCACAACAATGAATCCCAATACGTAGAGAGATTCTTGTGGTTGTATCTCTTGTAGTTTATGAGTACTGAGCAAAGATCTCTGAAAGTAACAACGCCCTTAGTTTATGTTACACTGTTGGAGTTTTGAACGATTTCCCTCATTTATAATAGCGTCTTGCTTAGGAGGACTCCCACATTATAGCCAAATTTGAGGCCGATATTTTAAGTCCTGTACCCAAAAGTAAGCTTATGATAGACATTTACCACAGATTTGCATTGTTCTGTTTAGTACAAGACGCTGACAATTTAACGAACCACCATTGACATAATCCGATGCAAATAAACAAAATTCTGTATATAGTTCGTTTTAGATATCAGGAAAACGCAGAAGCAGTTCTTATAAAGTAAATATTTTATGTGAAAGAACTTTGTTCTGCAACGCTTTCAGCGCGATATAAGCATTTCGTTCTACTCTTAATCCTTTTGTAAACAATACTCACTTATTACGCGTTTCAGTTTTTTTTAAATACGAAGACATGTCCTCTTTAATTAGTTGCTTCGGGCAAAACAATTCACAAATCAAATTTTCCAACTGAAAAAGCGAAATTAAATTTATTTGATGATTTATATTTTTTAAATGCAAAACCAGCGATATTTTACGCAGCATACTTTAATAACACCTNCCCCATACCATTCGTTTACACATGTAAATATATATAAAACTTTGAAGTGATGTGAAAATATTGTGCAGTTTTTGCCATAAAACCGTTGCTGAAAAATATTTGCATACGACTTAGTTATAGTTCAGTTGCTTTCATTCAATCGTTTATGCTCTGAATGTTTTTTTTTCTTTTATTTATTTATTTATTTATTTTTTGTGCTTGCTCTTCTATGTAAAAATATTTTTGGAAAATAAAAACCGAACGTTTGCTCGATCCAAATAAATACAATTGTAAAGCAACGTATATTTCCAAATAAACGAAAGCATTTCAATCAATTTATTTTCATAATTAAATATTTGTTATGAGCGATTCGTGCGGATAGAGAAAATGATTGTCAGTGAGGGACAAGTGTGAAGCGAAAACGAGGATTATGGAATATATGAAAAATGGCAACGAATGAAATACAATGAATAAGTAAGAAAATTATAATCGGCTATATCGAATCTTTTATACCCATCATCTCCATCTTAACGAAAAGTCGAAAGAAGTAAATATCGTTACTCTATAATACTATGTAGGCGTGGCCATTTTTATTTGCCAGATTTCATCTCGATATCTTAATGTTTGCGAACAGAAAAATGGTTAACGCAGACATTACACAGCTAAGCAGACACACAGATGGATGGACGGATATGTCTATTGTAGATTCCGAACGTGTCGAAAATATTTATATTTAATGAGTATCTGAAGCTACTTGATTGATATTACGAAAGTTTTCTCAAAAAAATTTCGAGTAGGCGTGATCGATCCTTTGTATATTTGTGTCAATACTAGAGGATACTTAACTCAATATTTTTTTTATAGATCTGTCTGCTATGGTTTAAGAATTATGGGCATAATACGCAACTTCTTTTTTTACTTAAAAAGAAATGTGTTCTCAATTTACATTATACTGTGGGCAAACCCTTCCACAAATTTGGTTCATTTTCATTACCAACATCCATGCAAGAATTTCTAATATTTCTACCAAATTTGAAGCCGATATCTTCATTTTGCAGCTACAAGAATGTCTATCATAGACGGACAACCGGAAAAACGGACATGTTTAAATAGTTTCTATATTTGATGTTAAATAAGAATATGTGTGTTTTGTGAAGTCTCTGAAGCTTCCTTCTGGATTTTACAAACAAACACCCCACACCTTCCGATGGTAGATATAAAAATAACGTAAGCCGAGAATTATAAGGTAGAGTAGTCTCTACTTAAAGGAATAACGTCATACTACCTTAATAGGCTGTGAGGACCTTTTAGTGATTAACTATTCCTTTTTTTGTTTTTGTTTAATTATTATTTTTTATTTTTTTTCATACTAGCCGATAGAATGTATATTAGGAAAGTTATAAAAATCTCGAAAAAAAAATTCTATTAAAAATTAGACTCCTTCTTGGGACATTTAATATTTAAAGAAAACGCTAAAAATAAAATAATGTCTGGAAAATAAATTTTCTTTTTAGATAAATAACTTTTTTCTTTAGACTTAATTGCGCTTCTATTTGGTTACATGTTGAAGTGTAATGAATGATTTTCATTTTTTTTTAAAAATTTTTAATATGAATACAACTTATTTTTCTTTTTTTTTTTGATTGTAAATAATTATTTTTTATTAGTGTCATGTCATAAAGACACTTCTACTTGACGTGCATGCATTTCATTCAGAATTTTGAAACATTCAAAGTTATTAGAAAAGAGATTTTGACGCAGAAGTATACCAATAATTGTTTATTAGAATTGGATATTATTGTATATTCTAAAACGAAGTGAAAAATTATACGAACGGGTCACTTTTCTCCCGAACGTTCAGGAAGAATGACCAATACCATAACCAATTAGTCAAAAAATAATCAAGATACTGGAGATATAAGTCTAAAACTAAAGGCTTCCTCCATCGCAATTTTTTTACAAAGCAAAAAAAAAAAAAGAAAAAAAGCAAACGGGTCAAACTTCGACTTAAGGGGCCAACGCAAGCTAATCATTTCTCGTGTTAACAAAATAATTTTCCTTAGTCCGAGGATCGACCATTAGTAATCAAATTGAGTACATATTTATTGACATGAAAAATAGCTTTAATGAAGTCTAAATAAAGTAGTCTACTCAGTATAGAAACGTAGCTTAGTTCATGAAGACCATCGCTTTATTATATAGATCTCATGAATTGCTGTTCAACGATAGTTTATTCATGCGAAGTAGGCTAACTGAAGCCTGCGAATGAAATGGGACCATTCCATTATGCCAATAGTGCGAGAAAACAGAAGTTTGGCAGCATTGAGCTTCCAATTGAGGAGAAGAAACCCTAATCCTATTTTCTTCCGGAAGCCTAAATAAGTATAATAAATATTAAATAATTGCTTCGACAAATCTGAAATGCGATTTAATGTTAGAAATTGTAATTCCAATGTATTTCTCCGTAACTCAAACATATAGGGAGTGGGAATAAATAGCTTAAGTCTGATAGCAGGAATATAGAGCATAAGTAAGTGATAGCAGAATTAGAAATCAAAGAATTAACAAAAATTATCCCAATATAGAATAAAATCGTATTCATAATGGGTGCAAATAAAAGTAAAATATATTTAGATAAATAATGTTATATAATGTTTCTATAAATTTTCTTGCAGGATATTCTCTTTTATTTACTATCAGTGGATTTCCGTCAATCACTACCTATAAAATGCTATTTTATTGTATTTAATCGACAGGTAAAGTATCGCAAGGGGAGAGTATATCCTATTGAGCTGGTTTTGTTACAATAACAGACTATAATTTGGTTTAATAATTTTCCTAATACTTTAGAAATTCCATTGCGAATATATATTTATATTCATTATGTTTATTGTGATTAAATATGAAGTTTTCCCAAGATTACGTGCATTCTGACACTGCGCTAACTTTCCAAAATTTCTATACCAATTATTCTGCCAAAGTATTGTCTGACTGATTTGCTATCATTTAACATCTAACCATTGTTGAAACTCAAAAGGCTGTTCTCCAATTAAAGAAGTAAAAGGGTACCCAGAAAACATACTATCTAGTTGATATCATAAACTATTAATGATATAGACATGACGTTCGAAATTACGAATGAAAATGTTAATAAATTCAAAAGGCATTTGCATTTAATTGTTTATTGTATTATTTATTGTATATTAGAAATGAAAATCATTGATAAAGTTAAATTTAGTGAAAGTATCTCTGTACCTGCAGTTGTCTAGAACAGTTTTGAATAGATCGTAATAATCGCCGTAACTAAAAAACATACTTTAGATTGAGAATCGTAAAATCATGAATGAAAATGTTAATAAATTGAAAAGTCATCTGCATTTAAAAATTGACCTGTCTTTATTTTAACTTATTTTCCCTTAAAGATGAGTTTCAGTTATTTTTGTTAATTTTCTCTGAGATCGCAGGAGAATCAAAAGGTTTTAAAAACTGCACTTTTTTGTTGGGAATTTCGAAAACGGATCTTTAAGTATTAGCATTATTAAGCATTTAAATATTATTGAAATAATAAAATTATAAATTTTTCTATAGTTTTGGGTATAAAGAGGAAGAACGAAAGGATTCTGATTTATAGTGCATTTTTCATTTAAAGTTAACCTTTGCTACGTCTATATTATATTCTTTGGTACGTCTACATTACATTCGAGGTGTTTAAAGCAGAGATTTTCATCTCTTCATAAGCTTTCCTCGTTGTCTTAGTATCGTGCCTAGATTAATATAATCGATATAAAATTAGAGGGTTTAATAAAAACATAAGTAAGCAAATGAGACCACGGGCTGTATTTTCTTTTTTAAAAAAGGTAATTTTCTATAGGTGGTAGATTTTTCAATCTTTATAGAATATCGTGGAAATTCGCATTTGCCAGCCTATAAGTACTAAGCAAAACAGGCAATAAACGGACATGTTTTCAGCTTATTTTATACTGTAGGAGTGGCCCATAGATTTAGCCCATTTTCAATATAAGCCTAAGTAAAAAAACTTCCAATGTTTTCGCCAAATATGAAGACGATATGTTTATTTTCGCGGCCAGGAGAACAGTTATCACAAACGGACAGATGGACAGACCGACATGCGAAATATATTTAATTTGTGGCACTCTGAAGTTTCCTTCTGGGCATTACAAACAAAATGATAAAATGAATATACCCTTCACTTTCTCGATGGTGGATATAATAAACTAATTTTGAATCAAGTGCTTAGTTCTTAACTCTTAACTGCACCTAATATAAACTTTATAGCGCATAAAGAATTTTTTACTCTTTTTGTTCATAAATGAATGAAACGCTATGATATTTTGATTTATTTTCTTGTTTGATTTAATGTTGCACTGCTTTCTGAAAACGACAACATAAATTATAATTTACTGCAGTTCTTAAATATATTTCCTCGATTTCTATGACGGAAGTTGCAAGTTCGCCCTCAGGCGATTCAATAATTTCCTATCCCTCATTTCTTCTTCTTAGAGTTCTCTTTATTTTTTTTTTTACTTAAATCATTAAATCATTATTCATTATTTCATTGAGGGTTTCGCAAGGTTTAGGAAAAAGAACTGCTAATATCAGTTAACTCTTGGAATTTTGATGGCAAGGTTGTTCGCAATGTTATATGAAGAAAAAGTTATAGTTTTTTTTTTAAGAATCTTTATTAACCTTACTTTCGAGTTCTATATATATTTCCTAATTAATTATTTATTTTGTTCAAAATATTTTTCACTTAACGAAATACGCGGAGTTTTTCGCTTCTTACTTCTAGCTAAGATTTAATTTATATAGAATTTTAGAACGACAAAAAACTTTGTTTCTCGTTTGCAATTTTTCTATAATAATGTGCTATATTTTAGCAATCGTCATCACTCGCTCGGTAATTATGATTCAATTTAATGTTTACTTTTAAAATTTCAAGTTTTCTTCTCTTTTATTTGCACGTATCAGTGTAATACACACTTGTTAAGTTTATCGCGAAAGACCGTATTTCTAGAAAGGAACTGTAACTATATCATTCCACTAAATGTTGTTTTTTTTTTTGACAAAGACCTGAAGTGTTTGCAATTTTCGAAAACTCAGGTATGACTTTTGTAACAATAATTCTTTTTGTTCGGTTTTTTTATATACTTTCCACTTCTACCTATATATATATAAATATTTTTTTATTAAGTACCTGATATGGGGAAACATTTTGTTCGTTCTTAGACAACAACTAACGTTTCTTCGAATATTTATAAATCATTAAATTTTTAAAAGACGAAATTTCTCAGAAATCTTTCAAATTACATTTGCATAGCAGGTCAAAGTATTGCTCCATACCATCCCGTTAAGGTAAAAGAATTTTAAATATATATTGACCAGAATGGTGTTAAGAAATCATTCTTTAATTATCCACCGAAAAGAAAAGATCAGAAACTTTCACTTGAACTTTACGAAGATGAGCCATAGTAATAATTTGAATATAAGCAACTTACGACACCATGTTGATCGGCTTCAACAAATGTTGAACGATTGGGAAGAACTAAATGAAGTAATCACATCTTCAACCGAAGATGTATCCAACGCTGATAACGACAGTTTATTAAATGATCATCAAATTCTGGAAGCAATGCAAGGTGCGTGTGACGAATTTTCTCGTGATCTTAGAACAGTCAAAATTAATATGTTACCTAGTAATGAGTATAACATTGAAATGTCCAACGGCGATCAGCTATCTTGTGCAATCTGCATTAACGATTTTCTTTCAAAGGAAATTATACGTACGCTACCGTGTAATCATCGTTTCCATGTTGAATGCATAGACAAGTGGTTACAATCAAATAGTACTTGTCCAATGTGCCGGGCTCGTGTGATCCATGAGTAAAGTAGGATATTACGCCCTCAGACTTCATTTAAATGTTATGAAAAGTTTAACATAAGATATCCTCGAAAAAAAAAAACATATTTTTATCTAAATTCCCTACTATGTTACACCGACGCCTTTAACTCATTTCCGTAAGTATTTTTTGTATTTTTTTTTATAAATGAAATTATTTTAATCCTTTAAAACTCTATATGACTATTTAGTTCAATAAAAATGAATATACTAACCATATTTGCAACCAAAAAATAGTTGTTTTTCTTATTTTAATGATGATTTAGGCTTCACTTACCTAAAAAAGAATTTTATTACCGTTTTTTTTTGATGCAAGAAAAGCTGGTAGATAATAATAGTAAATTGAGGGATAAACAAATTTTATTGTTGTTATGTATGCACCTTGGGATCGAATATCAATAAACGAAGATTCTGCATTAGATACATTTTCAAATCTGCAGATACAGCCATTAATTAAGACTCCGACAAGTAAATGGTTTTAACGCTATCAAGTACCGAAGCTGAATATGTAGTATTCTCTAATACCAATACCAAATAAACCATACGTCTAGGAATGCTTCCTAATAAATTTATTCAAAGACTTTAGCGGTTAGAAATTTTTAAAAAATTTTTAACGCATAGCTATCCATACCAACGATGTTCTATAAATTGTTTAAAGCAATAATTGAAAAATGTTCACTTTTCATAAACTTTCTACGTACTTTCCTTTTATTACGAAAAGTTCATCATGTGCATATAAAAAAAAGAAGAAAAACATAAGAAGCAATAGTCTTAAGCATGATAAAGGGCAAGAAAAACTTATCTCATATCACACGTTTATAACCGCAGAATATTACTACCCCGACATTATGAGTTAACGCACAACCATGCGCATATGTTTATACTTCGATAAGCATTGCTTGCGAAAAGGGCGTATTAGTGTAAAATTGAATTTTATTCGGCTTGCATAAGCACTGCCTTATAAATTACAAATGAAAACTGCTAAATCCTTCTTAATAGTGGGCATGTATCATTTAACTAAATAATTGCAGTTTGAGGGCTTTGAAAACCTTTATGAATATTCATTCTAAATTTAAGCTCGACATCTGGCTAAGGCAATTAAATTATCGGTAAAAGAATTTTCAAAATTTTTTAAAAAAACTCTGTGTATTATTGTTTCTCAATGAACCCGATTTCGAAACTTTACCAAATGTACTTTTTTTTCAACTTTCTATGTTAATTGAATGATTTTGGGATTTTGAACAAGAAATTATGATTATGATGAAGAAATCCGAATTGCATTATGGTAAAGTAGTGAAGTGAAGGAGAATCTACGAACTATTATGCCTGGTAATATAAGTAGCATTAGCTGAGCAGAATATACATGAAATAAATGAAATGAATGTATGAACTTTACTTCCCCTTTAATACACATTTTATGAGTTATTTGAAAAGAAGAGAAGAAGTTAGTTTATCCTTAAATTTCGCTGATAGTTATAAAAGGAGATGTGAGCTTATTTGTAAGGCATACGGTTAAGAGATTATAGCTTCAAAGGACTGTCTGACAAAAAACCGGATCTTCCAAAAATAGAAAAAAAAAAAAAGATATTATTTACATAATTGCTTAATCCATCTTTCTTACCCGATTATGCATGAACATAAGATAAAATGTTAGCTTGAAAGGAAGTTTGCGGTTAAAAAACAAATTGCATACTTTTTGAAAGTTTTATAACAAAATTTTGAGAACTAAAAGTACAAGCAATTCATCTTTCTTTGTTGCCTTTTAAGTACAAATAAATAATTTAAGTGAAGCTGGTAGTAAAACGTTAAATGTTTCTCAACAAAACTGCAGGAAAAAGAGCCGATTTTTGTTTTTTCATTTTCTATTCAGTATTCATGTATTGTTAGCGTGACACCTTCTCGGAAGATCGAATTATAATAGAGTATCAATCTTTTCGTAGGCAAACTTAAGGCGAGCGATGTATCATTATTATTATTAATTAAAAACATATGTATAAAGATTAATTAATTTTAATGTTGATTTCTCTTTATTCCAACTCACACCCATAAAACATTTTACACGTCTACAGGTATTTAATATGACGATGCACTGCATTTCTTTACAGATTTAAGAACTTTTTTTTAGTGTCTTCTATGTAAATGTTCATAGACGATGTTATTATTGATGTCATTTTGGCTTTGTCAACTCTCCATTGTCACTTTTTCAGTATAATCAACGGTATATATTTATTTTCTTTTTCAAAGTATTTTTTGTCGCTATCATTTGATATGACCATTAAAAGTTGCACAATTTTTTCGTTTCGTTTACTTATTTATCTCGATTATTATGAATCATCACAATCTTTCAATTCAGATCATTTTATACCAATAATTTTAAAAACGTTCCATTTTCTCTACCATCTCTGGATTATATATCATTCATTGTACTGTTCATTCATAATAATTTCCTCACTATTCGCGTGGTCGCAATGATTATCATTTTTCGCATTAATCGTCATAGATTTGCGGGAAAATTTCCATTCTTTGCAACTGTTATAAAAATTTTTTTGGTATCAATTCGACACCCGATATTATTATTGGTACAGTGCTCCCACATATCCCGTGGATTTCGAATGGCTTTAGTTAATATAAAATATTTTAAAATCTTTTCATCATAATTGTTTTGCGTATTATTATCGTTCATGATTGTCACGTCTATAAGCCAGACTTATTTGTGCTGCTTATGCATTGATGTATGTGTGTGTGTGAAGGAGAGGAGTGTCCCAGTACAATCTGTATATACTGCTTTGAACCACTGAGTGTGGATGGTGTGTGTATGCAACTTAAGGCTAACTGTTGATGTATTATTATTCGAACAGATTCGTATCGTGTCTTTTATTCTGTTAGTAATAGGATAGTGCATCCTGATATCGACATGCTACATATTTTGTTTGTCTTACAAATAAGTGACTACGTATAGTTATGTGCATTGTACTGAATACTAAATATTCATCGAATATAATTCAGTTCTATATGAACATAATTTCTAGTATTTATCATATTGTATCGTATTATCTTCGTTATAATTCTGAAATATTATGACGACTAACTGACATGAATTTAATAAAAAATATTCGCCAAAATTATATTAACAGTGTACTCCTCTACAAATAAAACTTTAGGAAAAATTCAGATATGGTTCGTAACTACCTTATGTAGGTCAACCAGAAAGCTGTTTACATCGAATTTACTAGGTCAGGTACCTGCAGTTTTGTAAATCCCTTCGGAAACAACAACATAAAAACTGTTTTTTTTGCTTTTGCAACCACCGTTCATTAATAGATTAATTGAAAGAATTTGCTTTATTTCCTTTATAAAATGTGAAAAAAGTTATCAAAACCGCTTAACAAAAAATCTTGTCTGCTTCTTTTAAAAATTAAAATATTGAAATTTATATCCTTAAGTAAAGACATACAGACGAGCATACACTTGCATTTCTTTGGCAATCATTACCTATCCTCTACGGGATTATTCAGGTACGCAAGTACGCCCATATGTTTTTAATTTCTGTGTGCGCTGTACACGTAAACGAACACGAGTGTTGTCAACAATAGATTTCAATTCTTTTTTGCTCCTTTGTTTACATAGTCTTTGCTTGCATTCGTCCGCCGAGAGATGTCAGGTCTTGCAGATGTATGGCCTCTCGTTTCTTAATATTGCAAGCGAATTTTGACCTTTGTGAGTGAACTTCTATCTACTTACTAGTTTTACAAACATAAGTCTGAATTAAGTAAGATTGACAAACGTAATTTCATAGGCTTCAATAAGAACAGATTCCTGCTTCGGTTTTATGTGGATAACTACTTCTAATAGTTTAACCCTACCGTGCACATAAGCACTGGAGTATTTTTCAGCGAACGATAGTTAACGTCTCACGGAGAGAATCGCCGCCCCTTAGCAAGCTTTTTCAATGCCTGCATAAGGGTTTCCCTTCTCCAAAAGACCAGACAAGAACACGGTGATCGCCCTCTGGTGAAGCGGTTTTCTGTTTAGGATCTCACAACGCTATCGGTATCCTACATACCGGAAAGTCCATTCAACTCTCTATCTTTTGAATTCGCTTGTACTCACAAACTCGTTGACACAAAGTCAACGCTAGTGATACTCTTGTATTCAATACTGCTTCGATGAATTATAAAAATCTACAGTAGAATAGTTATAAGGTCCTCTTGCACTAAAAAGCCTTTGGAAGAGATATTCATTTTTCGTAAAACGAAAATGCTCATCTCCCCAATACTCTTCCTCTTCCCACAAACCTCGTGAACCTGTCCTCGGGCATCGCCCTTTCTTAGCCGATAACTGGTTCGGAGGGTCCTTCCCTTTCTACACACTGAGCAATAATTGAATCCTATTTATCAGCCGATGAGACTACAGCCACAGTCACCTTGCCTAGTGGGCCTACGCGGAGCTGCATATTGGGCATATTTCGAAACCGGTACCATCAATCGAGAACTTATTTACCCATTACTTCCTTAGGGACGGATGAAACAAATTAAAAGAATGCTTGATATAATCCTACCGGAAGTTGGTCGTTTTCTAACAAAAAGTCGAACTTACTTGTGGTCCGTACGTACGCATTGCTCTCAAAAAAGCTTTTATTATATAACGAATCGAAACATTTAGTATTCTATATAATACTCCTTCTTTTCTACCAGGTCTTTGATGATAAGTAAAACAGGAATTTAACTTTCTTCTAAAAATCAAATTTTATTTCCCTAAAAATCCTTAGTATCAAATAACACAACAGTAAAAAAAAATCCTTCCAATAAAAGTTGGTCTACAAATTTGCTATATTTCGAATACAGGGCTAAGCGTATTTTTACAAGGACAACCGAAAAGAAGTAAACTGAATGGATTAAACAATGCTGTTACCTAACAGTTCATGACAGCACTGCTAGAAGTGAACATCAAACATTCACCATATGTTCAATTTGTGGTTTCTGTTTTTATGAGTACATACTTGCAACTACCAAACATAAAACTTTAATAGCATGTCATTACGTTGCAATGACTATAAAGCCAGGGAAAAAAACTATAAAGTACAGATAATGTCGCACTTAAATATAAACAAAGTTTTATAAGTGATGTAGATTATATTTACATACGTGTATAGATATAGGTTGAGTTGAAGAGAATTTTTTGTATCTAATATTGAAGCTAATCGAAATTTTAAAAGAAAACTATTTTGTTATCAAATTTGACATTTTATTGTATCGACCATCGAAGAATGGGGATAAACTCATTTTCTCATAATGCTTGCAAATATACAAATGGAAATCTCAACGACTTCAAAGACTATTCTTGATCAGCGTTAAATTCTGAATTGGTCTGGTCTAGTCTAAATTCTGAATTGATCTAGTCTAGTATATATCTTATTAATACTCTTCTGCAAAAATTAAGTTATCGATTTCAAATTGTACAGAAAGATTGGAAGTTCTTGCACGCTGGTTGCTCAAGGGCTAGGTATGAGTAAAAATTGTTGCTCAATATTCCTAAATTAAGAAGATTCTCATCGACGGCCTCATCGTCATTTTCATCGTCGGCCTCATCGTTATTCTCATTCTCGTTGAGATCAGAAATGCGGTTGAGATTGATATTAGGATTGGAATTGAGAATGGGAACGGGATTAGTATTAGAATTCCGGTTGGGATTGGTATTAAGATCTGGCAAAGGAAAAGAAAGGGAATGGTAATAAAAAGGAAGCGCAAGTATAGGAAAGGAAAGGAATAACAAAATTTGAGTTCAGTGTAAGATAGAGCTAAACAACTAAAAATTTCATACTCTTAAATAATTAAAAGATATACTTTAGGGTGACCAAAATAGCACAATAAATGTTATTATAAAATAGAATCATTTTCACAAGTAGGATCAAAAAAGAAAGTAATTAAATTTTGATCTGGACGATTAGGATGACGATCACGATGCAAATTAATAAATATAGTATATAGTCATGTACTAAATGTAGTTAGAAAATGATATTTAATTGTTATATAAACATAACATTTATTCAAAGATTTTTCTTATGGTTGTTATTACTCTAATATTAATTTAATATTAATTTGGCACTAATTTTAATGTAAAATCAATATAGTAATAACGATTAATAATGGCGCATAGGCCTGAAATATTTTTTGGAGAAGCAGTGTGGAAAATTGCACACAAAAAAAATACATATATACATATATATATATATATATATACGAAATATTAACCGTTTAGAACTACATAGAAGCATTAAGTTATAAATCTTTCATGTAAATCGATTGATAAACAATTATTATTTTCTAAATTGAATAGCTTGAATTTCTTCTTTTTTAGCAAATTTTGTTTTAGTAAAAAGAAACAGAATGGAAGAAAAATTCATAGAGTAGGTACAACCATGAGAAGTTCTAGCAGGCAATTCTCATTATTAACGATTAATTAAATATTTTGAATTCCCTGACTTTCATACATTTCACGTGGTCATCTCTCTACTTCACTCTAGAAAAAATAACAATACTCTCTAAACTTTACTCGAGAAAAAAAAAGAAACGATAATCTTTCTACTTTACTCTAGAAAAAAAGAAGTGATAACCTCTGTAAGGAAAATGGAGCGATAATCTCACTGTTTTACTCTAGAAAAGAACAAGGTATATTTCTGTATTTTACTCTAGAAAAAAAAAACGATAATCCCTTGACTTTAGTCTAGAAAAATAAGCGATAATCTCTCTACTTTACTCTACTGAAAAAAGAGCGATAATCTCTCTACTTTATTCTAGTAAAAAAAGAATGATAATCTCTCTAATTTACTCTAGTAAAAAAAAACGATAACCTCTCTGCTTTACTCCAGAAAAAAAGAAGCGATAATCTCTCTAGGGAAAAAGAAGCGATAATTTATTTACTTTGCTTTAATGAAAAAAATGCGATAATATCTCTATTTTTCTTTAGAAAAAAAAAAAGAAGCGATAAGATCTCTATTATTTTCTACAAAAAAGAAACTTTCTTTATACGAAGGAAAAGGAATTCAGATAAGTGCATAGTTTTAATTTCTTCTCTGGAAAGGCGTATCCATGCTTAATGCTGTTTTGGTAAATATTTATCAAAGTATTCGATTAACACAGCACCAGAAAGTAATGCAGAATTTTATTAGTGTCTATCTATATAAATGTATAAATAAACCTAAATATTTTTATTCAATTTTCTAATAATGAGTGCCCCAATAAGAGTGCATTACTCCATTTAGTAAGCTTTGCATGATTTGCTAGTTTGAACTCCTAAATAAGCTGAATTTTGTACGGGTGAAGTTGGTGATCTTTTATCAAAATTCGCCAGTGCTTCGTGAAATTTGGAGTTATTGAGAACGATGCTAAGTTCAGGTCTTGGGCCTCGTTTGGAGCAACAATGTTTTCAAAAGATCGACTTTCAGATCGGCGGAAAGATAACTTACTATCTATAATCGACTCAGTTTCTTCAAACTTTTTGACCACTCTTCGAATTCTTGACATGTTAAGTAGACTTTCTCGACCGAAAATTACAAGTAGTTTGCGAGCGATCTTAACGCAACTTTCCTCAATTTTCTAATAAGTTTTCACAATTATAATACGTTCTTCTTTTATGTAGCGCTCCATTTTTAATAATCGGAACAATCATAAGTGCCGGCCACTTGCTTGAAAAGAAAATGAGAATTTTAAATAGTGCACTCTTCTTATTGAGATAACATTTATTACAAACAAAAAACAAAAAAGCTGTGAGATCTTCATTTCGTATCGCCATACGTCCTTACACGAATGAGATACTGTCAGGGATAAAAAGCAATATGATTATATTTTTTTTATATACCCAAGGCTATTGCCTTGATATGTACATTTGTTATAAGAAAAAATTCTCCTATTACTAAACCAACAGGGCACGTGTCTCGATATTTATGCTAGTCAGTCGTACCAACCTACCAAAAATATATACACGTCGATGTAATAATGCGGGTATTTTAAATTAAAAAAATCAAGTATCATTACGTTTTGTTCTCAGTATTATATATATGTAAATTTTTGATGATTTTATAGATTTTGAGCTTAAGTAAATAATTCACTAATCACTAGCATTATGTAGCAAAAATGCACGGCTTAACGACTTTAAATAAACAGATAAGTTGTTAAGGTTTTCTAACAAAATTCAATTCATTTGTTTTTTTTTTGTTCATTTTCCCCTTCAATTCTATTATATTATCATCTTTTTTTTTCTTTTTTTTTTGGTATTTTTATTATAACAGTAATTGTGTTTTTGTATGCCTATCCGTATTGTATTACCATTGAAAAAAGGGATTGTGATGTGGTATTTTGCTGCAGATAGACGTGAAAAGTTATTGAATGTTGTGAAATTCTGCCAATTAAAAGTATGTTTACACACAGTAATGGATTTCATACTAAATCCGTTTTTTTTTTTTTTTTAAATATTTCGGTTCAAATTGTTTAATTTAATCGTCTTACTTACTATTTTTTTTTTGTTTTTTTTTTTTGTTTTTCATTTGAATGGATATGCTCGCATGTGTGTTAATATCTCGTAATTCGAATAAATTTAATTAAATTTTCGAATTTTCTGCCATCAACACATCAAATAAATATGTTTAGATGTGTATAGATTTGATTTGTGTGAGAAATGGTTTAGTATAACGCATGTAATAGCCACTCATGTATGCTTATGTAATAGGATTAGTTTCAAATTGCTTTCGACTTTTCAACTTTTCAAAGCCTATAATTTGATTGTGAAATAACAACGTTTGCAAATTATGCAACAATTTGAATAAACTTCATTTTTGTTTTCGATAACTTACGTACGTAAATTCAATCTATGCACTTAGCACTTCATTACGTTTCCGTAATAATAACGCAAAGGAATGTAGAGAATTTGATCTACGTAGAAACTGGATAAACTAACTAATGAGTGCACCACTGTAAAGGGTAATAGAAAGATTGACCATCATACTGGTCTACTGGCATAGGCTAGTAGTTTGGTTTTTCGATTGTGTTTTAGACGAAAATTTGGGATTTGTATTAATCGTTAGTTTTCTTACTTATTACTTTTGTTATAGTTGCAAATCATACACAACATAATCGAACATAATATCACTTAATATCGTTTTGTGCAAAAGTATTCTTAATTTCATATAAAGACTTCGAAGTAACATATTTAGCTGCATCTTCTCCTATTTTGCAGGCAATCGAATCGAGAAAGATGCTGGATACTGTTTCTTCTTTTAGTTTGTTTTTAATTTATTAATTTTCTTAAGTTAATAAAGGCGTTAAAGGCAAAGGAAACACTTCTATTAAGTAAAGTATGACATGAACTAAATATTTTTTTAAAGAAATTTATTAATTGCATTATATTGACTTTCTTTAAAATAATTTTACAAATCATCAATATATTTTCAATACGATATGAAAACAGTGTATGAATATTGTCTTCATTTATTGAAATACATTTTGAAATCCAGTTTTGTGTACAATTTGCAAGTCAACATTTAGAAGTTTGCCCAAGAGGTGCTCTGTTTGTCACTGTGTTTTTTTCTATGTTCTAGGTTGTGTGACGACGTATATATACTCATGATATTAATATATGATTATATAAATAATATTAAGCCCTTAAAAGGTTAACCGTTCATGTAATTATTTCATTTATTTAATTCGTACAAATAAGATTTGACAACAATTACTATCATCTCTCTACCATTGTCTACCATCCCCTACCATAAATATAAAGGCTGAATATTCGTTGAGAACTGATATAATCCCACATATGAAAATGATCCAAGTTTTAAAGCATATTGATTAACCTTTGACTTCCATTAATATCTAAAGTTCAATTTTTGCATCTGCAAGTAATCTGTGTAAGTTATGTAGTCACTAACAATACCAAGCATCCATTAGTCATAAATGTTAGGATGTATAAGGAACTGAATGAATAAAGACATTATATACGAATTTTGACCTTTCGAAAATCCCATAATTTTAAACTCCTTATTATGTTATTAATTCTTGCAATATGTTTTCAGGTTTTTTTTGTACCCTACACCTCTTAATATATACCCTTCATTATGATTGTATAGATATATACAGCAGCCAAATGGGACTTAAGGTAGACCCTCTTTTTATTATACCGAACAAAATAATTTTTTGAATAGTTGTAAACTTGTCTGTCCGTCTGACTGTCCATTTGACGTATATTCGTCTATTCTAGTGTTCTACCTATAGGTCACCATGTTTGGGATATTTTGACGAAATTTAATACAATAACGTGTCTTGACCAAAGAACTGACACTATTTCAATTTTTAATATTTTCGATCGGATCGTTTGACGACGATTCCAGGATATAAAAGTTCTTATATAACGAAAATTGTAATTTCTAATATTTTTCGAGGAAAATCGGTAGAAACTAGTATCTGGGCATAAAATATTATAAAAAATAACTATGAAAAATTTCGACCAGTTAGAACTATTCTCTATGAAAAGTAATCCTTTTTACGCACAAAAGATCAAATTTTTAATATTTTGCGGTTCGAATGAGACCTTAATAGTAATTTGACATTAAAATGAACTCAGCTAAATTGAACTACGTAAGTTTATTTTTTGGTCTTCAATCTACCTAAGGATTCTCAAGAGAAGCAAGCCGTTATATGAGAAAAATGTCTGTTTTTTAATATTTCATTATGAAAATTGGTCCGTAACAGTAATTTGATATAAAAATAATTTAAATCAGATAAGTCCATTTTTGGTATGACACAGCTTGTACTCATAAAAAGTAAGCCTCTATGTGGTCAAAAGATCAAGTTAATATTAATCAATCAATTTAATATTAGTCAATTAATTTAAATAATGAGTCCGTAAAAGCCATTTGTCTTAAATTTGACTCTGCAAGATTTGGACTAGTTAAGTTTATTTTTTAGCTTTGCGACATGCAAGGATTCTTATGAGTAGTAAATAAGTCTTTACATGGCAAGGGAACCTAATTTCCCTTTCCTTTTTCATAGACATGGTCGAAGAATAAGAAGATCTTTAGCAAAAACATTAAATTTATTAAATATGAACAACGTCAGTTCATTCTTTAGATCCCTTTTGCTATAAGGGCTCCCTTGGAAAATATATCTTTACTTAGAAACAAAGTATAATTTGTAGAATTTTCTCTCATGACAGCAAATAAAAGAGCACATTGGGTGTAGAGCAATAAATTGTTTGCCTTGCCCGACTATAATATTTTGTATTTGAAGATTTATGAAGATTTATGAAAATTGTCATCGTAGTACTTATTCATGTTGTCATTCATATCCTGCTCTTACACTATATGAAACGAAATCAAAATTGTTTATTCGTTTTTCTTGTTTTTTTTTTCTTAAAGGCAATATAATGATGTATGTATTGATGTACAATGATGCATAGAATGCATCATTATAACCAATTGACTGACTGTCTAGGAAATTGCTATAAGTTTTTTTTTTTCCTTTACTTATATCGATAAAATTTGCTTTGCTTGTCTTCTTATTTATCAAATAAAATATCTTCAGATTTTGCTTATATTCTGTATATTTTTTCAAAAGTTATGCATACATATATAAAAACGGAATTACAGAAATTCATTTTTATCTATCAGTTTACTACAACAACATGTGTTATGCATATAGTTTAAGCGAATATGTGTGAAAGAAATTGAACTTTTATTGCGTTCTTCCTATTCGCCCACTCACAGATACTGATATATCTCTTAAGCATTGATGTTCCTTATATTACTTAGAGAATTAAATAAGCATCTTCTATATGAGAGTATATGTCTAATTCTTCTCTTGCTTTTTTTTTCTTGTACAATTTCTTGAAAATGCACTCAAGCCAAACAAACAAACAATTGAGAATAATTTGATTTGTGGTAAATTCAAAGAATTTCTTCTGGCTTCGTACATTGAAATATTAAGTTTATCAAGTTTCTCAAATGAACTTGTTTCTTCTTGTTGTTAGTTCTTTAAGTACTATAAATATTTAATTAACATATTATTAACAAGAAATTATTTAAATCCTTAGATAATTATTTTTAAAATAATTTGAACACATCTTTGATCAGTGAAACTCAATAGTTAGTCAATACTCAACTATCCGTCACTCTGCAAAAGCAATAAAAAGAAATATGTTCTCTCTCTTTCTCTCTCTTTTTGTTGATAATAATAACGAGTAAGGTTGACCTTCGCGGAATTTTTGTCTAACTCATAGTCTTCTATATGTGTATTACTTACACACTTACAACGTGTACGTAGACATTTCGTATACTTTTTTAGATATTAGAAACGACGTGGCGTATGAATGACATAAAAATAACATAAAAAATAAACATAAAATCTCTTTAAATACGAAATTATAAGAGTTCTTTACATTTAGTGTGGTGCATAAGAAACGAAAATAGTAAAGTATGTGTTGGTTTTGGAGCATAGTAATGCCAAAGCGATTCTCTATTTTTAACTCATATTACACAGATGAACACAAATTAACTGAATCGCACAATATCTTTTTTACGAACCACCGCAGCAATATATAAAATTCTTCCCACAAAGACTATATAAATTTATTTCTTTAGAGACCAAGCGAAATATATTAAATTTCAAACGCCTTATGGAAGTACCCTTTTACAGATAGTGAGCATCATTTTGATAGAGAACAAAGGGCATTTGCCGCCATCTGCTGTATAGATAGTAATGGTTGCAATGCTTTGCAAAACATATGGAAAATTTTAGTGAATATAAAAAGGAAAAATAAAATGGAATAAGAAATTTATATTCAGTTATAACTGAATATTCTTTATCTTAAAAAAAGAAAAAAAAACATAAGCTCGTAATCCTTAATAAAATTTTTAAGTTAATTTTCGCTTTCAAATGTCACATTTTTATTGTCTGCATGGGTATAGCAGTATCGTCAATTTCGTTTCAACCTTAGATATCATATGCAGAGTAGATTATTTAACGTTTTCTAATAAAGTATTCATGAGAAATGTCCCTTAAAGACATAGTACATGTCCTTAACAATATGTTAAACCTTATGTGACAATAGCAAATACAAAGACTAAAAGATACCAGTGAAGCAATGCATAGCAGGAGTTTAAAAACTATGAGTATAAAACTATAAAGAATCTTGCATTTGTCCTCAAAGCGGTAGAGGTCCGTTCAAGAACTTGTTATTCAGCAAGCAAGCAGTACAAAACCACGTACGCGCCGATTTTTACGGTTTTAATAGACAGATACTTTTAAGATTTAGAAAGCAAATCTGAATGCGTCAAGAGCACAAAGTCATAGAAACTTAAACTCTTCACACATTGAAGTTGAAAATAGTCGACGAAATCATTGATGAAAATATTACAAACTCTGTGACAACAGGAAATGCCAAACCTTAACTAATACTATCTTAGAATATCGAAAAGAGGTACAAATAAGTTTCCGTCGTTTCTATCAAAAATTATAAATTTATTTGCGAAAAAACATCATGCAATTTATTCAAAGTATTGTCCTTCACTGACTTTTGCTTCTCCCATTTTTGAGACTAGATAAGGCAAAGACAATTGACCTTTTGAGTTTGTGTACAAAGATGGTCAGTTGTTCGTTGTAAGAATGGAAACCTCACTCGACTATACAATAAGTAATCTATTGTATCGAACTAATGTCTACTGATAACCGTGAGGAGGGTAATAAGTTTCAACTTAATGTCACCAAAATTTGATAGGCATGTTTTGTTATATAAAGTCGAATTTCGTTATGTTGAAAACTCACGATATCATGACTTTTGATGTATTAAAGCGATTTTTCGTTCCAAATTCATCAGTTATTGTTGGTAGCGTTCCCTAATGATAGCTCTGTTTAGCCATAATACGCAATACTCACCTAAAGTCACTTTAGATAGGATCTTAGATAGAAATTGGGCCGCGATGAGAATACAATTTTATTAGCCATGTTATTGGTTTACCTTGTCTGCATAATGATTATTTGCGCTTTGAATATCCTGACACAACCACTGTTCATCGCTCATAAGAATATAGCGCCACTATCTTCAATATTAATTAAGAAAAATAAAACTTCGCACGAGAAAAAGTATGCGATGCTAATATGAAGCGATATTACTGGATCATCTGTTGTCCAACAGCAGAAACATATTTACATTCCTACTATATATCAGCTACAAATATATGACTATTGATTACAAACCGATTTCTGACGAATTTCTTGTGCTGAATAAACCACTATTCTATACAATCCTATCTAAGTGTATACCAATCAGCTTTTGGAAACATACACATAAACCTCTTCAGAGACACTCCCATTTGTTGTTTCAAAAACAGAGCAAACTAGGAGCGTTTAATATATCCGTTCAAATCTTTTATACCCATCACCTTTATTTTAAAAACAGAAAAAAAAAGTAAATTGTAATAGGAAGGCTTAGCAGATTTCTCCTATTTTTATGGGAAACCGTGAAGATTTTTATTATACTGTCTATCAGCACTAAGCAAAACAGCCAAAACAGAGATATGTTTTCGTCTTATTTCATACTGTTGTTGAAGCCAATGAACGATTTCTCTCGTTTTCAAGATCAAACTGCGTGCGTGAACTTCCAGTGTTTCTCAAAAATTTGAAACCGATATTTTCATTTTTGCAGCAGAGAAGAATGTTTAGCACAGACATTACATGGAGGGACATACGTCCATGCATAAATCGATTTCCAATTTGATGCCGACGAAGAATATATGTATATATATACTTTGTAGGATCTCTGAAGTTTCCTTCTGATCATTACACATAAATAAAATGGATGCTCCCCTCACCTTCAGTAATGGATATAAAAAGAAATATTTTCAACCTCATTTGCATGCCATTAATATTGCGTTGATATAGTAAGCAAAAAAGAAAGAAAGATTAAATTAAACTGAGAATTTAGTCAATGAAGAAAGTTCATAAACATAAAACAAAAATGGCAGCTCTTATATGTTGTGTGATAACTTAATTTAATAACTAAAAAAAGGAAGAAAAATTATCGTTTTGTGTTACAAACTAAATATTTAAAATGATATGCGACGATATAATATTTAAAATAAACTGCAATTGTACAATGTACTGTCATATATATATATATATATATATATATATATATCATATCATGTCATATATATATATATATATATATATATATATATATATATATGTATATATATTATACCTTATACATATCTTCTAAGTAATTGAGTTATAAGCAAACTGAACACACGCAAGAAATGACACAGTCATGCAAAGCATGTTTTCTGCTAACGTTTAACAAATCAATTTGTGTACCGTTAAGGGTTACAATTGAGCAAAAGCAATTTAATGTACATATGTATGGCACTAAATGTCGCTCTTAGCGACAATTAATGAGGTAAGTAAGAAAGGTAAAGCCACTTTAGACAAGACCTTCGGTAGTACTCAATGCCTTAACACCGACGAAACGGACGGCCTTCCTATACACCTTAACTGGCTTTAAAAATTATATCGGCTAGATTTTATATATAAATGTCTATTAAAGATCTATCCTAACCGTTCATAGACAGATTTCTGTTTTTCTCATTCAAATTATAAAGAGTTCTCGTACAATATCTATTACGGTCTGTAAACTGTAGTGTTTTGTTTATTGTAAAGACGAATGATATTCACTTGCATCGGAAAAATGTATACACGAAAAAAATTTCAGCTGTTTTTCTCAATTTTTCCAAACGTACACATTGCAAAAACATACGACGAAATCACTGACGGATGGACTTTGGAATAAGTAAGCTCAGAATATATATATGTATATATATCTATCTATGGATAGCAGAATGATAACCCTGTGTAATGTTGCCTTTGATGGACATAAAGCTATTTTTATTAAAAAGTTTTTGAGTTCATTTTAAAGTCTCAAAACTGCAAAGAGACCTTTTTTTTCATTTTTATCCACAAAAAGAAAATTAAAATTCAAGGTGTTCTTGGTCTAAGTGAAGTGCTTTTGTCTTTCGACAAGGGTATAGGCCCTATAAAGTAAATATATTTTGTATCAGCGTCAAATTCTGAATAGATTTAGATGTGGCTGTACGGCTTTATGTCTGTCTCTTTTTCGTCCGATGAGGATGTGTGTTCTATATAATAATATTGAGTAAATATTGAAGACAAAAATTGTATTTTCCGTATGTTAAGCACAGAATTTATCTAATGGCACTCCTTCATAGGAGAAAACGTAACGTGAGTCGGTAATTTTGAATCAACTACCAAACTAATATTATTTATTCGTATCGAGAAAATATTATCGTCAGTATCTCAAATTTCGTATATTTTACTAATTTGTTCATTGTGGTCGGTTAAATGGAGAAAAAAAAAGAGAAACATCGGAAAAAAATTGTTGATTCAAAAGTTTCACTAAATCCCGCGCATATTTTTCTCTAAAATAAATACATTTCCCTCCTTTTATTTACACACAACATCATTACATATCTTACCATCCAGTCACGCGTCTGCAGACGATCACCACTTAAACAAAAAAAAAACAGTTTTCTTTATTCTCGCAACGCAAACTTACATTCTATTCAGATCGTCATTGCCGTTTTAACGAATTCCTATTCGAAATTATCTTCGAATAAGAATTTGTGAAGCCTGTCAGGTGGTAATTCCGTCTATTATAGCTAATCTTAACAGAATTCTACTATACTTATCTAAGCTTAAACTATGTGTAACACGAAAATCAGAAACGATTTTGATCCTCAGAAAACATATCTTATCGTTGAAGATCTGAACGCAATGATATGATAAGTGTTTCATTAAAAATATTTTTAAAAAATTTTGAATTTCAACACTAAAAAGAAGATAATGATTCGATTCGTTTTTGGAGTCCTGATACAAGCAAAAGTGACCAAAATTTACCAAAAATACCACGATATCAGTTTTTTTGAATGATTAATTCGTTCTGCCTTGATAGCTACCAATGAAAGATTCCCATTCCTTGTGCTATAAATATCAAATCATCCCACAAACCCTTGAATCAATAGTTTGACAACGGGCCAACTTATAGCACAGTTAAGCCGGTTATTACTTTAAACTAAGAGTTGTAGGCGTAAATAAGTTTTTATTGGCACGAATATATGACATAATGGGTTCTCTTTTAAACATGAAATCAAGAATATAAAGTTGAAAGTTACTTTACCTTAAAGTTTTTGAGATTCGTGTGATTTGTTATTCGTAAGTCTTGTTATCCTTGTGTTAAATAACAATAGAAATATTTGAAAAATCTACATAAAGTGGTTATTTTTCTTTCTTTTTTATAAAGTTTGATAAATTTATCCATAAACTTTGCTACTCACTGAAAGTTTAGACGTTTCAATCAATGCTTGCATATGAGGATTCATTTGTATATATTTCCTCAGGGCAATATTACACGTAATATATAAAGAAATAAAAACGAACACTTACGTCAAGTAATAGACAAGTAATAGCCGTTGAGAATTATAAAGTGGGAAAAGATATTAGGTGCTGAAAAAATTCGAAGCGTAATTCGTCCAATTTTGCCAATTTTGTTGTGGTCAACTTGTGTCACGATGCTTTTTATCATGAAAAAGCGTTTTTTCTTCTTCGTTTGCGGCCAAAATATGATATACGAAATATTACTTTTTTATAATATAATATTCGATATAATAACAAGTAAAAAATTTGTAATCCGATGTGCCGAGTCTTTATCTTAAAAAAAACTGAAAAAAAAAAACAAATTTCAATAGGCGAAGGTGATCAGTATGAAATGCGGAATCCACCTAGACGTATCCGTCCGTCTACCTACCGATCTGTCTGCGTATCTATGTGATGCCTCCGGCAACAATTGCCCCGGTCGCAAAAATTAAGTTATCTATATGAAATTTTGCAAACGCATTGAAAATTCTTTCATCTTCGTAGATATTCTAAATGGGCCAAATCGGTTACAGGACACGCGTTTAGCATAATAAAAACTGAAAGCACCTTCGGTTTCCCGGTGTTTTGCTCACTACTCACAAACGACGCAATAAAAGTTTCCACAGTAATCCATAAAAATGAAAAAATTATGCCACACCTACCTAATATTATAGAGTATTCAAATAACGTTCTTTTCGACCTTTTTGCTGAAGCTAAACGTAATGGGTATGAAAGTATTAAAGATTCGACATAACAGAATATAATTTTTTGAATCATTTCTCTATCTCTTGCTTTTTCTCGCTATCTCTCTGTTAGCGTAAGTAAACACCAAACGCAAATGCCGTAAAAAAGGTTATAATAAGTTTATTACGGGAATGTTTTTAAAGAAATGTTCGGTCTTATAAAATATAACGTTTTCGAGTTGCTCAAGCAAATGTTAAGCATGTTTATTCACTTTCTCTTGGGTGCTTTTATATTAAACACATCACTGGTTTTGTTTATTTGTCTTTATCTCCATACATTACACGATATTGAATATGTGAGTGATCATCATCATGTAACTTTTTTGAGTCTCTTTTTACTTTAAAATGTAACTGTCTAAGAAAAGCGACATCAAAAGAAACACATACATTTTGCTATCTCTTTCGGTGTCGTTTCGCAACTTGCATTAGCACTAAGCATAAAAAAGGAAAAATTACTGCCTCAATCTCTTCTATATTAAACTTTTTTTGCTTTTTGCGCTTTTTTGCTTACATGAGCTTGCTTGTTCAAATTTGTTATTTCGGTCTTTTATTATTTTTTTTTTTTCAAACGAAAAGTGCTTTGATTTTCAGTTGGCTTGGGCTTCGCTCGCATTATATTCAAGAAAGAAGAGAGAGAAAATAAATTAATTTAAGGTTATTGGTATTTTTAATTGATATTATTTGGCGGCCTTAAAAAAGAAGAAAAATAGATTTGCTTTTAATATTTAACAATTTTGCAAATTTTCCAGAAATGCAAAACTCAACTCCTATAATTATAACGCACTTCATAAATCCTTATATGTTTTGGTATCATGAGACATCACGAGAGTTGCCTCAATTCAATGAACTCGAACAGCAATTGCAAATGTACAAAAATGAACGGGTGATAGATTTTCTCTATAATCCGAATGTTGGAGAAAATGTAGCAATAAATTTTATAGCTTGGGGCAAAGTTATACGTGCCGAAATATTAAACAATATAAAAAACCCTAATGAATTTATTGCTTGGGCTTCAGATTATGGTTATGACAGGATCAGGTTTGGCGGTTTGGCGAATAATTTGCCTGCCGAAATTGTCTACGATAGCATGCAAAACAAAACGGTTATGATGATGAAATATAATTGGCGTCAAAATGCGTGCATTTATTTCGAAAAATTGCTAATAGGCGCTGCATCATTAATTTTTATTGAGCAATTCCAATCGTAATCTGATTTTAGTGAACCATAAGGGTAAAATTCTTGATGTGCGCGAGCATTTGATATCAGCTAAATTTGCTTTGGAGGAGAAGCAAACGTTTGAAGATATCACAGTTACACTAACAACCATTCAAATACCATCGTATTTTTCTAATTACAGAAAATTTACAATGAACGTCAATACCATGAAAGTCGACACAGCCGACCTTTTTACTGTGCAAGATTCAGCAACTGCACGTGATGCATTCACTGCTCCTGACATTGAACATTGGCGTACAGGTAAGAAAAGGAAAAACAACTTTATAGCAGTAACATCGATCTCAGAGCAAAATACTTCCGTAGGAATTTTTGACGATGATACCGCCTCTACAAGCCACTGCGGTATTATCAACTATATTGGCAAGGCAGGTACTTTGGCCAAAATTAAACTTACACCAGATACTACAAAGTTTCCTGACGAGAAACATTTTATAAATCAAATTCCAATGAATCCGCAATTAACAAGAAGTAACGACCAACGAAAGCATAAATTTGCAAATATTTGCGGCACAGCTTCTCATCAAGTTTGTTCCGACTCTTCTTATTCTGTGAAATTAATACGAGGCAAAGCTTTTCTGAACAAACCGAATGAGTCATCAGAAAGCACAGCTAACATCAAATCTTCGAAGGTTACAAAGAAAATCATTGATTTATTTTTGGATGATCCAGTGAGAACAAATGAAAAATCTAAAGAAACTGAACATAACACTATTGAATATGATTTTTTAATGAAACCAATGAAGTCCTCACCTCTAATTATTAAGAAGTCACTAAGGACACACCCTTTTGAACTCATTGGGGATGGAATTATGCCGTAAGTATTATTATGTATTTTTTCTGCAAATTCAAAATTACTATAAAGTTTTTACTTGTGAATAAAGTAGTGAACCTTCTAAAGTAAGCAAAATTTATATTATATTTATATATTAAAATGTTGACTAAGAGGTTAGCTTGCATTAAAATGTTTATTTACTAATTTAAATTTATGAAAAATATCTCGGAATATTTCTTACTAATATTAGAATACCTCACTTAGTTTAACAACTACATCTGGCATAACAATGACAGCAGCAATAGGCTCAAAAGGCGATGGAAAACGACGTGAGTTAACATTATCGGGGATTAAATTTGACAAAACAGAAATAACACCTCAAAAAGCTGAGTCCGAAAAAAAACACATTGGAAATCATAATTTGATATCTTCCAATAAGCGAGCATTGCTAGAGAATCAAGTAACCGATGTTAAACTAAATATTAATATTCACAATGAGAAAGAATTCGAACGCATAAAATATAATGAATCTAAGTATGAGCTGCTGGCGCATTCAGGCATACCCTCAACTCTTTTGAAAAAAGTGAATGATGCTCAATTTTTACCGTGGATACATGATGCGATGTTGCGCATGCGCATAAATAAAGTCAATCGCATACAACGTTATACTTGGAAGCACTTGTTGAGAAACAATTCTCTCTTTATAGTCAATCCACGTAAATCTGGTAAGACCTGGGCATACTTACCGGCTTTGTGCAATGATATTTACTATGACACGCACGAGTTGAAACCCACCTATGGACCGATCGCCATTGTTTTAGTGGCTTCTACGAAACATGTACAGAGAGTTCATGCTCTTTGCCGAAATTTATTATGTAGCCTAAAGGATAAAGCTCCTAAAGTGGCGTCGTTTGATTCTGACAATTTTACAGATACTAAAACTAAATTATTGGATAATTGCGGTATATTGATAACAACGCCTTCCAGCCTATTACGTTTGCTTAATGATAACGAAAACGTTTTATTCGATGCGGAACGTTTAAACCGCATTGTTATTGATGACATAGACTTAATGTTGTCGAGTGCTTCGGATGATTTTGAAATGGCTCTTAAGGCTTTATTTAGAGTATGTAAAAAGACCAAACGAAACACTTTGGCAGCTCAGTTAGTGGTAACCTCTAACATTTGGAATAATTTGTTTGAAAAGCTTTTACGTCTCTCCAATGAGCCATTAATGTTGATTGGTGACTGTTTAGAAGCTGCTGTTTACGGCAGGGCTGAGCTTTCGATCATATTGCCCTCTAAGCTGGAGAAAAACGAAGCTATGTACCGTTTCATTGGTAAGCACAATGAGACATTTCATAAAGGCGACCGTACTGTGATCCTATGTAATAATGAAGATGATATTGAAGAAGTGATGCAATATTTAGAAAAACATAGTTACAACGGCCTTAAGTATTGTAGCTACTGCACTCCAAAAGAGCGTCACGTTATTAACGAGTGGAAACACAAGGTAAGAAATCTATAAATGAAAGAAAGAACAAACAATTTTTTAATTTATTTATCTGCAGATATCGAATCAGATTCTTATTTGTACCGACGATGGATTACTAGAGCTTCAAATTACAAACGCACAAAATCTAATACATTATTCCATGCCACCTTCGTGGACTCAATTCACCACGCGTTTTTCGGTTCTGCAAGGAAGCTACGGCAATCGGTTAATTAACGACTTTGAAAAACTGTTCGATTATGCTGGCAATTCTGAAAAAGTTCGCTCACTAATACTCCTGGATGAGGATAACAAGCAACAATTGCCACGTTTGGTTCAATTCATGCGTACGCATAACGAAATTGTTCATCCAGACAGTTTAAAGAATTTAGAAGAAGTCGAATCTTTCGCTTCTTTTTTAAAACCGTGAACGCCACGGTTTTGAATATTCAGTCAAATAAAAGTCCCTGAAACAAAATTTATTTTCAACCTTTTATTTCACAGCTTAAAAAAGGATTTAAAAAACGTTTTTATAGATATTCTGTTTTTTTTTTTTTTTTTTTTTTTTTTTTTTTTGTTATTGATGCTTATGTATTCTAGAAGCCATTAAGGCAAGACAAGATTATAATACTTACTACTAGATGCCATAATAAAGTATAATAATACAATATATTAATGAAAAAAGAAAGCAAGCACACAAGAGAAACTTATCATGCACACACATTCGTCACATTGACGAACTATCCAATTTCATAGCTCGCTGCAAAGATTATTGAGTTTAAAGGTAAAATAGGAATATGTAGAATGTTGTAGGTCACTAGGTAGGCAGTTATAATATCTTATAATTCTTACCTGGAGAGATTTGGACAAAGCGTACTTGACTTCAAGAATCAATAGATATTTATTGTGACAGGAACTACTAAAATAAAACAAATTAATAAGCCCTTTCGGTCCTTGACGTGCGATAACGTTGTACAGAATAATGACTCGAGAACAAAGAGAGTTTATATGTGTATCAAAGTGTAACATGTCATCGACCATCAGGTCCACGCCTTTAAAGCCATTGATGATTTCAAAATTGAAATCAATATTTAAATGTATATTTGCTGGCCGAAAAATCATCGTGGGATCAAACGATTTGCCACTTTCCCTAATAGGAACAATTTTCTAAGCCAAGGGAAACTTTGATTTAGTAAAAATGCTATTAATAATATATAGTAGATAGACATTCGGGTAATGTATCAAGGAGTAACATTAAGAGTCATAGCAGTGGGCACAGAAAAAATCAGCTAGCTATTGAAAGGGCAACCCAGGACAATGGAAAGAAAAAAGATTCATAAAATCTCACGGCATAGCACGCAAGTTATTGAAACTACGAGGGAACGACTTAGAAGTAGTCTCGGACTTCACATAGGTCATAACCTCCTTAAGTATCACCTAACAAATGTACGTAACTCAGATACTGATTCTTGCAGATATTGTAAAGGACAGGCCAAAAGATCAAGCCACATGTTATGCGAATGTGAGTCCATCTGGAGAATCAGACACCAAGTGTTCGGTGAAGACTTTATAATGCCAAGGAAGATGTTGGGAGTCATAAAAATCCTAAGACTGGAGAGCTGTGGCCAAGGGCAAGTACAATTTCATTCAGTTCACGGTACTGACTGCCCAAACAATAATAATAATATATAAATGCCTGCATCTTAAAGGACAAGCGAGCACTCGGTTTCTTTTGAGACATGAATTGATTTAACGAAACGTGGTCTTTTAAGAAATCAAATTTCTTGAAGCTTAGCATTCTGGCCAAATATTTCTGCTCAGTGATAGAAGAGTTAAGTTAGGCTTAACTGAGCTTTTTTGCAAAGAAAGTTACGCGCCGTTGAACGAGTGCACCTGATCTTTCAGGTCGCAACACTGGTTTTGTCCCTTATATAACAACACTATACAATTTCATTTCACAGAAATTCTCATCAAAAATGTAAAAAAATCATATATGCAAAATTTTGTTTATTTATTTTCAATTTTAGTGTTCACAATTTCATTTCACAGAAATTCTCATCAAAAATGTAAAAAAATCATATATGCAAAATTTTGTTTATTTATTTTCAATTTTAGTGTTCACAATTTCATTTCACAGAAATTGTCCACATATACCTCCTCTACTCAAGGAATCAAATTTTTTTTTTTCGTGAAATAAAAATGTTGCGCCTAAGTTGCTGTTGTTATCGTCCTTAACGTTTTCGCTATTCCTTAATATCCAAAAACTGTACTCTCCTGATAAGACCTAAACTCTAACAAGGGGGAAGACGCTTTTTCCTCTGCCACATCCCAGACCTAAGCGTAAGAAAATTAGCGGTGCTCTTAAAAGAAAAAAACAAAAATTTATTGTTACCCTTTTTCAGAAAAAATAATTCAAATATATAAATAGATAACATAGTCTACTGGAGAAAATATGATCAAAACTTCGAATAATTATAGCGATGTTTTCCTCTTGCCTACTTTAGCAAAAAATATGCTGCTTTACCTGTATGTCTTTCCTTTAAAAATTTTTTCATTACATTTTCCTTGATACAAATTTACGTGGATATATATATCCTGCCTTCTTACAGTACATTTCGTATATTTTATTGTTTCTTGGAAAATTGTTTTGAAAAAGATCTATTGCAGTTGGTGCACACCTTTTTGTATTCATAAATTTTACTAAACTTCACTTCATATATCAAGACTCCAATTAATCTTGCCAGCGCAGAAATAAAAAAAGAGTAAAAGAAGAGCACGTTCAACAACCAAAAAACTCTCTTTCAATTTTAACTATATCTAGTAGAAATTTATTTACATTTCTACATTAAAATAAACGTCTGTTAGTTTGGTAGACACACGTAGAAAATGCAAAAAGGAGGAGGATAAAAAAGATAATATTCGAAAAAAAAATATATTTTTTCAATTTTACATAAAATCTAACTTTGCATCATAACCTCGCAGTAAGAATAAGTAACGAACTGAAGTGAAACTCACTAGTGGTTGAAATCTTTACGATCACCATCGAACGATAGTAGTCTATTAAATTTATCCAGCTATCCGTTTTTCACTTCACCTATCTATTCCCTGCTATGAAAACTTCCTATTATGCAAATATTGAGATAGAAAACTGAAATTTGACTTAAGTGTAATTCGCCAAAGAAACTACGCACAAATAAGGACTAAAAAACTTTTAAGTTAACAGATATCGGACAGGACCTTAATAAAAATATTTTCTAGGGCCTTCGGAAAGCTTAATGCAAAATGGATCTCTAACTGAAACACATGCAAATCAACAAAATATTTTGCTATTTTCACGCTCACTTTCGAAAGACTATGGTCTTTTTTAAAACTTGAGCAGCCTGAAGCGGTAAAGTCTACACGAGAATTGGTCGGTCTATCATTTACCGTTCAAACTCTAATAGTTGCAAAAATGGAATTTGGAGTTTCAAGTTTTGAAACATTACGTAGTAACTTATGCCAATAGAACGAGTTTGACATTGTATGTTATGCACCTAAAATCACGATAACAATTCACCATAAGGCCGTACCGGAGAATCATCATAAGGCGATCATAGCGATCATAGCTTTCTTATAGTTTTGCGAATACGAATATTTGTGTAATTTATCCCAGTTTCATTTTTCATGAATACACTAAATACTAAATATTTAGAAATAGAAAACATTTAAATGAGCAATCTATGTATTTTTCTATCAATTGAAAGATGATGATGTATTAGATTCGTCCTTTCGTACCAATTTCTGTATATTTCTATCTACTTTTTTAGTGTTTTCTAAGTTAATAGATATAGATTACGTTTGAAAATACATTTTGTTCTCGTGCTAACAGAAGGAAAGTGTTACTTGCCATTTATATTAGATGTTAACCTGGACTTTACAGCAAGTATTAAGCGAGAAAAACAAAAAATTTCCTCGAAAGAATATGGGTGAACAAATTTCCCTTGGTTATTACAAAGATAACTATGTATCTACCAGCAGCCAGTGTCTAAAAGTCTACTAGTCGGAGTGGCCGAACGATAGGTAATCCTCGTCGAAGGCTCCTATTCCTTAGAAGTGAAGTTGTGAAATTGTGGAAACATTAATGACAAAGAAACCGCATCATAAAAGAAGAGTTAAGAAAGAAGCATTTAATTACAATGTAGGGAATTACAGTTGTGACAGCAAGGATCACTAGAAACTTGGTTGTGTTTAAAAAAAAAACTTAGGGGGCAAGACAATAACAAACAAATATTCAATTGTGACGCCAGCAGTTCTGGAACCACATCTGGTAATTGAACATTCGATTCCTGGGCTAGTCATCTCATCACATGATGAATCACAGAGATTGATTCACAAAGTTTTCGTCACAAAATAGATCTTCTGAAATTGCTAAAGGGACTTTATATGATGCGTTCACGTTAGAAGTATCATTGCAGCTGATGAGTTTCTTCTTAATGTCCTCATTCCAGTAGTAATAGAAAACGATTTATTCTGTCAAAATCATACAAATAAATTAAATATCAATCCAACAACACAACTTATGCTGAACTAAGCTCTCTTTTACTACATCACTTCAAAACATATATCGGAAAACTTGAAGCAAAAGATTGTGAAAAAAATAGAAAATTTAATCGCATTTGTTAACGAACAAACCGTTGAAAATAATTTAAAATAAATTGATACGATTGTATCCCTTGCTCCTACTTAATATATTAATTTCAGGGTGAGTACACTTCTACACTTTTAAGTTGGCCTTGGGCATTGTTAAGTTAAAAAGGTGATTAAGTTATATATTCAAATATTCTCAGATAGATCCTGGTAGTTGCATAAGAATCCGCTTTTGGATAAAATTTGCAAATAAATTATATTGATTTTCTATAGTAGAACAGTTACTCAACCATTCGCCAATACCTTTGGCGGAGGTATGAAAAAAACATTAGTTAGTAGTAAATGGAATAAAAACTAGCTGAAGTTCTGCCGCAAATTTGAAAAGAAAACTAATATACGTACGCGAGAAACGATACAATTATAAATTTGTTGTCCGTATTCAATGAAAATTTTTTGCATTTTATTCTTATATTTGAAGTTGAATTATTAATTGTATAGTTTTCATTAGTTTAAAACAAAATTTTTTTTCATGTAAAAGTTTCATTTAATATATACACAAATATAGTTTTTATAAAAAATTAATTAGAAAAAGTTTTCATATGAGATCATGTAATAAAGTTAATAATAAATAAATAATAATATTTAGTCTTTCATGGGATAATATTTAATAAGGAAAACTTTATTTATGCAATTAAAAAGGGTAAAAGCATCCGCCAAGCAGGAGAATGTAATTTAATTTAATTGTAGAGGTATTTAACACGACGAACTCTTTATATACGAATAAATTGTTAAAGATTTTTATAAATTAAAGAAACAAATATTTTCAATGAAATTAAATTTTAGCAAAAACTGAAGAAATTACTTCACTAATGCTTCGGGACACTAAACCGCGATATGTTGTAAGTAAAAAATAAAAAAAAATAAACTCCAAAGTTACACAAACTTTGTATGAAAATGACATAAACGCAAATAACAATTGTTTCAGGAAAAACTAAATAATGATCGTAATTGATTTGCAAGTAATTGACATTTAATTACTGCGTATTGGAAAAAATTCGATGGAAATGTGATTCACAAAGTTGATGATTTCAATTCATACTTTCATACATCTTTTCCCAGGTTTTAACAACAATTGGCTGGAAATTCTCTAGAAGCTGATTAAAATGAAATTTCCTCAAACGACAGATTTAAAAAAAGCAGGCAAAATGAAATGTACACGGCCTGGTGGCTAAAATTGTATCCAAAAAAAAAAGGTTAAGCGCTATTAAAGTTCGACGGAGTTAGAAGGTGATAAAATGCTAAAAGTATGTGAGTGCGATAGCTTACGAAATGTGACTAAATGAAATTCAATTGAGGCGAGAGGGAGTTAATTAAATTTTTCATATATAATGACCACCATGCAACATCATGATGTTTCCCCGCCAAAGAGCAGCAACTCTAGAAATGCGTTATAAACTTGAAATGTAACAAACAAAATGAGGCCATTAAATGTCATAGAATTTACAAATTTCTGTTAATCATTCTTTCTTTGCAAACATGAGCAACAAAAATTGAATTCGCTTTAGCACTTTCATTCAAACACATTTTTAAGCGCCTACAGAGATAATGAATATTTTCAGATATGTCAAGTTTGTCATAGGTTGGATGGATTAGGTTAGATATTTTCCATGGTTGCTACAGCCATTTGTCAAGCAACGGCGTGCAATGATTTTTATTAACATGTTAAACATGCTGTACATCGGCATTCAGTTCACTAAACTAAGAACACCACGCTGAACATTACTACCTCCATTATAAATACGTCGCGGCATAGAAAGCCGTACTCAGTACATAAAATCTCTCTATACATACGCAAATTTAAATTGCCACAATACATACATCTTTGAATGTATGTTTACGGGGAGAGTATACCCTAAAACCAATCCTTTCCGATAAAATAATAAAGTAAATAGTTTTGTCTGAACAATTAATGCAGGAATGTTTTTTAAATAGGACATAAATAATGAAAAATTTTGACGAAACTTTATACAAATAAGTTTTCTTAAGTCTGAATTAGTACTTCGAAACAAAAACAACTCAAAACAAAAATTAAAGGCAGTCCGTCGAAAACTGATTATCAGAAATTCTGTAAACATTTCGTTGGTTTGTCAATACCGCCTTATTATCATAAACCTTAGCAAAGACACAGACCACATGTCAAGTTAGCCCACCTTCTTAGCAAAGGCAAAAATATGGGCCAGGCACGGTGGGCTAAATTCACACCGCTTCACGCACTTCATATTTCGACAGTTTTGCAGGAGACTTATACAAACAAAAAAAGAACAAAATAAATGCTTTAAACGAAATTTTTAATTTTTGCTAAGCGTCTATTATCATCAGTGAGGTTACATTTTTGAAAAAAGCAATAACTACATTGCTTTATTGTTCATAGGAATGCTTGGTGCGATACTTGTAGAATATTTCATCTAAATACTGCAGATTATTAGAAAAATTTAAGTTTCTTTTGAAAAATATATTACCGGTACAAATAAGTTTCTGCCGTTTGACAAAAGTTGGCTCCATAAGTTGGTTTTGCTGAGATTCTGAAATATAAAATGTAATACCATAAGTTCGATCATGTGATAACAATATAACCTTTAAATATTGTTGAGTACGTATCAGCATCACATAATTTTTTCTTTCGAAAATATCAAATTTTGTGTCGAATAAGTTTTATTATTTCTGTTAAAGTTTGAAAAACAGTGCTGAATATTGGTTGTGTTAGGATACCCAAAGCACAAATAACCGTTATGCAGATTAGGGGTAACACTAACATTGACGGTAAAGATGAATTATCCATGGCGGCCTTATTTCTATCTAAGGTCATATTTAATACGATTTTAAGTGGATATGGTGTATTATGACTTGTTACAAGTAAGCCGAACCATGATAAATGGTGATAAAGTTGGGATAAAAAATCACTGGAGCACTTCAAAAGTCTTCAGCACAACGATATTCGAGTTTATATAGAGAAAGCTGTCTAGGAAACTTTAGTAACACTAAGCTTAAACACGCTACCCTGCCCGCTGTTATCAGTAGACAGTGTTCCATCTGATTAACAATTACTTACTGTATAATAAGTAGAACTTTCATTCTTACAACGATACCGAAGAAGTAACTTTTTTGTACACAACTCCAAAAGGTCAGTTGTCTTTTCCTTAAGACATTCGTATTTTGTCTTCAAAACGGAAGAGGTAACAATTACTGAAGGGACAATGTTTTGATTAAAGACTGCCGTATACCGTTCTTTCTAAGGTTTGATAGAAGGCGGAAATCAATTGGCGGAAACTTATTAATATCTCAGAATTTTCCTTTTGAACTAAAAATTGTGGAAGTCATTCATTGAAAAATAGATTTTAAAAAAGAGAAAAATAAAAAATATAAAAAATTATATTTAAATATATTATATTTACATTAAGTATTTACAAATGAAGATTGTTTCCTCTGTCCTCACTGTAATACTATTGCGTTTAGTGGGAAAATGAATGCGTTTTCCCTGTAGCTTAATTAATATATTTGAGCATTGCTTGCACAACAACAACAAATAGATAAGAGAGTAAATATCTATCTTAATATATATGCATTAAGAGAATACATAGCACAGAAACAAATATAATTACATATTTTAATGACTATTAACAATAAAGCAAAACGATGATAATGCAAAAATAATGTCTCACCAGACAGAAACCATTGCTTCTTGCTTATTATCTGCAATGACCCGCATATCGTACAGCATCAATAGGAACCTTTAGCCAAGCACTTTTTAATTGATTATGTAGGAATCTAACATGGAATTGCGTTAATGTTGAAAATTTCAGTAAAATAAAGGAAGTAAATATGTAATCAAGAAAAGAAAAGCTGATCTAAGAAATAGATGATAACATATATTTTTAGTTAAAAGTTAAATTTTCTTTAAGTACAAATTAATTATTCAGAAATACAAGAATAACATAACAATATTTGTTTCCTTTATTTTCATTTGTTACAATTCGTTTTAAAATATGTATATACATATTTATGAAAATACAATATGAGAGAGTGATATGAAAACCATTCACTTATTATTTTGTGAAATGTGTTTACGAAACGTCTTGTTTTCCAATATGTGTTTATCTATCTTGTCTACTTAAAATCAAATATTTTCTAAAAATAAATGAAAAGAGGAAGAATAAAACTTTTATTATATTTTTGCTTTCAAACAATTTTCACAATAAGCAGACCGGCGCCAGACATATTGACGTCAGTTCTCTCCGCAGAACATTTTTTCGCAGAAACAATTTATTTTTATTTCCACTCTTCTTACATGCTAAATTTTTTTTTCCGTCTGGTCACTTTTATACCAAACAATATTATTAACAACTGAATAGCGTTTTTTTTACTTAAAAGTCGCTGCCACAAACATGCTGTCATCCAAACGTGTTACTTTACCTTGAAGTAAAGAAAACTTTTAAATGTCTTACGGTAAATCTTTTAAGTCCATTATCTTAAGCAAACATTTAAAAAATGTTGTTCGTTTTTTTGTAGAGTGGAGACGTGGTTAATTACATATAAAATTGATCAAAACTTTAGATAGACCATATTTTAGTTTTTCATGATTACTTGTGGGGAAAAACTTAACAGACTAAATAAAAGAGGTTGATTGACATTTTTTTGACGGTTAAATAATAATATTTGATGGAGTTAAGCGTTTATTAAGTACAAAAAGAAAAAATTGCTTTTGGAAAAATATTAATATGTGGCAATACCGGATCGCAAATATCGCGACTTGTCTTTACACGTAAATAAATTTAACTGATTTCAGGAGAGTAAAATATATGATTCTCTAGATTAGATTCTCTAATCGATAGCGTCCTGTTTTTTTGAGAGACAATTGTTTGTCTATTATAATTCATTTATGTAACAGTATCTCTAATTTTTAAATAATGTTCGTGAAATTTTCCAATATAATGGATTAATAACTAAGAGAGGCATTAATATAATGAGAGATAAATTGAAGTTTGTTTGTTTTATATAAACAAAATATAGAGCCGCACTGTAGCTGAATTGTTAAGAAGCGCTTCTAGCAAGTCAGTACACGTGGTTTCAAATCTCATTGCGGTAGAGTTTTTTCATAACCAATAAATGATAAAACACCAACGAGCCGATAGTCTATGCTGCTAATGCTCTCATCTCTCTAGTCTAAGAATTAATTTCACTAGTCTAGTAATAGTAGTAATAGTGTAATAGAGTATAAACAAAATATATATGGCAAACAATAAAAGACAATTAACAGTTATTCTTTAACAAATGAAACGGAAAAATTACCGCAAAAATTGTCAGCAGTTGAAACATAAAAATATGCCTGCAATATTTTCGTTAAGGAGGTTTGTGAAGAAACTAAAAGCTGAAAACAAATATCTAAAAGATGGCAGCGATTAGCAACACAGATAAGAGGCGAGCACATCAAAAACAAGGCTACTTTTTTCCTCGAATAGACGTCATCAAATACCGCTTGCTTAATTCTTAAATCCTTAGACATGATTTCTTCTCTAGAATTGAAACTAAAAGTGCGCATATCAAAAATAAACAAAAGGTACTTGAATGATTTTAGCAAAGTAAACGCTCCCATTTGCAAATGGCTCCTCTTACTATATAGGAAGAATTAAAATATATTAAATAACAATTGCTTAAGAAGACTCAGTTTTGGGTATATCAAAGTGATGTGAAAAATTTAGATTAGGTAGGTCTATTTTTTTTAAATCACTCTACGTAGGTGTTACATTATATTAATTTGATAGAAAAATTATCTGGAAGTTGGAGTGGGAACAAGTACAACTTTTTATATTTTATCACGAAAATAAATGAAAAATTGTGTTAGATAAAATGTAGAGAATTTAATATTCGGCCTTGCCTAACTGTAATATTTTTAACTTTCTTTTAACACGAAAGTACCTTAAAATGAATGAAATGAAAAGTTAAATTATGTTCAAGAAACTAATTTCAAAGCTTAAAATTATTCTGTTTTTGAAAATTGAACAAATAAGATTTTCAATGTTAGTTCTGTCTGTATGACAAGAAAAACTTCTTGAATTCAATTACGAATAAATCTTTCAAAATAAATGGAGCATATGCTTATGTGTATAAGTAAAACTTTTCTATTCATGTTTAGATATTTTGTTCTCCTCACGTATATTTGAATTTTAATTAAAATTCACTTATATAATATAATATATATGGGAGAAACTCATTTGTAAAGACCTTTGCATCTCTATGTAGGTCTCTCGCTCGTTTCCTTTCGTACACCTGTGTGACTTGTAATTAAAGTTTTATATAAGAAACATAAAAGTTATGAACTTTTATCTTCACAAGAGTATCTGAATGAAATATTTTACGAAGTCTTAAGACAGCAGACCATTTTGGTTCTTTATAAGTTTATTTATTTCACTATACTTGATATGCATATATATATATAAATACATCAAATAATCTTTGCTTTCCTACGCTAGAAAGAAAAATATTTATTTGAATTAAATTCTGTAAAAATTTATAAAATAATTTGAAATAACAACTTGAAACTTATCTAGCATTCTAAAGAAATAAAGTGAATTTGATTATACTATGACTTGAAATAAACCGTCATTTTCTTGCAATCTAAACAGTACGTCTTTGTTGATGAGCATGTTATAGTCTCCATAAGATTCGAGTCTATGAGTTTTCGTTATCTAAAACTAATTATTGCCTTAAAACAATCAACTAATAAACAACAACTTCTTGATCTCCCAATTAATCACAATACAACAGATATGAACATTTTCTATCAATAAGAAATTTCAATTTCACGAACTGATTGATAATACGGTGAAGTCGAAATGTGAGTTTATTTCGTATAGTGCCGGCGTAATTGTTAGTAATTTAGCTAAATTCCAATTTAGTTAAATTCAAATTTGAAAATTATCAAATAGGGGAAGGAACTAGCACGAAAATATAGACGTCTTGTTTTCCTATAAAAGAAAAAAAATTATTTAGAACTCTTCGTTGTTAGGCTGCAAAGAGAACGAAGCCGTGCTTATATTCCCATTCCTGTGGGACAGAAAATACGAGCAATTTACGCGGCTTCATAGTGTTTGTTTACATTGATTTCCATATGTTCAACTTTGTGGGAACATAAGCGCGGCTTTATTGTGTTTGCAGCCTTAGCGCTCATCTCATATTAACCCATGGTGCTCCGATTCTTGTATACCCATCGCCTTTATCTTAAAAAAAATTTAAAAAAAAACCTAAATTTTGATAGATAGACATGATAGATTTTCCACTTTTATGGACTTGCGCTAAAATTTTTATTGTGCAACGTATATGAGTAGTGAGGCAAACGCTTAGAAACCAGAAGGAATTGACCTATTTTCAAAACTAACGTAGATGCAAAAACATTCATTCTTTTCTGCAAAAATTGCGAATGGGAAAATGGTTAAAGATGACATCACGCAGATAAGCAGACAGGTGGACAGATGGATATGTCTAAATAGGTTCGAAATTTAATATTCATTAAGAATACCTACATTTTATAGGATATCTGGAATTTCTTTCTTGATGTTAGAAACGTTTTCAGAAAAAAAATTAAATTCCAATACCCGATTACATCGAATGGGCGTGAACGATGCTTTTCATATTTGTACTGATACAACAGGATAGCTAGCCCAAATTCTTGTACATTTCTATCTGTTATAGTCATATGAGTATTAAACAAAGAGCACAATTTTTTACTACTTTCGAAAACGGAAGTTTTCTCGGCTTATGTTTCAATGTTTGTCCGATTTGGCCTATTCTTAATACCAACCAGCGTACAAGAATTTGCAACATTTCTGCCAAATATAAAGCTGGTATCTTCATTCAGAAGAATGTTTACCGAAGACTCCACGCAGTCGGCCAGATCACTAGAGGAACAGTCGGATACGCTTACGCCGATTCTACTAATCAATTTGATGCTAATCGGGAATATATATACTTCATGGAGTCTCTAAAACTTCCTTCTCGGTGTTCCAAAGAACTTGTGAAAATTCATATACCGCCTACTTCGGAGATAGTATAGAGTAATATATGGCAATGATATGTAAGAATGACGAATGAAGAAGAAAAAAATAAAAAAAGGTGAGAACGCGCGCGAGCTTTATATATACGGTGGAAGAAAACAATTTATCACAAAAACATACCCCGCGATCAGAAAGACAAAAAAAAAATTGTATTCAGCATTTGAAAGATTTGTGTGCTCTAAATACATAGATATTTATCTCTACGACTGCTCTTTTCTGCCAGATGCGAAAAAAGGCGATTCTAAAACGCAAATAGGGGATCTATATTTGAACGCAAAGGGAAAAAATCCGATGCTTATCGCAGGCGACTTTAACGCTTGAACAACTGATTGATGTAGCAAATGTACGAACGGTAAAGAAAGAGTTATACTCGAAATTTTAGCATCTCTCGATTTGATAACTTCTAGCACACAGGAAAATACACCTCAATTATTCAATTGAATTCACTTATTCATATAACCGCGGCCAGTAACGCTTTAGCATCGCGGGCGACATGGAGCACTTGCAACATTTCATCAGCGAGCACGTAGCCATAATATTGCGAACTCTTGTAGCGCTATCGTAAGATTAACGCTAAATGATTCCTCAGTGAATTCAAATGGAAACTAACGACCTTCGGTAAGGAACTTTGACTTGCGCACAACGACATTTAACAACTGACTCTAACCTGAATATTATTCTCTCATTGCTTTTTACCGATCTCGGGATGATCGACTTCCTTTTCTTTGCTTTCATTTGCTAGACTCAAGAAAAAAGGGAAAGAGTAAGGAATGTTGCATTAGACATCAAGACCGCTTGCTTTTATATTTTCCCTATCGGTCATAACACTTCTAATGTTATGCAGACCATAACTAGGTGCACGCTACAATCTTAAAGTTGAAATTAATTCCAAAAACATTTTAGGTTTTCTCTTTGGATTATATAATTAAGCTAATTAAACTTCAATAAATTGTAAATCGAAATATATAAAATTTCAGTCAAATTACACAATACGAAGTGACATTGATTGATTCTAATGAAATCGAAGGGAAAAATGAAGACGGAAAGACAATCAAAAAATATACTATTTCCCTATTCCCGATAAAGATGAACTATTTTACTAACAATGAAAATCATTGATAGATAAATTCGGACAGTTGCCACCACGAAACTTGAAAGGGCTTATTAAATAATTGTGAAACATTTTAAATCGATATCTGCTATAATTCCCGAATTATTACGATTAACGGCCGGGAATTTCATATTTTTTTCTGTTATCTTAAATGCATTAAAGGGCAAATCACGTTAAATTTTAAAACTAAAACATATACAAAGAACGGATAGAGATCGACGAACGAACACAACGTACTTTGTTTAAAATTGTACGTCGATGAAAAGTATATATACTTTCTCATTATCCTGGTGCCACAAACGTTCGGATAAGTCTAATAAACCCTCATACTGTGTGTGATAAAGGATATGTTTACTGCAGTATATATATGTTCAGGCAACACATAAATTTTTCAAAAATGTGGATGCCAACAATGCCTTTGAATGAATATGTGTTACTATTTATGTGCATACATGCTTTATAGGTACGAAGAACCAGCATAAACATTGTAAAATTCTTATTTATAAATAAGTGCAAGGAAAATAATACCAACCAACAAAAAGCAAATTAAAGAATGTAAATAATATTTGAAATCATTTTATTCGACATACAAACAAACAAACAAACAATAAATCAAGTGGTGAAGCAGTTTACATGGTCAGACAAATAGTTTATTGACTCGAACAGTACGTATCATATACTGAAGTATAGAAAAAACTACAAAGCTGGTAAATAAACTTTTTTCATATTGTTACATAGATGCATGAAAATTTTTATAACACTAAATATGTTGGACAACTCAACCATCTATCCGTAGAAATAAAATGTTTGGAACACTTCTTCTGTCCGAAAATAAAGCTTACATTTCCTTAAAAATTAAGATATTTTAAAACAATATACACTTTCGTTCTTAAAAAAAAGTGCAAACTTCGTTTAAAACTATATTAAATGATAAGAAAGAAAAGTCGATTCCGAATTATAAGTTTAATATAAATTTCTAAAAATAATTCCAGAGTAAAAGAACGTAAGATCATGCATTACTGTGTTATTAATGAAGTTATTATTGATTTCTTGTCTATTCCTACGTTCACAATAATAGATAATAAATAAAAAGAAATGCATACCATATTGCCGGACAATATTCATCAGCTTAATGATCTAAACGTAGCAGAGTAGAAAACTTAAAAACACACACTACTTCATTATTAATGAAGTTTTCCCTAATTTCTTGTCCATTCCTACATTCACAATAATAGATAATAAATAAAAACAAATGTATACCTTATTGTCGGACAACATCCACAATATGATTGTTATTATCAACGTATTATCGTAGCTGATTAGAAACGATATCATTTTTTGTTAGGACATCCGAAGCATGAAAATTAACAAAAATTCTAATTGCAATATAGATGAAAACGCAATATAGAAGTTATTTTTTCCTTGTAAGTTTTTCAATACCTGCAATGCATACAAATTTCTTGACATTAGAGTTCGAAATCAATGATTTGAAATCCTTTCGCTTTTAATGTTAATTGCAAAGTCTTCAATTAACGGCAAAAAAGTAGATGGACCAAACAAAAGAAAGTTTACTTCGCTGGTAAAAGAGTTACATATTACATAACGCATATCTATTAAAGTCTCAAAAATATAACCCTCAGTATGAGTACAAAAGATATGATAATATTATTATACTACGAAAAAAAGAAGAAATTTTGTAGGACGAACATTTACTCATCTGCACATAAGTTGTACAGAGAGTTTATGAGAAGAGAAGGAAACAAGAGAAAATGTGTGTATATTTGTGAATAAATTTGCCACAATCGCAATTACATTTTTTGTTATTGTAATATCGTTTTTGTGTTAACATCATGTCGGTAAATGTAGACGTATGGGTTGTTTCATAGCTGAACTGTGTGTGTATAATGTTTTCGAAATACCTAACGAGAGTAATAAGAACTAATCTGAAGTGAAGGTTTTATTAGTTTTGAAGTCGTAAACGTGATTTTAACACTCGGTTGCCTCGTATACGTAATTCGATTTGATTAATCAAGAATTTAATGCACTAGAAACATTTGATAAATCTAATGCAAAAATTTTGGGTCATGACTTACACTCGTATGTTTATACGATCTCGATTAATATTTTAATCAATATTAATAATCGTAAATATTTCTCTTCAAATGCTCCATTGACACGTTCAAGATACGTGCTCTTGATATTTCTATTAGTTTATAATTACTTCGTTTTCGTTCAGAACAAACAGAAAACTCTTTTATAATAAACGTTTAAGAATCAATAATATTTTTGCTTTTTCAAAAGGAGTTGCGTAAAAGAATTAGATATATATATAGAATACCTTTAAAATTATTTTTAATATATCCAGCAACTATGCAACAATATTAAAAAAATATATATATTTATTCGGAGATTTGGAGAGCCCGATTAAAACATATAAATGCTTCGTGGCCCGAGCTGAAAGAATTAGTAATTTGACTATTCGCTTATTTGGAAGATCTACAAGCAACCAGTAATGCTACTTTTTAGTTTAAGAAGTAAGCCCCATAAGGAAGGTAAAGGTTGTCAATATTTTTTAAAAGAACTTATCACCTTATATACAATACGTTATATGTTAGATATACATACGCGATATGTTACAATCTTTCATTATTTTTGAAATATTGTTCAACAATGTGAACACGTTTCTTTCTCGCGTAATGCTCCATCGTTATTAAGCCCAAACCGTCAGCTGTCAAACTGTTTATTGTTTTTAGTTGTCAATACTTTACCGTATAAATGGGGACAAATTCAAATCTGGCGTAAATTTTGAGACATTGTACACAAGCAAAATTAAACAATTTTGCGTTTTTTTTACTAAAATATTTGAATTAGTTTCTAAAAAACATCCTCTCAAATTTCGCATTTTTTTCTTTCATATAAACACAGGTTTTTTCTGCATGCACCCATATACATATGCGAACATACAGAATTTTCACCAAAGTAAATAATAACAAGTAGTCATTTGTACTTTATTTCTGCATGTCAGACATAAAGAACCGAAGCACATATCTTTACGTTCATGCTTATATACATATATACATATATGTTCATTATATACATATATATGTATGTCTATTTATTTATTAATATGTAACAGATGCAGTTAATATATTTGGCAACAAAACATAGTTGAATTCAAACAGTACCATACAATAAAGTAGGAAGAACCATTGTACTTCAACGGACTTCATATATAAGGTCATGTGAAAGCAATGTTCATTTCATATTCTGAACTTTATGTACAGAATACAAATGCATCTTGGAAGCACTTGCTTGAATTAATTTGATGAAGCGGCTGCCAAAAGGATTTCCTTACAATTTTTATATCTTATCACAAAAGATGTGCAACTTTAGTCATCATTCTGGAAGTCAGGATAAGATGTAGACAACATTGAATATTAAGGCTTAAACATTAAAATTTTATTTATTTCAACGTTAACTGCAAAGCCAGCATTTATAAAAATTGATATAATTGCTGATTTGCTGTTACATATCATTCTTATAATATCTGTTCGCTAATATTAGTTATTGTGCATTAATGCACCCAAAAAAAAAAAAAAACGAGACAAACTGACGTGCGTTTGTATTCTATAAACAAAATACATGAGTTTAATGATTAAATATCGATATATATTTGTTAGAAACCGAAAAATGTAAAAATACATGCACGGAAATATATAAATTTCGGTCAAAAACCAAGGATATGAATGAAAATATATATATATATATATATATATATATATATATATTATATAAATAGTACAAGAAGACAATAACAACTAAAGAGGAATTTATTAACTCAAAAAAAAACTCCTTAATTTAAAGTATTTATAAATTTAATTAACATTTTTTTGGGCTACTGATATTAAGTCTAGAGCATTCCAAAAGTTGTGTTAACCAAGCACACTCATTATTGAAAACCATATTCATCACAGCTTTAACGTCATTGTTAATACGTTCGTCTGCATGGAAAACATTAGTAGATTATTATAAACCAAAAAGCCACACCAAAAAACAAGCTTACCAGCAGAGTGATTCTAACCAAGAACTCTTTACGTTTTCTATTAGTCACAGTAGCCGTATCCGCTGGAGGTTTACCCATAACAGAAGCGTCGGCAATGTCCACAGAAAACAAAATGTTGTTCGCTGGCTTTTCATTTTTTTGATCAGTATCAGTTTGAGAATTTTTTTGTATTTTGTACAGTTATCTAATTAGCGTGTTCTTCGCCAATATGGGCCTTTAAATTAGTACTTAAACGAGCAAAATCGGTTACTAGAATTTGTCGAATTTTTACTCATTCATTAAAATTGGAATTGTAGGGAATATCATCAGTACTGTTGGCGGCGTTATGCAAAGGATATAACATTCTTCTCTTCAATCAATGAATGCGAAAGGAAAATACGAAACCTTATGCTGAAAATTTACATATTGGTGCATATTGCTCAATTTAACTCCACCTTTAAAATTAATTTTTATTTACTTTTCACAAATTTCTTTTTTTTTTGGGGAGGGGGGGAGTGGGAGGGTAATAGTTACTTCACAAATTTAAATTTACTGTTACTGTTTGTATTAGTTTTGAAATGGTTTTTCGCCGGCGTAGGAACGTGAAAGGCTAACTACCGTCTTTTTCGAAGTTAACTAACCGACACCTAAATATATCAACGCCGAGTTACAACTTTCTGTCTTCATTTTTATAATATTTAGTATTCTAATAGTAGACAACAAATAGTCTGACAGATGAATAATATTGTCGCAAATGTTAGTCTGATCGAATTCAGTTTATTGATGCGTATTTCGTGGGTATAAAATTAAAATTTACTGAAATCCTGTTCAAAATAGGTTTCGAAATAGTTTTATTTATTATTATTTTTAAATATGATTTCAAAAATGTTCCTTCACTATTAAACCAAACGCTGTGAAATCAAACAGATCTTGTATTTGTGATTGTCACTCACTGTCTTTTAGCAAATCAGAGGAATGAAAAAGAAATATCGTGGTTTCTCTCTTGCAAACGTTTTTACTTTAGATGCATTTATGCGCACGCACATTAAGAGTTTGAAAAAAAAAACATAACTAAAATACTAAGTCATATAAAGAACATTAGAAATTCACTTAGATAGGTGAGATAATACCCCAGACTTCGGACTGGCCTCATTCCAAAATCGACATTAAGAAAGTGTTGCCCTTCTTTACCTTTTTTTCTTAAAATCATGCGCAAAGAATAAAGTATCCTCGTTCAAGCCTGCTTCAAAAACCTAACATTTACGAATTCTATAGGAATTCTACCTGGCATGTCAGTATGAAGTACGAAAATTCGTTCATAACGATCGATAAGTATATCCTATTACTACTTGATGGAGAAAGCTTGAATATGGCTTTAATTCAAAAAGAAACTCTGAATAACTAAAAAGGAAAAAGACCGAAAATTCGAAAAAGTTTTACGCCTTAAACTTGTAAGTGTTACTGGGCGATAAATTGACACCGGCAATTATACGCGCGTCACTATTCCAATAACACTCTCTACAAAAAAAAATGGGATTTCTATACATCCACTTATGGGTATGAATATGTAAGACCCGCCGAAGCGAACGTATCCTTCCTTTTTCTTTTCGCTCACAAAACAAAAATAAAAACTAAATTATGGTGGCTATATCTACTATTCATTAATATTACAAAGAAAATGAAAATTTATCTAGTATAACCTAATCTGTCGAAAACAGATTTTGCATTTCTTGAAGATGTTGATGAAAACGGTGACGGAGAGGAGACATTAACCTTACTCAATCGTTTAGAAATGCTTGCTACGCTGGTGTTACTAGAATTGGACGATTTCACATTGGTGTTAACACCCAAACGTTTATATATGGGTAGATCTTTCTGTTTTAAAACCAAATCAGCCTTCATTTTCGGCAAATATTTCAATTTAGAGGGCGCTGAGTTTTTAAGTTTAGCAGGCTTCTTGACGGCATGTATGGGTGCTGGGGGATTAAAAGACAAATTATAACTTAAACATCTTTTTCAAAACATTGAAAGGTAGACACTTACTTAAGCCCAGACGCGATTTAACATTGGGTGTCTTCTCTCCGTTCAGCCTATTCTTATAAGCTGCCTTATGCAGAGGTGAGCTGTACCTTCTTCTAGGTGCAATTTCTCGAACTTCTGCAATAGAGGCGAATTTCACAATTTTTTCACTGCCTCCGGGAAGTTCGGGACTACGTCCTTCCTCAAGCACTTCAGCATCTGATTCCATTTCACTGGCCGCCTCATCATCACTGTCCTTTTTCACAGGAACTTTTTTTACCAATAAAACTTTTTGCTTAATTGGCTTAGCAATGGCTGGTGTTACCGCTTTTGCCTTGACAATGGTAGATAAGCGCTGAAATAGTTTAAAGAATTTTTAATCTCGTTTCCTGTTTGTTTCTTATTTAATATTAATAGCCTACATTTTTTGCTGTCTTTTTCAAGATAGGTTTAATTTCTTTTGGCACCGTCAATGATTCTTCAGTTTTGCCACCTAATCGAGAAAATATCGATGTTGAATTTGATGTTCTTTTATTTCCCAAGCCAGTTATATGTATTTTAATATGTTCCAAGTTATTGGAGGTATTGGTTACGGAATCCTCTATTTCTATACTAGAATTTGTAGCCAGCCTTTGAAATACATCACTCCTCGCTTTTGCGATTTCACGATCTGAATATACTAAAGGAGATGTAGCAAAATACTTGAAAACTGTTCACCTATTCCCGAAACTTACACTTGGCTTGTGCTAATAAGGCTTTACTTCTTTCAGTTGATCCAGTCGGTAATTTAATTTTATATTTACCCTCATGTTCCGGTAAAACCCTCCTTGATTTTTGTACGGCAGGCAAAGGATTCACTACCGCGGCTGAAGTGGATACTGGAATCGCTAAATGAAACAAATTACTACAAGAATTAAGATAAAGTTTCATAAATTTACATTTCATTTGAATCTCTTCATTGTGTGGAGGCGAAACAGGATTGGCAGGTATAGCAGCTACAGGTATAGAATGTTCAGAACTTAGCACTTTTTCTCTGGCTGTCTGTTCAGAAACGGTCTTTGCATGCCTCAAAAAAACAAGAGAAAATTATTGTAGCCTACCACACTTGATTTTAATTTCCTTTACCTTAATATGGCTATTATGTCTCCCATAAGTGTTATGCCCATTTCTCGTAAATAGTCTTTATTCAAATCCATTAACATATCGATTTGTATCCGGTTTTCCACGAATATATGAGCATAAGATGCGGCCGCTGGAGAAGGAATTCCCGATGCATTGAAAAATTTTACCCATGACTGAGCTACAATTGACATAAATAATAATATTTTATAGCTGTATGAAAACATAATCTATACCTCCTGCTGTTATGGACATTATTTCAAACGTTCTGCTTTAATCATAAAAATGTTTTTACCGCGATTTATTTTTTCACAACTGCTTCAAAATATATTTCTTATTTTCTCTTTAAAAAAAAATCACGCATAAATTACGGCAACATACGAGCAAGCAATACATACGATATATGCTATTTTTGACAAACTTGTTATAAATATAATAAGCAATTAAGTATGTACGAACGTATTGCCAGCTGTTTCGGATGATATATCTTGTGTTGAACTTTTAATGCTTGGCAATACCGTGCAGAGCAAGTTGTGCGTGCGCAAGTTAAGGATCGATGCGTATGTAATTTAGGAGTCGAACACGCGTATAGAATATGTGTCGCAACACGAGAATCTATGTATTAGTTGATCCGAAAAATGTAGCAAAAAAAAAATCGAAAACCAAAATGCATACACGTTCGTTTAGGCATTTTCGTCCGCAGCAACGTCTATTTATAGTCTACATGGGCAGTGGGCGGTAGTACAATTTGCTTCCTAGCCTACCATTTAGATGTCTTTTAAAATGGTTTTGGCAATGTAGGAAGGAAATACTACTAGCTTCATCAGCAATCGGAAGTTGAAAAGAAAAACACATTTTTTGGGGAAAAATTGTTGGAAACTGTATTTTAAAAAAGGTAGACATCTTCTATATATGCGCCTACTATTTCATTAAATAATAAAAAAAAAACTATATAAAATACAGTCTCATTCGAAAATTGGAGTAAGAAAGCCCCTGACCATATAAAACTATAAAACGCAGTCTTAGTCGAAAATTGGAGTAAGAAAACTCCTGACCATATAAAATCTTTGCTTGTCTCGTTCGCTTGTCAGACTGCAAATAATAACCACATAAAACGCCGCGCCCATTTGTCTAATAAGTAAAAACAGAGAAACTTTTTCTCTTCTTCATTTTGTAACATACAGTTGTTTCTTTACATTAAAAATATACACAGTGAAACCTAACGATAAGTTGAGGAACTTTCCATGCCAGATATGATTCAAAACTTCTACATGTGCAATATATTCAATTTAAATTTCGTTGATACGAAGATACTTTTCTTCACATTTTCATGGCAGGTTGGCATCTCTGTTTCTATAAAAATTCACTTCAAAAAAGAAGAAAGAATGCCTAGCAATCATTTTATGCAATGATAAATAAGCGAAATGAAAAAGATGCAAACGGCTTGTGAAAAAGCAAAGGTATAAAGAAATTCCTGAAAAAGTTTGTGCAAATTAAATTCTAAAGTATTGAAAAGTTATGGATAGTTACATTTTGTATTCTATTTGCTGACTTTCCGAATAATGAACTGTTTCGGTTGAGTTGTAAAAAATTTATTCAAAGAAAATGAATGACAGAGAGACCAAAATTCATTTGGCATACGCGGGCACAAGGGAGACAGAGCATAAACAGGAAGAAAATTTACGGCGAATTACATATGTGCGCAGAATTGGTTACAATAAGTGCCAGACATCGTGCCTCTGTCAAATGGCTACTGTCGAAAGCCTATAATTGTGTGCCGGATAATTTAAAGGAGCCATTCTATCATCATGAAAAGAAATCAAGAATGACTAAAATCGAAAATTATTGCAGATTTGGGCAACGCGACAATCTGCTGTCAAACGTTACCAAATTTGTATTTGGATCCCAATTATCAATGTCAAAATCATAGGTCTATACTGCAGACATTGGCACGTAAAGGTGTGCCTGTTAATGAATCCAAAGACATGTTCTTACAGAAACTGAGTTAATTCAAACAAACCCTTCAAGCCGTCACAGAATCTTAATGTTTTTATTTGCGAAGGAAATAACATATGGCGATTGAGTTAATAATATTATACAAAGAATTTCTAGTAACAATTATCCAAGTCCACCGGCCCCAGTACCGAACAAACGCTTTTATGATGCGTTTCTTATACTTGCTCAGCTCTTAAGAAACGAGTGGAACGTGGTATATCTACAGGTGTAACTGATGAGCAGGGCAAACGATTGTAAGCACCTGATATACGAGATTTCCAAGACCTTTGCAATGGTTTTTGCTTAGCTCTGCTCCTCATTTATTATTGTACTAAAGCGGTATAACAGACGGATGTGCGTATTGATTATTTGCCAACTGTGGAGGGGTCCATACGCAATGTATTAGTAGTCAGTAATTTATCCGAAAGACTTTTATCATATAATGTGTTCAACATGCTTCCAGAAGACATTAAGCATATGATATTGAATTTGTTAGTAATACCGGCAGACCTGTTTAACCTCTTCGAAATCCATCCGGCTAATTGTGTACACTATCCCGGCATGGATTCGCTAGCATTTATTGTGCACAAATCACTTGGCACTACTACATTATCATCCATGTATATGGAACATCAGCAGCAGCAACAACAGGAAATGTAACTTACTCCAACAATAAAACTTGTTTTATTTATTAAATAAAATTGAGCGGAAATATCTAAGTGATTTTTAATAAGCTTTAATATGGTAGTCGAACTCTTGTGGTACTCGAAACTCTTCTTTTTTTTAATATAAGTAATCAATGTAAGTAAGCTTTTTAGATTTGTTTTTTTTTGGTTTGTAAAAAATAGGTATGAAGGAACCTTTAATTTCAGACTTATATCTCCAGTATCTTGGCTATTTTTTGAATAATTGGTGAGATCTATATGTCTACTACCTTAGTATTTTACGTAGTATAGAAGAAGTTATGTAAAGCCAATGTTGCCAAATTCGGCTGAAATATGATCGTTTTGAGGCAAATTGAAAGTTTCAATTAAAATGATATAAGATAAGAATATAATACAAAACTAAAAGCTAATATAAAAATTACAAACATCGCACGTATCGTCTGATACAGCTTGAATCATTTTAGAATAAATCTTACCATAAGTTTGGTAACTCATTGGTCTTTAAAGCATTTTGACATCGTTGAAGGACGTATCCGATAGTGGTGTAAAGTTAGACGTTGGATTGTCGATCACTTTCCTTAGGTTCATCGTTAAGATGTTGAGAGATAAATTTTTTAATTGCTCCTCTTACTTCTTTGGGCGTGTAATTGATGGACAAAATTGTACTGTCAATTTACGCTTGTCGTACTTGCTATCACAAAGTTTAGATTTGTTTTACCCTGTTAAATCATATGAAATGGCAAAAAAGGACCAAAAATATATATGATAGTATTATAAATACGACATGCAACTTAAGAGATTATATAACAACATAACGGCTCTTGATGGACTTCCGCATGTAGATTACTGTTATTATATACAAAATCAATTTGGGTTTTATCGCTCGTCCTGCATAGTTTAAAATCTTTGACGTGATAAATATATAAAATTTTGTTTTAAACACTTTCTCGGATTGACGACAGCTAAATTAGATTTGAAACCACTTTACACATCTTTTGCTATCCCTGTCTTTAAAATTATATACCTCTTTTACAATACCTGTCTTATTGGCATAAAAAAGAAATAAAAGAAAAAGCAGATCATAAGAAACCAAAGAAAATCTTAAGAATTGAATTTATTAGTAGAAATTTTTGAAATTCATATACTTCAAGAAAAGCTGCTTAATTTTCTAGCCGTGAAATACGGTTGCAGTAACTGATTTTATTCAATTAAATAGGAGCCATGAGTAGTAAACACATCTATTCTACCTGCAATTTAACTGATCTGCAATTGAAGGAACAAGGAAATTGTCTATTCTCTGCCCGCAAATATGATGATGCTATCAATTGCTATACAAAAGCTATAGTAAGTTCAGTTTTAAAAAAAAGTTATACTACAAAAGAAAGTAAAAATATTGATGGGCATATATAGATAAAAAATCCCACAAACGCCACTTATTTCACTAATCGGGCATTATGCCATTTAAAATTGAAACGTTGGGATTTGTCCTGCCAAGACTGTCGTCGTGCCTTAGACATTGATGCCAACTTACTCAAAGCTCACTTTTTCTTGGGGCAATGTCTAATGGAACTGGAAATGTACGACGAAGCCATTAAACATCTGCAGAGGGGTTAGTTATTCATTAATATTTGTATGAAATGATACAAAAAAAATTTATTAACAACTTGTCTAGCGTTTGATCTTTCAAAGGAACAAAAACAAAATTTTGGAGACGACATAACATCACAGTTACGTCTAGCTCGTAAGAAACGCTGGAATGTGTTAGAAGAAAAACGTATATGTCAAGAAATTGAATTACAATCTTATTTGAACAGGTAAGAAACAAAACTTTAAAAGATTGTAAGATGTGAGCCAAATGAACATTTATTCTTTTTGAGACTTATTAAAGAGGACATGGAATCGCGTTTGTCTAAATTAAAATTAGATCAAATTACAAATGAGGATTTACTAAAGGAAAAGCAACAAGAGATTGAACAGGAGTGTGTGAGTTTCCTGAAAAAAACAAGAGATGAAATTAATAATAAGCTTTACACTTAATTTTTATATCCAGGATGATCAGGTAAAAGAGTTGAATAATATCTTTGCCAAAGTAGATGAACGCCGAAGAGTAAGTTGCATTATTCTATTTTCTTGAAATATTATTAATGTAGAGTTCTATTGTTAGAAACGTGAAGTACCCGATTACCTTTGTGGAAAAATTAGTTTTGAAATTTTAACAGATCCAGTTATAACACCATCAGGTATCACTTACGAAAGAAAAGATATTGAGGAACATTTACAACGGGTTGGTCACTTCGATCCAGTTACTAGAGTAAAACTTACGCAAGACCAACTTATACCTAACTTTTCTATGAAAGAAGTGGTGGATGCTTTTATCGCTGAAAATGAATGGGCTTTGGATTATTAGGCCTTTCTCTTTTTTTTTAAAAAAAAAAAGTTTAAAATTCATGTTAAACGTATTTCGCAGTGGTATTTCAAGATAAAATCTTTAAAATAACGTCTTACTTGCACACCACACTTATTAATTGGCTAAAAAAAAAAAAAGCAAAACAACAATATACTTGGATGAACAAAGGGCTTTCCAGCGATTTTGTTAAATGCAAAATTTTTATTGAAAAAAATGAAATGTTTCCATAAAAACCATATGATATAATTTCAATGATAGCACTGATGTGTTCATCTGCTAGACCATAAAAAGTAGCCCTTTTTAGAAAATCGTTTCGCTGAGCTGGCCATTATGCTTATGGTCAATAATCCGGAAGTTAGCAGCACTTTGTTAAATACGTGCAATGTTGAATTATTCAATTTCAATAAGTCAAACCTGGTGAACTTTGTTGAAATTTTTCTAACTTTGGATTAGAAACAATCTCAACATTTTTGCCTTTTTGAACAAAAAGAAAATAAATGCGATAAACGGAACGAACAATTTTACAAATCTATCATATCATATAAATGTCTTGCTCATTCTGAATGAGTTTTTCAAACTGACTGTAATAACTTGGTCAAGTTTTTTTCAGCTCTTATCATAAGATTTATATCCTTGCCTTGTGTCCTAGCACTTAATCTTTAGTTGAATATTTTGCCCTATTTTTCAAAGTTAACGCAACAGTTTTATCCAAGTTTTCAGTTTTGCCGCAAGATAAATATTGTTATCCGAGTATTCGTTATTTCTATCTTTTTGGCAATATTTTCAATATGTGTAGAATTATTTTAAATATAAAAGCAAAAATGTAAAATTCTGTTAGCTGTAATGAAAATTAATAGGTAATAAATATAATAATATATAAAATCAAAATAAGAGGGGTTGCGAAACTCAAGAGCACAGACGAACTATCATACGTTAGTTATTTTTTATCGCGCGTTAGTTATCTTTTTGTCTTAACAAGCTTAGTCTTTTAATTTGTCTTTGCCAGAAGAGAATATGTTGAACATTATATATTTTCGTAAGTTCGTCTAGGATATCAATGAGTTATTGTTCAATTCCGTATTTCAATCTTTTGAAATATGTTATATTTCCTTACTTATAAAATGTGTTTTTTATATGTAATTGGGATAGGAAAGTATTAGTTAATCAATGACACATATATTTGCTTCTTTAATTCTGATTATTACATATATACTCCATATAATGTTTAGATGTACGATATTGTACGAAAGTGTTTAGTTAATCAGCATCATGTATTCGTTTCTTTAATTTTGATAATTTATTATATATATATATATCTATATAATGTTTAGTTTTACGAATTATCAACTATTTATGTATTAATTTTGATTGTTTATAGTTTCCAAAAATTTTAAAATATTCTGTATTCTGTAGCTCTTTTTTCTGTTCAAGACCATTTAGTGGAAGTTTCCAAGTTTCTTTTTTTAATTGTAAGCAGATAATTTTTTTTTCTCATTGTAAGGTGTTTCGGACAGAAAACGAATAAAATTATTTTCAGCTTTATTCGTTTTATTTTCAGCGTTATTCGTTTCAGCTATATTGTTGATAAATAATACTGGGGATAAGCAAAATAATACAGAATGCTATACGAGATAGTACTAGAATTGTTTGAGCACAATATAATACTCTCACGGGGTAACAGAAACGGCAAAACTTAACACTCATTTAGGCCCATAGCATCTTTCGACAGAAAAAAATAGCAGAAACTTCACATAGTTAACAATCATGAGAGGTTTGCAGTTACGAATCCCTTTAGAACTTGGGGGGTTCATATTATTTTGTATACTCCGCTGTGGCTATAAAATATTTTTCAAATGTTTTTAATCGGTTGTTGTTGGTGCTAATAGTCACAGATTTGCGGACATTCGTAATACCCATTCTCTAATTTCCTAAACGACGTGATTGCGTCCTTGGCAATCAAGGCGAAAATTGTCGTTTTTTAAATATAATCATCAATATTATCAAAATTCTTACCCTTCCAGTTGCTTTATATTTTATAACTTTGACGAATGTTAATTTATTCAAAGGATACCAAACAAAATTGTGGGTTGTATAGGGTTACCATATCCTTTATGTATTTTTTCTCCAATGATCCTAAAAAATACGTGTTCTTTGCCAAGCAGAAATCAAAATTCTCTTCTTCAGAAGCTTACCACAGACAAATCAGGAGATTTGTTTTTCTTTTCTTGATGCAATCTTGTCCATGGAAAGTTTCCCCTTCATTATTTCAATTTTTTTTTTTTTTTTTGCAAATTGTTAACTAAAAATTTAAAGAAGTCTTATCATTTTAGTAGAGAACATAACTTATTTTTTCCTTTTGATCTTAATTAAGAGAAGAAATGATTTGTTAGAAAAGAGGAAATGCCTTATTTATAAATCTTTTCTTTCTTCTTAGCAATGGAAACGTAGATTTATGTTTAGACCTCGTTAGTGGATTATTTGGTAAAAGAGTGGATAGGGCACAAATTAAGTCCTAACTATATGAAATCTGTGCTCACTTGGCTAGGTCGTATAAAATAGATACAAAAAACAGCTCTAGGCTTAAGATACTCACCATATTGTTCGGGAAAGAGATATAAGGCAATGAAGAAATAAATGTTAAGAAGCAACAAGTGGTTTGAGAAATGAAAGCACAGAAATCAAAATAAATATGATAAAATAGTAACAATTGAAAAGTGAAAATAAGATAATATTCAATAAGCGCTATAATTAGATACAAAAGGAAATTGTTTTGCTAATTTTCAGAATCCGATATCATACGATATCATTGAAAATTATTATTTGCTTTTATTACTTATTGTAAAAGGTGAGATTACACACTTTAAAATGCTATAATAATTTGTTAAAAATAAGTTTTAAATTTCGAATAAAACGTCTTTATTTCTCGTTCTTCTCTCTTTTTTCCTGTAACGTATGACTTTCATGTTTTTATTTGTTTATCTACATACAGATTAAAGTAAGAAATGTATTATAATAATAATAATATAAAAACTCTCTCTTATTATAGAAATGTAATTTATCTCTATTTTATATTTCAAATGCATAATTTTGCTAATCGTACAAGATATGCGATAAGAATGTCTCGAACTCTTGTTTCGGATTAATTACTCTTACATTTTCGTTTGATTTCTCAAGGGAAAAGAAAAAACATCTTTATATAAATTCTCTTTCTTTTCTCCGCTCTTTTACTATAAAAGCAAAGAGAAACATCTTAATTAAAACTGAATGTTATTTTTCTTTGTGAATGTTTCTCTCTTCTGTTTTATGCGTGCGGGTTTTTGTGACCTGTAACTTTTCGTTCATGTTTTTTTAGCGCGTGAATAACAATAATTTTTTAAGAATGGAAAATAAAAATTATCGTAAAAACGGCAATAATTTTCGGAAAAGGTTCATAGGATTTATAATTTAAGCAGCGAAATGAAGAGCATCGCCAAGATCTGCGTTTGTACAAAAGCAACAACAAATTCCCCAAGTCTTCTCCAAAGAATCTAAAGAAATTGAGATCACCAACAATCTTCTGAATTAGATTAATGTGCTAATGCAATTTAATTTGTGAGAGATGAAAAAATGATGATGATGATTGATGATAATCTGCATTTCATTTCCTTGGCCCGCGATATAAGATCAAGAATTTTCTAAACAGAACGGTCGCGTACTTCTAATTTACATGTGTGTGTGTGCGTGTAATTCATTTACCATCACTTTCTGTTCTTACACTCCATTGAACATCACTGCAGTAGTAATCGTCGATATATCTACTCTAAAGAAACGATTAAAGATAGCATGCACTATTTCATGTTCATCTCTAGCTTCTGCTAAGACGAAAATAAGTTTCCATTATTTTAAACGTATGAATTCGAAAATGCAAATCTAATCATCTCAACAAATATTAGCAAATTTATAAAATATATATTTTAACATGAGCTAACCTTTTTCAATCACACGCATATTGTATTAATGGCGTATTTTCCACCTAAATCTTTACTATCTTTTTGAACTTTAGCGCACGGTAGAAATATTTAGTTTATGGGTTTTTCGTATAACTGTGTGAGAATCTTGTGGCGATAGACCATTTAGCTAATGATTTATCATTATTTCACCATAAGCAGGACATTTTTCAATACAACTTCCTTCTCCATTTCCATAACATTTACTTATTATCTTACGGATAGACTATAAAAGAAGGGGGAAAACTCGTAAGACAAACCTCATTTTAAAGAGTTTTTGTTTTGATTTTTTTGTTTTCTCAAAAACAAAAGAAAATAAATTGGAAAACTCACTAGGGGTCCGATTTTCCGGAAACTCAGAGCCGCAAAGACCGGGAAGAGTTTGGAAATTGTTTCCAATTACTCAAAGATTTGCATCTGTCTCATATCTTATAAACCATCCGAAATTTGGAGTAACTTTTGATTGGAGTTATGGAATTACTATTTCTCTTCGCCGAATGTAACTTTGTTTGAATGCAAATAAAAAAATGTCTCTCTTATGTAGCTTAAGTAACTGCTTTTGGGCAATCATCCACTTACCTACTATGATTGCAATAATCTGCATCTAAAGCAAGGCAACTGACTTTACCATCACTAAATGTTGTGTCCAAAAAGGTACGCTTTTCTTTGTGAAATCCTTTACCATAGAAAAACAATTAGGTTTTTTAGTAATATTTTACTTTCTCGGACGGTTTTTTTGAATAAGAAAGAAATATAATGCAACTTACGGTACATTGGATATTAAGTATTTGAGATTGTGGATTATATGCAAAACGATGATCCATCTTTTTAATACTAATTTTCTGAATCTATTTAAGCCAGCTTATTGTTATGTCCACAAGCTTAAATGTTGAATTTTCCAGATATTTTGATGATTATAGTTATTATTATTTATTATAGTATAACTGATAGGTTTTGGGGCAAAGACAAACCCTATTGAAAATCGATCGGATTGGAACATTTCGACGATTGCTTTCGTTATATGAAGAAAATTGGCAATCTCCATAACACATGAACGGATTCCAAACAAACGTATAGATAAACACGCACAATAGATTCAAATTTCGTTGATAGCATTGGAAAGTGGTATATAAATCAATAGCTTTGCTATGATGTATTAAAACTAATATTGTTTTTATTTTAATATTACTCCTATTTACCATCCCTTCTACACTGGGTAAATGGTTTCAAGAAAGCTTAGCACAAGTTTACATTAAAGGCTTACAAATCGTTTATTCAGAGACGTTACGAATGTTTTCATTGATTATGTTCTCTTGAAATCATGGGTTTAGAAATTTTCGCAAGAAACCCAAGTGAGCTCAAATGCTGACTGTGACCATAATTGTATACAAAAGTGCCTTTTTGGTATAGATTGACTAGAAATAAATGAAGATGCTATGAGAAGGCACGTAATTATTCTGAGTTATTTGTTAATATAGGTTAAAAGCTCTTTCTAAACTATATTCACCCATCATTGAAGACACTTCATGAGGCTATAGACGGTAATAAGAGTCCCAATATTTTAAATTCATTTCACCTTTAAACCATTTATGCAATTAAACGTTACTAATCATTAGTATTGTTTTATAATTTATTTATAATCAAGCGCGAAATATAGCTTCACCTTCTGTTGTCCATTCGTAAATTACGCTGACAATGCTATATTTTATACTTCTCAAGCTCAACCTTGTTTTTGAGCTAGCTCTCGTGCCTTAGCGCGCTCTAGTTTAGCAATACGAGCCAAACTTTTTGAACCCAGTATACCACCGCCCCAGTGTCGACGAATTTCGTCGTGTCGCTCATTGAAGTTTGTTTTAATAGCTTCCAATATTTTGGCCAAGTTAGCCTTATCATTCGCTTCGACATTTGTGAGGGCTAACGTAGTACACGTCTTGCGCCGTACTAATAGACCCAGTCGTGCTTTTCCTTTGATAATACAATAGGGCACGCCCATCTTGCGGCATAATGCGGGTAGAAACATAACCAACTGAAAAGAAGAAAACATTCATTAAACGCAAGCTCGGAAAGCAAAAGCATTATTAATATCCAATTATTTGGATCAGAAGAGTAAATATTCAATCCTTAAAATCAGTTGAAGAAATTCATATTAGTCGCATCATGTTAAATAGAAGCATGCATGCTTCTCTTTACACTTACCTCCAAAGGATCAACATCATGAGCTATAACTACAAGTTGAGCTTTTTTCTGTTCAACCATTTTGGTGACAGTATTCGTGCCGGAACGTATAAAGTTGGGTTTCTTCTTAGGTTGAACATCTTTGCCTTTTGCCTTAGCTTCAGCAATTTTCTTTAAGCGCTGCTTTTTAGCAATAGCTGATTCTGGTCTATATTTCTCCAACAGTTTGAATAGTTTTACAGCAGTTGTTTTATCAAGTGTTTGACTGAATTGATGTATTGGAGGCGGAACTTTTAAACGCTTCTGCAATACAGCCTTCTGACGTTGAATGCGAATATATTTAGGCCACTTAACAAAACGCGAGAGGTCACGCTTAGGCTGAATGTTTTGCCCTAAAATAAGAAAGAAAAAAAAAAACAAAAATTAGATAATCAATCTGATATATCTTAGCACGTTTACTTACCAATTCCAAAATTTTTAGGGCGTTTCTCAAATAATTGATTAACAACCTTCTTAACGACTGGTTTTTTAACAGCTAGTGGAGCAGGCGCAACCTTCTTGGTAACTGGCTTCTTCTTCGGCTTGGGCTAAAACAACAAAACCAAGTCGATATTTTGGCCTTAGTTTTACCTCTTCCGATTTCTTTTTTTTATAATTACCTTCTTAACAACCATTTTGGTTTATATTTTTTAAGAAGTGGTTTAGAAAAACAGCAATTATTATCGCGGATCGAAAACACAAAGTTTCCAATGTGACTGTCAGAAATGCAAAAGAATTAGATGAGCGGAAATGAAACGCATATCAGCGAAACGTCATTCTTTATATGATGCCACCTGTACGATAATTATTTCGCAAACTGGGGGTATTTCGTTTCCTTCAAAAACTCTAAAAAAAACACAAAAACATGTGTTTAGGCTGAAAACACAATGAACTCGGACTTATATTCCCACGAATTGAAACAAATGGGAAGCAATGTAAGGTTGTAAAACAAAATGAAATCCAGTTTATATTCCCAGATCATATGGAAAACAATGTAAATAAACGCAATTAAGCGGTGCATTTTGATTGTATTTTTTTGTCTGCCAAGTATTAGAGTTTAAGCCCAACTTCAGCCTAAGGCTAAAAACAAGGGCGATGTTAGCCCACGTATACTGACTTGCTAGTGGCACATAGATGGGCTATGTTTCTAACAATACGAGGCGCATCGTTGATTATTGATTTATTTTATCGAAATATGTGCCTTTTCATGGACACCAAAACCCTCAGTGAATCGGAATTAAAAAAAGAGAGAAATATTACTTATGAAAAATGTCACTAACTTGTTTTTAATTAAGTTTATATTGAAAATCGTCAGATATATTTGGAAATCACAGTTCGCCAATCTTTAGAAATACACAGAAGACGAAGCTAATTTAAGAAAAGAAACATTTCCTAATAAAGTTAAAAACAAATTGAAAACGGGAGTGTTTGCTTTCAAATCAAACAAATAAAATGTTTCCCTTCACTGCAATTTCAGATCACCGTACTTACAAAAAAGATTACGACTCAATCAATGTCAGCTTTCCGGATTGATTTATAGAATTTTAATCAAAATGACCTGATACTTTCAATAATGACTTATAAAATTTACTTGAACATTTAATTGAAGACTCTTACGCTTTTGAATTTATAATACGTATTTGGAAAGCATAACATGGATGGGATGATATGAAGATTCGCAGCTCCAGTGAGATCATAGAAGAAATTTTATAGCTTTTAAAATAATCTAATCTTACCGATATTGTCTTCAAAATTATTCGATATCACACACTAGTGAAATACGTTTTCTTAAAACCATGTTCTACATCCGTTGACAAAGATACGTTTGCAATAAAAGTATATTTTATTTAATTTTTTGTCATACTTACAAAATATACCCTATCAAATGGAGGTTCCTTAAATAAATTAATTCAACAATGACTAAGAACAGCCCCAATAATCTAGTTATGTATTGCGTTCGACAAATTCGTTGAGGAAGCCTCCAAACGATGGTCAAATGCCTATAAGTAGTAAGTTGTAGTATTACTCATAAAAGATAGCATTTCCCCAACTATTTGAGCGCGGGCCAAATCATTGAAATCTTGGCAACTAACCAATACAATGCAGCGAGTTACTATAAAAGATTCCTTCAGATTAATATATATGGTCGATGTTACTATCATATTTATATTATCGGAATTCTTGTGGATCTAAACGAATATTCAATATAGTCTCATTCTCTGTGTTTGCCAAAATGTGAATACTTCAGTTGCTCTACAATCACTAAAGGATTGCATACAATGTTCACATAAAAAAGCCCAAGCTTCACAAAAGACATGAAAGTTTTTGATAAAGGCCATTGTTAATAAAAGAGTCGTATTTATATGTAGTTTGGAATTCTGTGTTTTCTGCATACAACCTGTAGAGTTACAGATGAAATGTATGTAGATTCTTTCATTGGTGTTGTAGCGAATATTTCGGCATTGCATCCGTTCCATTTAGGTACATCAAATTTAAGAAATTTCGCAAACGTTTCCCCCAACTTTTAATGGCGTGTCCCACGCGTTTGGTATATAAACCTCTAGCATAGATCGAAATATTTTCGCATAATATAGTTAATAAAAACCGCAATAAATCCTGGTCAAACAATTTTATTATATGATGATAATACCGCCGTGTCAGCGTCAAATTCTTCTCATTTAAACGCTTCAAAACTTTTGAAAAATCATTTGAACTGTTTGGAAATTTAGCTTAAACTTTAGAATATATCCCCCCTTAATACAAATGAATCGTTTCATTTGACATTTATAATGAAATGAAAAGATTATCATCCGGTATTAAAATATGAAACAAATGGATGAACAAAGGAATGTATTAACTACTTACGGATATTTTGCACAGAAAGCTTCCTCGTATTCAAAAACCGTACAAAAAACAAATTGCAAAAAAATTGATAATTATACACAAAATCATATCAAACTGAAGGTACGGTGTTCGTAACATGGTATTAGCCCGCCTGAAAATAGCGAATTATTTATATAGATTTGAGATAAAATCACGTTTATAGCAAAACATTGAGTGACCTTTTCGATTTATGAATTGATTAAGAAATGAAATAAAACAACAAAAACTTAGCGAAAATAATAAGAAGAAGATTAAAACGATTTCACATACTTGTTTGTAAAAAAAAAAAAGAACAAAAAAAAAAACATCTAGTATTCTACAGCAACAGACCTGTTTGTTTTTTTCAGATTTTTATTTATTAAAGTAAAATCCTTCATTATGAATCAAAAACGCTCATTATTCACTATCCTATTAAAGCAAAGACAAAAATATTTACTATTAAGCTGTTAATAATAATAATAATAATAAAACTTCTTTTTACATAGATCAAGAACATTTTATCAAACCCTATTTAAAATGTGTGTTTCATGCGTTAATGGTTTAATTTACTTGTTTGTAGTTAATTTAAAATTTTATTTGATTATATCGTGTAAATATTAGAAATCGGAATTTTTTGCAATTTTTTGAAATAAATTTAATATTGTTTCATTTTCGTAAAGTTGATAATTCAGTCTCCTTTTTTTCTATGTCGTTCTACAACCTGCAAGGTGTACATTTTCCCTATCAGAACTGCGCAACTGAATAGGCTTATATTCATCGGAAGAATCTTATCCAGATGTTTTGACAGTTTAAGGCACATCTATTATAATAATGCTTCCATTTCACCGCCTTTAAGATAAACTACTTGTTCTCTATGAAAAGTAAAAAAAAAAAGTGTCAAAAAAGGAGTATATACGTATATATGGAACTAAAGTAGAAAAACCTACAATTTCAGTCGGCAATAAGCGGTTCAAATGCGGCAAACTTTTAGTCATAAAAATTTAAATAGGCTCTGGGGAATCTTTGTTACGTTCGATTATTCACATAAATGCTGCAAACTTTCTCCGCGATGGTTTTGTTTAAATCCTAGAGTCCTTTCCTTCTTCTTCAGTTCTTTTCGATAGTTCATGTTTGTTTATATAAATAATACGAAAAGGTTGGTTAATTTCAGTTTCATTTTTTTTCTTTTCTTTTTTGTATACATATATATGTTGAATTTATATATCTTTTTTATTGTAATAATTTGTGTTAAAATATAATGTTGGAAATTGTTGCACACACGCAGTTGTTGCCCAAATTTCTAATTTTATATAAAGACGAAGTTTTATTTTTTTTTTTTACAAAGGTCCTGTTTATTCCAGCTACTATTACAGGCTGGTAGTTTCTGTTCTTGGTTTTTTACGATTGAAAAAATTACTTAATAGTTTTAATAAATTTTATTGTTGTTGCTGTTTAACCGTTGACCAAAAATTTTAGATAAGATCAGCGATATTAGCCGGCATTTCTTCAATAGTAGTGTGATAAAATTGTTCAATGTCCTTAAGAATTCTTCGATCTTCGTCTGTAATAAAGTTAATAGCAACGCCTTTGCGACCAAAGCGACCACCACGACCGATTCTATTGGAATCAGACATTAATATTATTATTATTATTGTTATACATGAGATTAATAATGTATTACCTGTGGATATAATTTTCTCTGTTCGAAGGCAAGTCATAATTAATAACCAATGATACCTGCTGAACGTCAATGCCACGTGCCAGTAAATCAGTTGTAATCAAAACACGAGACGATCCAGAACGAAATTGCTTCATTATCAACTCACGATCACGTTGCTCCATGTCACCATGCATAGCAGAAACGGTAAAGTTGTGAGTGGTCATTTCCTCGGTTAATTGATCAACCTAAAATAATTAATCAAATATATTAACGTTTGATTCTTTAAATTATAAGAAACTCGTTCTCGACGCACCTTACGTCTGGTGTTGCAGAAAATGACCGATTGAGTTATAGATAATGTATCGTACAAATCGCAAAGAGTTCCTAACTTCCAGTTTTCTTGTTTCACGTTTATATAAAATTGCTTTATACCTTCGAGTGTAAGTTCCTCCTTTTTTACCAAAATACTGACTGGATTACGCATAAAGCATCGACTGACTTCCAGTACATCAGGAGGCATGGTAGCGGATAAAAGGATCACCTGCACATCGTTGGGAAGCATTTTGAAAACATCTTGAATTTGATCTTTGAAACCGCGAGACAACATTTCATCTGCTTCATCCAAAACGAACAATCTTATCCTGCTTGTACGCAGAACTTTCCGGTTAATCATGTCGTATACACGGCCAGGTGTGCCGACTACGACATGGCAACCAGCCTCTAAATTACGAGCGTCTTCACGCACGTTAGTGCCGCCGATGCAGGCATGGGAATGAACTTTCATGTACTCGCCGAGAGCCATGACAACACGTTGAATTTGTGTTGCCAATTCACGAGTAGGAGCCAAAATTAAAGCCTGACAATCGCGAATGGACGTATCGATTTGTTGCAGAATAGCTATGGAGAAGGTTGCAGTTTTACCAGTACCTGCAGCAAAGGAACGTTTTTTTAACTTGGCATTTCACATATCGATTAAAATCTCTTAAGTCTTTTACAATAAAATTGAATAAAAATTGTAGCATATTTTTTTTTTATCCAGAGGAACAGAAAAGAATGAGACAAATAAGGGGAAAAAGGGAGAGGACTATATAAAGAGTTTACACATGCCATGAGTTAATTCGTACATATTTTCACTTAACATGACATGCGCCCAATATAAGTTTACTGATTATCATTACCTGACTGAGCCTGGGCAATAACGTCACGACCCTTAACACAGGGAATGATGGCGCGCTGTTGAATTGCGGATGGCTTTTCGAAACCATAACCGTAAATGCCGCGCAGGAGTTCTTCGCGTAGATTCATATCATCAAAATTATCATAAACTTCATGCCAGGTGGACTCTATTACACCCTCCGGTTCCATGCCAGCGGGTCCTTCATGAGCTATATCACTTTGATCATCCCTATAAAAACAAAATATTTTCGAATAATTATATAGTTTGCGTTAATTCATTTTGAGAATTATCCATATATTTCAATTTATTTTTTGAGCAAATGTCATTCTCTCGATCAAGCTTTTCATTACATAGTCTTCAAAAGGATTTTGATTTCTTTTTTCTTGACCACTTCGCGTGTGCACTTTTCCACCTTTTTGTCTGAAATGTGAATAATTATTCTCCGGTCTATGCTTTCCACACCTTCCCTTACTCGTTCAGATATGAGTAAAGTCACACACACATACACACACGTAATTATAAGTATTTCGTATGTTTTTCCAGTCAAACACTACTGTATATAATACTTTCACACTCTTTCTACTCTTTATTCATTTTGAAAAAAAAAAAAGTGGTGGCTGAGTAGGACAAATATGTACATAGTTAAAAATGGCAGTGGGGTAGATTTATGAGATACAGAGGTGTAATTGAAAGTACGCAAACAAAATATGTCTATTAAACTTTTTAAAACTTATATTCCAAAAAAAAAAAAGTTAAAACTTGTATTCCAAATATTTCCTTTTTCCTTGAAATACCACCGCCAATATATTAAGAAATCTGAGTATTGTAAGTAACGTCAAAAAACAAAAAAAAATGTCACGTCACAGAATTTTCCATTGCATTGTGAATACCGTGATATGAATTTTTACTCCAAATAAATTGCTCTTTAGCATTTTAAAGTTATGTCGATTCATCGCCCGTCCTTCTATCTTATTATATTATTTTTTTACACTTCCGAGACCTCGCAGAACATTCGTTTTCCACATATATTTTTTGACGGCTACGATAGCTACTACTTCAGCCAATTGCAATGAATAAAACATATCTACAAATTGAGAAATTTTTCAATTTTCACGCAAATTGCGATAAATATCGCATGTACACATAACAAATTTAACAAATATTGCTCCAGATAATAATTTGAAATTTAATTTATTAATTTATACTAACATTTTACAAATTTAATTTGGCACTTTTTACACACGTGCTGATTCTGATATATTAAAAGCAAGCGAAAGGGCTTGCTCCATCTTGCTGAATTTCTGAGTCATTTTTCAGCTTGTTCTTCTTTGTTGCTAATTGCAGCCAACTTCATGCTGTAGAACATCCGGTTGAATATTCCGTAAAAATGATAAATCATTTTAAAGAGATTTCAAACAAAACTATTTAATTTTAAATTAATTTGGCTTACATATTATATAAACTTCTATGAATGAAGGCATATTAAATCCTATTTTAATTGAATTTTGCTATTCTCGTTCAATAAGTACAAAAACCTGAAAGATACAAAACGTTTAGAGATTTTTCTCCCTTTAAAAAGACGGGGAATATAAGCAAATTTTTAATTAAGGCTGTCAACACAAGAAAGTCGCTTATCAGATTGCAGTTGCTTATTACTACGAAAGGCAACGTTCGCTTGCTTTACACGTTCATTGAGAAGTTAAAAAAAAACGAAAATAGAAACAATTCCAACAAGAACCGCTAAAAATAAATTGTAAAATTAAATAAAAATTTTCATCGATTAATTAACTAAAAAAACTGTTTTCCTAATCTTCATAATCCCAATAAACTTTATCCTATTACTGAAAGCCATTATTGCCAAACTTTAAAGTCTCGTGTTTTTATGTAACAAACCAAAAGAATACATATGCTGTGAAGCCGCGCTTATATTCCCACAAATTTACAACATATAGAAAACAATGGAAACGCCCAATGAATTCATGCTTGTATTCTTGCCTGTGGGATAAAAAAAGCAAAATACGCGACTTTGTTGTTTTTGTTGACATTCTTTCCCATATGTTGGAATTTGTGTGAGTTTAAGCGCGGCTTCATTGTATCAACGCTTTAGCCCTGGATGTGTAAGCGCCGGCCGAAACCTAACGATGTCTAAAAAAAATACAATATTTTTTCTTTCAAATGCCAATGCACTAATATAATTGTTTACATCAACAATAGCTTATAAATAATATATATAGGAAACGAATCTATCAATCTGGTTATGCTTTTTTAGAGTTACGTTAAACCTCCATACATAGATAATTCTTCTTATCATTGTAGCATGTGGCAGCATTGTTTCTTGATTTATACAAATAAAGTAACATTTGTTTTGAAAATGTAGCTACAGATTTAGGGAAATACAGATCTTTGAGGGAGTACAACAAAAATATCATGACAGAGAGTGCTTCTCCTGGCGAATTAACAACAAATAATCGTACAGAAATGGGCGAAACCAGCTTAGAGCTTCCAGCCATTGATTTCCAACATGATCGCTATCCGTTTTGTATTGTGTGGACACCAATTCCTGTGTTGACATGGTTTTTCCCGATGATCGGGCATATGGGCATTTGCATGTCAAACGGGACGATACGTGATTTTGCAGGCTCTTACTTTGTATCCGAGGACAAGATGGCATTTGGACGACCCGTTCGCTACTTACGTTTACACCCGAAATATGTGGAGGGTGGAGGCTATATATGGGATGAATCAGTATCCAAAGCATCTGTGTTATACGGTACACGTATGCATAATCTGTTTTGCGACAATTGCCATTCCCATGTCGCTACAGCTTTATGTGGTATGCGTTACAAGCAAAGAACTAACTGGTCAATGTGTATGTTAGCTTTCTGGATGTTTTTTTGTGGTCGTTATGTTGGCGTAAAGGGATTCATCAAGACATGGCTACCATTCTTAATTGTAGTAGCTATCTGCGGAACCTTAACTTATTATCAATAAATTTATGCAAGAAAATTAACATTTTTAAAACTTTATTTAAAAGAAAAGCTAATACAATAAAATGCAAAACTTATTCAGCCACTGCCTTATTAATTTCATCAGCTACTTCTAAAAGTTTTTTCCATTGAGTTATCGATAAAGATATACCTTTTTTGCCCGGCAAAGATTCGCCATTTTTTTCATAGTATTCACGAATATCAATCAATTTGCGTCCTCGAAATTCAGATATAGTTACATGACGCTGTTTTTCCAAAATCCACTTTGTTGGTGCGCCCCCACTTTTAGATTTTGATTTAGAATTCGATTCCTTACTTTTTTTCGGTACTGGAGAAAGGCGCTAATACAAAAAAAAATTGAAAAATTTATCTTACGGAAGATTATAAAAGTCTTTTCAATAATTACATCTTCAGGTCCGCTATCACTATCGCTTTCAGATGACTCCCTTTTATTTTTTGGCATTTTAAAATATGAAGTACAATAAGAAAACTTGATGTTTAGAGGCTCTATTAACTTCGAATAAATAATGTGATACTAAATTCGCATCTCACGGAAATCCCAGTGATGATTACTCTCCAAAATAAGATAGATATTAAAACAAGCGATTTTTTGTTTAAAAAAAGTATCATATACGAAAAACCTACAAAACCGTGTTAATTTAATTCAGTCCGCTTAAACCTAGTAATTTTTTGTCTCTTTGAGACACTGTAAATGGATAGGGGATTCGGGAGGTCTTACGTCTAGGATTATCAAATGTTTTGTTCTTAAATATCTAATCGCCTTTGAAACTTTCCCAGATCGGCAAAAATATAGAAATATACTTTCATAAAAAAAAAAGGAAAACAGAGATAAAATAATGTTAATATTGTATCATGTGTGATGTGTGATATTCGTTGAAATTTCAGTGGACATTTTGATATGTTCAAACACTTTCCGGTACTGCTCAAAGCTAACCCAATAACTGCCTGTGATGGCGATGTAAGAAATGGTTTGAGGTAATCATATTACCATAGTGAACAATAATTTTCTGGCAACACTCAAGTGGTGCAACAGAGTGTATTTGTGCTGTAAGAACTTTTATCCATTTCGTAGTCAGTTTTGAGTGGAAGTGTAGTAACGCTGCTTTTTTCGAAAAAAAAGAATATATTTTACTGTGCAAACTTTTCCTTCTCTTTTATGTCTATAAATCAAAACGTACAATTATCTCGTATAGTGCCATTTCTTTAAGAAAAAAAAACCAGCATCGTGTGGAGATTAAAAGTAAGCTATTTTAAATGGATTAGGATGTAGGAACACTTTTTACATATACACATTTATTTTCATTGAATACGTTTCGTACGTATATATAAGTATATATATGTATATATGTATCTACATTTATACATGTGATATATATATATATATAATTATATATATATATATATATATATATATATACATGTATATATATACATAGATGCGCAAGATTTTTGTCGGCGGCATTGAATTCAAGAATAATTTTTCTACTTACGCTTTTGACTTAAAGTTAAATATAGTTAAGATACGAACGATACTGTTCAAATATGGCGATATGTTGTTATAACTCGAAAAAGATTAAATATTGTCCTTGTGTCCAGTTCAGTACCTGAATCGTTCGTTTTATATACTCAACTCTGATTCATGCCGTGTCTGTCGCGTTGAGTCACACAGGGGAGGGTGTGGATGTGTGCGCACGTGTATGTGCGGTTATGTGCACGCTTGTGTGCAAAAGAGAGCCGGTCGCGAGTAGACAAAGAGTACGAGCTGTATTAACTATATGCTGCATTCGTTTTTGTGTCGTTGAGTGAAACTGTTGTTTAGCGGTAGAGATAGGATATTTTTGGTACTATTTCAATATTTTTACAAATATAATTTTTTAACTAAACTTGTTAAATCGCAACAGAGAAGAGAAGAAGAGAAATATCTTTATAAAAATTATTTAATAAAATTTCAAAAATTTCATTGCCAAATGTGGCACTGCGCAGTATATCAAAATAAATGAATTAAAAGAAATTTTCAAGTATTTTTTTTTTTGTCAATCCTATTTTGGACAAAATTTCGGTCTACGTATGTATTGTAAATTTCATACGTTTAAAAATAACTAAGAGAGAAATCGCTGTGAAAAAGTTTAGTTATCTTTCCGGACGTGTGTTTGATAAAATTCGGTTGAAAGCATAATTTGTTCTTAATACTGTAGATTTTTATTCATTTCGTTATAGATAATTTGAAAAAGCATTTCCTGAAATTCGAGTCCCGGCTATTTTATAGATATATATCAGCAACTAATTGCAGAAAATTTGTCTCGTCCCGTATTTTATATCTAAGTTAAAAGCCTAATAACAATATAAAAATGAGCTGGCAAGACTACGTTGATAACCAATTAATGGCCTCCCAATGCGTAACAAAAGCCTGCATCGCTGGACACGACGGTAATATATGGGCTTCATCAAAAGGCTTTGAGGTGAGTAAAAATCTCATATATACGTTAGGTATATATTTTTTAAACTATATGTGTTTGTATTCAAAAGGACGGGCATTATATTAAGGTTTTTTTTTCTTCTCCATATAAAGATTTCAAGGGCGTGCCCCAATGACAATTATGTTACAATATATATCAATAATATTTTTGATTTATTCATATGAATATCAAAATTTAATATTGTCAGGCATATGAAGAAAGAAAGAAACAAACAAAGAAACGAGTAAACGCCCTTTTCACCACCACCACGACTAATATCTATGCGGATGGTGCAAACACCACCGCCAGATATTACAATCGTGTTTTCATTTTGTGTTTTATTCTCTTTGCTGGCAAATGTTAACAGCAACCACAACAACAACGACAGCAGCCCACAATGACGACTTTGACGGCAACTTCGATTTCGAGAAACTTAGCATGGTATAAATGAAAAACAGCAAAACGACCGGTCGATCCGTGCCTGTTTTTTTACCAGTTTTCAGCATTTTCTCTTCATTTACATTGCTTTTAATGCACATAACATTTTTTGTATAACAAAGTTTTTCACTTAATTCGTCACTTCTCTTTTATGCCGGTGACATTGACTACGTAAGAGTTATCAGAATCTGTGTTTTTATCAGTCGTAATTAATAATGCACTATGGTTGCAAACAACTTGTAAGTAAATTTTCTTAATTTCTTATTTACTCTTTTTTGTAGTGTTTCTAGATGATATGATAAAAACAGAATGCAAAAAATTTCATCTGCTGGGGACTAGATATTAGTAATAATTAGGTTTACAAACATCCCCGTAACAATTTTGCACACATCAAGATTGTGGATATATACTAAATATGTTGCTATAATTTAATATAACTTTTCAATATCGCGATATCTCTCGGATTCACAATCCGCATATATTTAGTGAGTTTTAAACACGTTCTAGCATTAAGAACTGGTTATACTTATCTTCGCGTCATAAAGGCAGAGGCGTCAGGGTATATATATATATATATATATATATATATATATATATATATGTTTACAGATTAATATAATACAAGAATTGTTGTCTAATAATATCAAATGAAGAGGAGGTGTTGGTTTGGGGTCATTACAAATTAGCAGTCGAAAGTAGCATATGGTATAAAACATCCTAATATTCGAAAACATTTGTTTTTTTTTTGCGAACAGATGCATTCACGTATGTTTTGCAAATTTATTTCAAAATATTTAGTAATCGGATAACAGAATGCTTTGTTGATTTTTTAGGTTTTGATTTTTACTCGTTAAAGTGAATATTTTCTTTGTTTCTGTTGTTATTCCTTCTGAGACGATTGATTCACGTAGTCCATCCCCTCTCCTTATTTATTACCTGACTTGGGCTTTAATTTTTTTTCGCTTCTATATTTCTTTTTCACAATCCACGTATGAACAAGAATATGAAGAATTGCTTATCCAAAAATAAGCATGTTCAACATATGTACATACGTACATAAATATATACATATGTGTAATATATATAATAGTGTATGCGTGTATAAAGTGTAAAGGCAATCTACATATGCATATATATATATAATCAAAAGCGCAACCGGCGTATATCTCATTGTATTTCCTTTCCAAGTTCGATTCACATTTGCATCAACACTTCCTTCTGTCTTTTTCGCACATAAAAAGTTATTAAACACCACAGATTGAGTGAAATGCGTCACTTTTTTTTGTGCTCTAGCTTTGTTATGTTTCTCGCAAAACTGGTTGAGTTTTATCAAAATGGCTGCCAGAGAATAAATGAGAAATCGAAAGAGAGAATAATTAGTGAAGAGATTAGAAAGAGACTGCAAGTCGTTAATTCAAGGAGTGACATTGAAAAATTCCATATAAACAACTAAACGTATCGTATAACTTAAAAATTGAAGCCAAAAAATTGATGATTGTTACTTATTCTTTACTCGAATTTGTATACGTGAGTTTCTATTAAATCATTAAATGTATAAAATTAACTGTCTAAGGCAGATCGATTATGCCAACCGGTAAAATCTAACTATACAGGGTTACGACGATTAGAAACAAGATCAGTTGGAGGTTGAAAGATGTCATAAATTTCTTGGAGCAGTCCTATTATATTTTTAAATAAATTAAATAAAATTTAAAATCATATAATTGCAAATTTTGTGCTAATTTTAATACAGAAATACAAACTCCTTCATTGAGTTATTTCAATTGATCTTGATATCGATCCGTCGTAGGTTAAAATAAGAGAGAAACTACTACACAAGAATTTTTTTTTAATCGTCATTTGTTTATGTGGAGATAAATTTTTAACTTTTAACGAAAAATAATAATCTTTATATACTCGAGAGCAAAGAAATCGCGTATTTTCTCATTATTTATTTATTTAAATTTGGAGATCAAACAGGGTGCGGCACGCTCACCAGTCTTACGTACACACTGCTCCTTCCGTCGTTACCATGGAGACACATCCTGCACTCGTCAAAGAACGTTGTTATCTATTTAGGTTCGAAGTGGTAATGTAGGGAGTTTGCGATTTCTCTGCTTTCGAGTGCTATTTTAGAACTAGTTATGTGGTGAAAGAGTCCAGACTTAAAATTATAACGTTTTGAGCACACTCATATGGTTTTTTTGCGCAGGGCTACTAATTAATTGTATGATTACCTCAAGCGACTTTTAAAAAGTATTGCATTAGTTGCATTTTCCTACACGTATTGTCTTAGGAGTTCATAAGTTAACTTAGCTGATATTTTATTGAACGGAGTAAAAAACAGCATTTGAGAACAACATTTCCTACTCATAGATAGATAGATAGATTAGCGGGCGTCGTAGAGTTTGAGGTAGAGAAAAATCGAATAGAAATACGCGGCCCAATCGATTTCGGTCGTTAGTAATGCTATTAAAAAACTTTAAGCTGTACGGAGTACCTACCTGATGAGGATTAAGAAACTTTTAATACAAAAAGTCAATTCTTCGTTTGTTTATTTATTGAATATATATTCGATTATCGATTCAATTATGCCTACAATTGGCAAAAAAAAGTTCTCACATTTCTTACTCACATTATTTTTACAACCCTATCTATGTACGTGCATAAAATATTAACTAATTATGTATATATAAAGTAAAAGGATATAGTAAAACCATTATTGCAGTATTTGATGAATTTATATCGTAAATCGGACAAAAAATATTCAGTACCTTCAGTATTATAATATTCGTGAAGATATAAATGAAGTAAAGATGTGTAATGGAAATAAATACCACATGAAAGTAAATTTAATTTTATTGTAATATAAATACTAATAAAAATATTTCAATTCCAAAATTTATTAGGTTACGAAAGAAGAACTTTCGAAATTGATTTCTGGGTTTGATAATCAAGAGCTTCTTACCAGCAACGGTGTTACATTGGCCGGTCAGAGATATATTTATTTATCGGGTACAGATCGTGTTGTGCGTGCTAAATTTGGTCGAAGTGGCGTGCATTGCATGAAAACCACACAAGGTACGTATAATGTAATTTAAAAGCTGAAATTTAAGGGGCATCAGATATATCTCTAATTAAATTTTTAATAGGTTGCAATATTATTATAATAGTTCCCTCTGTGTTTGCGGCGTCTTATACTTTCCAAAGTTTGTTTTTTTTTTTTTTTGCTTATTTCACAAACAAATTTAACGAGCAAAGTTGTTTATACACAATGTTGTGGCACCTTGAGATAAGAGAACTAAAAGTTTTCTTAGTCCGCCAGTAGAATTTTCCCTTATAAAAATCTGGTGGTATCAATTTTTATGTAAGCAAAAGAATCGCAAATGTTTTTTTAATGAGTCTTGAAAAGGGGAAAGCATGTGTATCGAATTGAAAAATTCGGGGATTTTATTTCTGTTTGTAAGAAGTCAACCACGCATACTTGTAGATGTAATCGGCATACGAGTGAATGTAAATTTTACACTTTTTTTTTATTTCAATTTTCACAATATACAAATCCAATGAAAGGGTTTAAGACGCGGCAAAATGAAGATAACAAGAAAATGAAATAAAGAATTCAATAAAGTCTCATTCGTCTCCATCGCTAGATATGAATATGTTTGGTTGGAAAATAAGAGATATTGTGAAGCTTCCATAACTTGAGGCGGATCAATGTATTCGGCTTGAATCGAATATCGCTTGCATTGCTATACATTTCTTTTTAAAAATATACATCTAATTTTGCAACTCTTATTTATTGTAGCTGTTATTGTGTCCATTTATGAAGATCCCGTTCAGCCCCAACAGGCCGCTTCTGTCGTAGAAAAACTCGGAGATTATCTAATTACTTGCGGGTACTAGATATTAAAAAAAAAATACATATTATACATAAAAGTAATTATAATATTAATAATAATAAAAAAAAAATAACAATAAATATACAAATACAAAAAGGTCAAAAAATTTAAAAAAAAATTTTGGAAGATTTTCATATAAAAGAAATAAAAACACACATTTAAAGTGAAAAAAGAATATTTCTTTCAAATAATTAAGAACTCTCCCGACCTACACAGGTTGCATTTAAGCGCTCTTTTTTACATGAAATGTATATTAATTATAGACAGAGAGACTGTATCTCAATATGTATATGAAGAAATTAAAAAAAATTTTGTCACACTCCTGCATCATTATGGACCATAATCCTCATGATTCGATGTATCCACTCGCACAAACGCACGATATGCAACTAATAGTAGTAGTAGTAATATCATCATCTTAAAAATCATCGCCGTATGTATGTAAAATGAAATGTGGAGCTTCTGCTACGAAATAATTTGTGTATAATCGCATAGTTCAATAAATGCATACTACCACCCAATACATGTTTATGCTCTTTAGGATGAGTGCTACCGTTATTATTGCGTTAAATTTGGTTTTTTTTTTCTTTTTTTGTTTTTCTATCAAACATGAAACTAATCATTTTCTGCTAAGTCAGGCTTGCATTTATTTAAAAGTAAATAATCTTTTTTTTTTTTGTAATTCCTTTCATTTTATTCAATAAAAATATTTTGAAAGCATTAAGTTTATGTTACATATTTTTATATATGTATACAAATACAAATTATAATGCTAAGAAATTTTCAAGTCCAAAATTTAATTATAAATATATATATATAAATCTCTGAAACATCTCGTACTCTATAGTAAACATAACATATAAATAAATGAATATATATATATATATATATATATATATATATATTATATATATATATATATATATATATATATATATATATATATATATATGCAACGCATTCTTTATGTAACGTTTGTAGTGTAAAACATCATCATGCTTTTAGAATTCTATGTATATTTATTTTTGCACCAAAAGGAAGCTTACACATATACATTTTCATGCTAATACATATGTACATATATATATAAATATATATATGTATTTTAAAACAGGAAAAAAATATTTTATTACCTAAATAAGATAATGAATCAAACAAACTATTCTTTTGATACAAGGAGAGAAAACAATTTAATCGCATAATATCAGTATACCTAAAATAATTAAAAATAAAACATTTCATAACTACAACAACAAACACCAGTAGTCTTTTTTAATATATGCGCGCGCTTGTGCTATGAAATATTTTAATATTTAATACCTTTCCCCAAGATCTCTCATTGCAGCAAATTTTTTGCTAAATAAACTGTAAATAAACTGTAACTGATTGTCGCTTTTAATAATAATTCTTGTTTCGCCTTATATACAAAATGTTCTTTACAATGATTTCCCATTCTTGGAATCGTATAGAAAATTATGTGTTTTTTTTCTGCAAACTTTTCATATGCGATTTTTATAAGAAAATTATTGCCGACTCATCAATTCAATCAAGCAGTTAGTTGAAGAAGTCAATGAATTTGTCTAACTGCATAATTAACTGTAAGCGATTTGTTACTGTTGTTGCCATTAAAGAAAATAGATTAAATTGTATTTTAGAGTATAACATGGCTAAATGGACGTCGGAATGTTTTTGTCATAGCATTTGCGAAACGAAAAACGGTTTTTTATTACATTTTATTTTAATGTGTTTAATAATAAACTTAGTTTTGGCAATTCATGATGATTATGAACTTCAGTATCAACATAAGAACGGAAAGCGAGATTATATGCCATTGATCTTACAAAGGAATAATGGCAGAATTCAAAATAACTACAAGCTTGGTTATGAAGGAATTCCTCTTTATCAAATAATTCAACCCCTTTCAGAAGATTTGCACTCACAGCACATGTCAAGATATTCAGCCGAAAAAGTACATCCTTTGAATAAATATTTCGAAAGTTTTCTCAAAGCTCGTTATAATGATGACTCCAATTTAATGCAATCAAGTCGAACTAATGTAAAAATTCCTCAAAAATATACGGGAAAAATGCATTTAAATCGCTTTAACGAATATAATAATAAAGATAAATATCGCTCATTAATTAACAACGAAGTTTTAGAAGAACACAATTGGGACTTTTCAAAAGATGAAATTTTACATTTGCATCATCTTACTGGTGGTGAAAGAGCCTTTGAAAAAGATGCGGCAAATCAAGTGAATTCAAAATCATCATTAGAAAAACCAAAAAGTCGTATTCTAGAGAAACATTTTGTTTTTACGGAAAAGGTGAACTTAATTTTCTTCAAAAAAAAAAAAGTGTTAAAAAATAATAAAAGATAATGAAGAAATTTATTTTTTCAGCCATTGATGTCGGAAGAAGCCCAATTAATGAATTATCAAGACGTAGATGCACTTGCAAATGCTTATATTCCAAAGGATGATACTAAATACATTCATTATTGCGATTGTAACCCTCAAAGATATTTCGTAAAAGTTCCCAGTTTTAAGTCTCAATACTTTGTTGGGTCTCCTTTCAACAGACAACCGTGCGAAATCAATATTTATTTCGTACCATTCGAACTACTTCAACAATGTTTATATGATGATGCCATGAGTATGAGAAAAAGTGATCTACTTAGTTCTACTGAAGTTAATAAGAACGAATTATCTCAAGTATCAACTCAGGCACTACGGTTAGAGCAGGAAACAAAGAACGTCACCGAGAAAGTCGTTAATAAGAAACAGACTATTTTAACGACAACCCCAACGAATGAGGAAAAAACCTATAAAACTATGATACACACGGCAAAAATTCATGCTGGCTTTCGGAATGACTTGCAAACGAATAAACACAAACACGAATAGAAAAAGTAAACATTTAACTGCTTCAATGTAAATTGAAAAGTATAAAATATGATTCGCAAAAATCCGAACCACTAAAGCTAAATCTAATTCATTTTATTTTATTGCATCATTATGAGCATCTTGTCTTATTTGCGTATATTTATAAAACCACAACAGCCACGAGTTATACTTTTTTTACTTTTTTAAATTTGATTTGTAATATGAAAGTATGTAGTAATCTTGACTTGAATTGAATTTTTGTATTTTAGATTTGAACGAAACATTTGTATTGAATTGTAAAATGATTGCTGCTATAAATTATAAGTAAAACAATTTTTTTGAGCGTTATGAAACGGTGGCATACGAGTCATACCTGAAATGATTCAGAAATGCAAAGCAGACTTCTGAATTACTATTTCTCAATATATACTTTTTTGTTGTTTCAAAGTAAATAGCAAACTCTTTACATGAGGTTTTCCTTAATGGTTTTAAAAGAAAAAGAATTACTACTGTAGGGAGCAGTTTTTTCCATGCAGATTTTAATTTCAATACTAAGTTAAAAAACTTACTGTTATTATCTGTCTTGCTAAAGAATTATTAATTTTCTTGAGATCTTTGTCCGTTTAAAACTATAGAAAAATATTTTTGAGTCAATGGATTGGGAAAGCTTTTTTTGTAATCGTGCTAATAAATCACTGATATTTACAGCAAATTGGAAAAATTCATATAAATAAATCTTCGCATAAGTGATCGCATAGTAGTGAATCGATTGAATCATTGATTCTATTTTTGGTTATCTTTTCAATGAAAAATATTTAGAGCTTCCTTAGCAATTTTTTTTCGAGCACCGTAGTTCGAAATTAAGAATTGATTCATTCTTGTATGTAAATATATATAAAAATTAATTCATTGACTGGCACTAACAACGAAATTTATTTGGCTCTTGAAATCAAGTATATTTTAAACATTAAAAAAAGACCTTAAATGCGATTTTGGGCCGTCGATTTGAATTTTACCATCAGATCACTGATGGTTGTTTTTGTTTTCGTCCTATTATTGCTTTATTACTATGTTTTTATACCCACCTCCTAGCCCCGAAAAATGAAAATATCGGCTTCAAATTTGGCGTAGATTGATATTGAAAATCGTTCAAAGGAAACGCCTACAGTACAACGTAAACTGAGAACACCGCTGCTTTTTGGGTATTTTGCTCACAAACTAGACAATAAGAATTTCCCAAAAAATCCAATAAAAATGGGTAAATTTTGCCAATTCTACCAATTATTATACAGTCTCGAAATTTAGTGTTTTTCGAACATTTTTTCAAGATAAAGATAAAGATGTTCGACACAGCCGAATTATTATTATTTTTTTTTTTTATCATTTTCTTATTAACTTTAAGTTTTTTCTCAAGATCAGATTGTCTTCAAAATGAACCAAACGATTTACCTTAACCTACTTTATTTATTTTTGTTTTTTTTTACAATAATTCTTTTCAAGTATTTTTCGCTTGATAGACAAAAATCTTAAACAAACAAGAATTTTAGACCTGCAGTTACTATTTTTTATATTAGTGTTACGAAGCTTTTCAAAGCTATTGGTTATTATTTTAAGTGCAAATTGAAATAAGAGAAAAGAGAACAATGGGGATATTGCCTTTCAGAAGAATATGTTTCATTTTTCTCTATTTATTTTTGATAAGTAGAGCTGAGCGAGGTATAAAACAAAATGTGATCAATACTAATGGAGTAGCATCTAGAGAAGAAGATGGTGAGAAAGAGCCACGTAATTCTGATCAAGAATTGTTAAGACCAATACGTTCTTTTTGGTGGAATCTTTTAAAAAATCCGTTCGATGAAAACAAATGTAACGGCTGCTGCAATAATTGCGTTTATAAACCTCCACCTGTACCGTTTCCTCTAATACAACCTTGGAAATCCTTTAATTCTTATTCATGTGAGAATAATTGTAAAAATCCAATTCAAGATTATGAACAAGAATCGAGTTCCGCATATAATTATAATAACAAAAAGGCATTGAGTGCAACGCAAACGCAAATATACGAAAATATTGAACCAGTAAAAAATTCAAGTCAAAAACAATACATAGACTTTTTAAATATTGAAAGCACTTCAATCGCACCAATTGTTGAAAGTAGTAACGCAAAGTATCCACAAATATTATATCAGCCGATTATATATGTCATGCCGTACCATTCACATGAGCAAGTCAATCCTAACCTAAAAAAATCTATAGAAAATAATAAATTGCAAACCAATATGCCCGAATTGCCTAAATGCTCAGATTCGAAAGATCCTCTTCTGCTCAATCCTCGTCCACCAACACTATCAGTAATGTACGCTGTTTTGAAACCGATATCAACTGAAGGAAATTCATTAAAAGATTTTTGTCAAAACTCGCAACTGGAAACGGAAGATTTAACTAAATATGCCGACCTTGTAACACCTGTATTAAAACCAATTACTCCAACACAATTATATTACTTTCCTGTTCAAATGTCGTCAAATGATCAACCATATAGAGCATGCCCAGAACTCTTTACCGAGTATAAACAACAAACTAGCCAACTTTCTTCGTATTTATAAAATAAGTAGCGTAGAAATTATGGAAAACTTAAAAAACAGATACATGTATAATGCATGCATTAAATAATACCAATAGATTTAACTTCTAAATTATAGATGTTTTTATATTTATCGATAACATTTGTTTTTCATTTATTTTCCATGAGGAGAAATATTAATTCCATCCGCTGTTTTGAAATAAGCTTTTATTAAAGTGAAAGTCGTTTTTGATCTTCTAAAATTGTTTGTGTTGTTTTCCCTTATCACCCATTCGGAATATGAAGAATATTCGCCATTCCAAGATTGTTTTACAATACGTGTTCATATTTTTAATTTGCCCTGTCTGGGCCGATTTATTTAATACTACTTATTAGGATGGCAAGCGTTTTCAGGGTTAGGAGCAATGTTTTCTTTGATTTCGTTTTGACTTAAACCATTTCTGGTATATGGTTTATGCGTACGCATGCAACGAACTGCTGAATGTATAGTAGATCCATTTTTTAAAGCACCGATTAATTCAGAATTATTTTCTAAATAAACTTAAGCTTGTCTGATGTCTATCCTTGTGTACGTATAGGTAGAATTATTTCAGATATTTCAATGAAATTTCATACATTTAGGTGTTGCGTTTAACCTATAAGTAGCATTATTTCAGATATTTCAACAAAATTTTATATATTGAGGTGTTTTGATTTCAAAACGAGTCTTTCAGAAAAAAAAAAGAAAATGTAAATAACTGCAAAACGATTTAAACTCGAGGTTAGTTTTGATTAGGTACTACTCCCCATAGAAAAAAAATGTCAAAATTCTTTGGATTCTTTCACATATTGGGATCGACAGTAACGAGCGGTCGAACGAAATGGCCAGGTTTGCCTTTTATCAGTGTTATATATCTACAGCTCTCTCTCTCTCATTTCTAACGCAATCTAGCGCAGCTACTGACCTTAACATTTGGAAAGCTCTGAAATGCTTCTCCTGCCAATCCCCATTTCCGTCGTTAGACCAGATTACAATAAATTTCTTTCCAGAACTGATTGCATTTTCTTAGCTCGCTTTAGAGTAAATAAGACCGCTTTCAATATTAAATATTATTATGAACATATTGAATCTGTGTTAGATGTGTTTGTTGTAATGACTGCCTTTTCGTTGGCTATATTCTATACTAATCTGAAATTGAGGAACTCCTTGAGGGGATATTTGATTGTTCAATGAAGAACATGATTTCGAGAATTAGTCTTTCTCTCCAAACACATGCCGTCCTTGTCACATGGTTTACACTTCATTTTATCACTTCTGCTATTCTACTGTGAATATAATTTAAACATTTACAAATTGTTCATTTCTTTACTATATCGTAAATATTTTTACCTCTGGACACTTTTCTATTTATAATAAGGGCTGGCGAATGTGATCTAATAGTTCGGCTGCTTTTAATCATTGTTTGTAAGTTCATTTACATACATATGTGCATAATAAATGAATAAATACATTTGTCCTTAAATTTATATCTACTAATAATAATATATAGATAATCTACTTTCTCTAAAAGTTAATATTAAAAGTAATAATGAAATCAATAAATTTTAAATAAATAAATATAATTATTACTTTAAATTCAAAGGCTATTATTAATTGAATTAAATAGTTTCGATTTGATCACTTTTTACGCCGCTCCTATAACGTACCACTGGAAAAGGATGGCAAGAAAGTTCAATTTTTAGTACGTATTGAGAAATAAGAAGATAACTGAAAGAAGAACCAAGTTTTGTTGAGAAAGTAAATGAAGAATTGTCTTAAGCAAAATAGTGTAGAGTATTAAATAGTCGACTATAATTGTTTTTCATATGAGTAAAATTCCTTATTGATTTGTCAAGCCTTACATAATAATAATAAACTAATAAAATTATGGACATAATATTATGATATTCAATTCATTATAGATAAACTCAGATATGATCACGGGCGAAACCTCTTTGGTATAATAAACATAATAGAATAAATTTTTTACTTTTATGTTCATTTTTTACATGAAATAGAAAATCGTAAATAAATTATTGTTTCCTTACTAATGATTTTTATTTACAACCTTTTCTTTTTTTTTCAGTTTGTAGAAAACGACGATTGGAGAAAGACCTTTAATTTGACATAAATCTAGCAGCTTAAAAAAAGAAAGAAAAACAGCTCTCTAGTTTTTAAAATCTTCTCGAACGTTTGGGAAGAGAGCGATTTAATTTTTTTGTCGCCGAAAAACGTAAACACAAATTATGTTAGACCTCGCATATATAGAACGTTCTAAAATGCTTAAGTTCACAGATAGAACATTGTGCAAGAGCAAAACCACTAGGCTTATTTATAAAATGCTCATACTTTTTCCTAGACTAATGAAAACTCAATATATTTACATGCAGCGAAAGCAAAAGAAAAAGAAACGTAAAATTCGTTAACTGCATTACAAATTATCTCTTCCTGCAAAAAAAAGGCAAATAAGAAATTATTAACAAATTAGAATTTTCTTTCATTACACAAACAAGCAAGTATGACGTATACATTGCGTACTGAATACTGAATTTTTTTTATTTGTTGTGCATATGGAAATCAAATTTTTTTTTTCTTTCTTTTTTTTTTGGAACCATACGAATATATTCGCAGCGTTATTTTCAATTTCATCACATTATTTGTAGCGTTCAAACTTCATCAAACTTGCTTGTGTTGAATGCACGTGACTTGTATGTTAGTCGAGGTACTACAATAACGATTTTCTAAATTAAGTGACATAGATATCTGTTAGAGAATTTTAATTCAATTTATGTAGAAATATTGGAAAATCAAGACATTTATTAATGTTTTGAACAATCGTAAGATTTTTTTTTGATATCTAGAGAACGATTAGACGAAGATTTTTAACTTCTGTAGCTAAAAAAATTGTGCTCGTGAAATATAGAATCGACTTTTTTCTATTTCGACTTACCATTGCTCAATTTTCTATGACGCAATCATTTTTTTAACTATGACATCTAAAAATCTGCTAAAAATTTGTATACAATATTTTTCCATTAAATGAATTCCAGTTGTTGGGAAATTTAAGGAAATTTCTGCCAAGACTTTTTTATCTATCGAATGTATTCAATAAATTAGCGTAAATAAAAGAAAATCTTATTATTTCAAATAAAAGTTAAAATGTTATGAAAACCTAATATTTCTTGTAGCTTAAAATACGATTGGTTAATTGATGACTTACGAAGAGATTTTCTTCCTCTTTATTCTTCGACAAATATTGTATGTAATCGTACATACGGTATTAGTCATATGATTTTTGTTTACATTCCTAAGTAAAACAAGAAATTGTGATTACAGTGCGTGAGAAGTTTAATTAAAAATGAAAAATATAAAATTTCTATAGTAAATATTAATTTCGAGGAAAGTTAATTCGATTTGCAAAGCAGTAAAAATGAGTTTGGAAACAATATTGGCTTTAGAGAGGGAACAATTGAAGGAAGAGTATGAACGCTTAAAAAAGAACATCTTACAAGGAGATAATTTTCAAACAACGAATTTGGAGGACAACGTTTATAAAAATACTGGAAAGCAAGCAAATTCGACAAATGTGGAAAGTGTTCCAAATGAAGTAATTTCAAACATTGATCCCAGTTTTAAGTTTATTTATCAAAATTCATCAGTTGAAGCAGAAAACCCTTTTGGACAAACTATCGACGATCTGAAATTCAAAGGCGGCCAGCCCTTAAACGCGAATAATTTTAATTTAAAAGCAAAAAATGAAAAAGCTTCCAAAGTAGCAAAATCTGACATTCCACGGAAATATCAGGTCAGCATATATATTGATGTTACAGACAAATGATTAAGACTTAATTTATTTTATTAAATGGATTCGCGTTTTAAGAATCGTATTAAGAAAAAACTACACTCCCTCTACCTCTTTTCCTGTTTATAGCAACAACAGTTTGAAAATATATAAAGTAAAATATCTTCATGTAGTATTTCTTTCTTAGAAATTCAAGAGCACTTAACACTTTTGCCGGGTTATAAATGGATTTGCTAACATAAAATTTAATAACTCTGACTTTGGTATTTTATATTTATTTTATTTATTATTATTTTTTGAAATTTACAAATTTTGACTTTTTATTGTTTTTCAAATTATTTATTCCATATTCTTCTCGAGCATTCGATAGGAAGGTCGTTTTTAGCTACTGGAGATAAAGGCTAATCAAGTTAAAGCCCTTCTTCCAACCTTTTTCTGTAAAACAAAAATAAAGAATTCATTTGTAATTTCTGTTGAACAGCATAAAGTCAAATCAATTAATTAAGTCTTCCATGTTGAACGCAACAATTAAACTTGTAGCGGATTTGTTGAAACATTATCCTAGTTTTTGAATTTAATGTAAATCGAGTAATCACGATTAGTAGACACATTTTATGAACAACTTTAAGTTTTTATATTCGTTTTGAATTGTTTTATTTTTCATTTATAAACTTTTTTTCAGTCTTTGTTTATTTGTAAGACTCTTTCCTGAATTTTTGTAAATATCAAAAATACTTTTTTTCTGTATTGTAATGTATAAGTCGATGCAGCTGAAATTATTTCATCTAATCGAATTTTATGGAAGAAAATGTCTACAGATAGTGAGAATAAAGGAATGTAGTCTCTGATTCTGAAAAAATGCTTTGAGAAGTGTAACTTAATTTTTTAAACTTAGTTATTAAGCTTGAAAGGGATTACTTAAGTTATTGCTGCAAATTGATTTTATTTTTTTTTAAATCTTCGAATGTCATAAGACTTAAAAGTAATGATACAAGAAAAGAATGTGTAAACAATTTAAAGGAGTTGCTAATATTTATAAACTTTATCCCAATATTCCATATAAAACTGTTAACATTTAGAGTATCTATTAATTATGAGTATGTGTGTTGCGATGTACATTTCTTATACCCACTACCAAAAAATAACAAAAAACAAACAAGGAAATAATCGGGCTCATGCAGGCATATAGAACAGGGAAATTTCATTTTTTTATTTTCTAGATTTACTTAGACTGTGGGAATCAAAGAATCGGCTGCAGCCGGGTATAATTTTCTTATTTATCTCACTTTTGGTTGTATTCATTTCACACACACAAAGTAAACGTTTTAATCGTTTTAAATATATAGGTGTGTTGTTGGGAAGCCTATAAAACACTTTATTATATTATAAGCAATGGAATCTTTAATATTCTTGTGTTATAGACATGTAAAGGTGCGGGCTAATGAGCTATCTAAATAAGGTATTCTCGGCTTGGTTTTAGTGTATCTTAATTGACAAATCAAAAAATTTCATTCTTGTAGATTAACAAGACTCTTTAAAAAAATATTAAAATTTATTTCATTTGAAAAAGTTTCAAGGAATGAATACTTGTTCTATAATAAGAGGCAATAAAAATAAAAAATGTAAATCATTCAAAAGCGAATTAATTGTGATTAAGAAAAGTATTGGATATTAATTGGGTAAAGCAATTCCAAGAAGGAGTATTTAAAAAAAGGCAGATGTAAACATATTTCTTATTATTCTTAACTCTCATCAGCAATTTTTTATGCTTTCCTTGACCTACTTTGAAAGTGTTTTTTTTTTGCAAAATTTCAAGCAAAGAATTTCTACATCAACGCTATACACTAATTAATTTACTGATATTACCAACACGTGCGTTTCCGCGTTATTTGCTATAAATAAGGAGAACAAGGAATTTTATATACATTTAGGGGTTACATACATCCTGTGTGTTGTTTAACATTTTAAAATATGTATCACAGCTTTCTAATTATTGTTAAGTTTTTTGCTACTACTTCGATGCTACTGTTGTTTGCGAAAAATCTATAAAGTTTTTTTTTAATTTCTTTTTTATTTCTTTTCGCTATCGAACAGGATGACATGGAGCAATGGGTCTCAGATACATTTTTCTCATATTTTCCTGGTTTCAGTAATGAATATCAAAAACGTCAGAATTACTTACAACAACAGCAACATGAAAATCATGAAAAATTAAAGAAATACCAGGTAAATTACACATATACACATATACATTATATATATAGTTTTCTTTTAAAAACGTAAAGAATTTAATTTAGAAGTTGAATGCGGAATCTCGTACAGGAACCAAGTTAAAATTAAGATCGAAAAATGCTGCCACTTCAGGCTTGGACTTAAATGTATACAATGATCGTTCGATTAGTTCCACTTATTCTCCGAATGGTATTGCTTTGCAAAGATCTGAAAAGACTGAACAAGAAATAAGTAATGGAAATCTAGTGGCAAAAAATTCAAGTCGTTATAAACTTTTGCAGGATTTACGTCACACGGATTTGGCAAATATTATTAGTGATGGAAAAAGTGATGCCACGAAACGTAATCATTATCAGGATATTGAGGTAATGTAATGTTGTAATGTATTTAATCAAAAAGAAAATATTCATTTTAATCACTTTATTAGTCAGTATCAGCTCGAAAGAAAGAATATCAACTCGAATTATTACATCAAATTGAGGAAAAACGACGTAACATACAGTTATTGAAAGAGAAAGAGCGACAACAAGAGGAAGCTTTAACAAGGTCGATTTATTTTTTATTTTTGTTATAAGGAAGTATTAAGTATTTAAAAAAATATTAATCCAATAGACGGTTACAAGAACAAATAAACACGATGAAACTAGAAGAGCAATTGGAGAAAGAAAAAATTCATGCCGAAAAGGTAAATAAATAATTTATTGAATAATATTTTTGATTATAAGTTTCCCTTGTTTTAAGGTATACTTTGAAGCAGAACAAAATCGTCTCAAGCGACAATATATACTCAAAAATATGGAAAAAGATTCTAGTTTACTTCAAAAGCCTAAGGACTTAGCTAACTCTAACGACGAAGCCAACAAAGAAAATCTTGTGTCATCCAATAAAAACAAAGTTTACCAATATTTCAGTAATTCCGCTCACCATCATTATCGTTATGGGAAATTATCACCCACAGAATTAATTAATGCCAAATTTGAAATTAACGAGCCCGAAACGAACAAAATTGAACAAGAATGCTTCCATCTAGGGGAAAAAATATGTCCGGTATGTGATGGACCTTTAAAAGCTTACGAAAATTTCTGTTTACGTTGTCAAAAAAATCTATCTTTGCATTTGAATACGATGTCCACAAAAAATTTTAATGAGAAAGAGAATAGTAATAATCAAGTACCACATCATTTAAAAAAAGATACGGATCCAGAATATGCTAGGCTCAGTTATTCATTAATATGTGAAAGATGTGATCGCTTTTATGCATTTTGTCCAGGATGTTTAAATAAAAGTGATGTTTGTCGTGCATGCCGTAGTCAAAGGAATATTTGCATGAACTGCAGACGTACACTATGTTCTTTCTGTCTGGAAGAAGTTGCTTGCGGAAAGGATATAGAACAAACCCACATCAATGAATCTGAAGAGGAGCCGGTATTATTTCATTAAGATGAATGTTGAGTTTTCTGAAAACTATAATTATTTCTTTTTAGGAGAAAATAGAAAATTTGGTTAACCCATCTGAGACAACCGTACTCTTTCTTCAACAAAACGAAAAAGATAATGAAAATGAGTCTCACATTCTCGCTTCGACAAATAATAAAAGAAATAACTTAAATGCGGCAGAAAATCGTCCTCCATTTTCTACAAATATAAAAAAAAATTCCATTTTTCACAACAATTATGACACCGCCCTTCCTTTAAATAAAAAATCAAATGTCAACAATCAAAAGACGAGCGATATCAACTTAAACATTGAAGTTTTGCGTCGAGACGTTGACAAAAGATTAATGCGCTACGTGAACAATTACGGCGATCTTGCGCTGCAATCTCGCGGAACGCAGACTACACCTGATGCCACCGGTCGCCGGGACGTTGTTCTGAGGAATGAACACAATTTATCTATTCCCTTATTAAGGGAAATGCCAAAAATGACACGTAACGAGGCAAGCGATCTCTTCCAAAAAAATAATTCAACACAATTGGAAAATCTAAATAAACGATGGGAGGTATAAACCTGAAGAAGCCTCAGTTCTCTGATAACACAGTCTCATTGATTCTTATTTCAGATACCTGCCGTCCAAAAACATTCTATATCAACTACGTCACCTAATGTTCTCACTCAAGTAGGAGCTATTCGCAAACAATTGCAAGCCGATCTACTATTTTCAAATAATTGTCATTAAACCCTTTATATATATGTTCGCCCATGAGGTCATGCAAAAAGAAAATTATGTTTGAAGATGTGGAAATTCTAAATACAATTCTACTAAAACTTGAATTATCAATAAATGTTAAGATTAATGTTATGGTTACGGTTTAAATAATGGAGGACAATTCCTCTCACTGTTATGCATAAGTTAGCAGAATTTTATTTATCCTAGCACCAAAAAATTTCATACTTTTCATAAAATCCATTGCATAATGTATTGCATGTTTTTTCTTATCAGCTCTCTGTAGTGAACTCTTCGAGAAGTCTGATTATATTTACCAGTAAAATAGATAAGCATGAAAAATATGAAAATACGAGAAATCCTAAATTGGATTGCCCCTCTTGCTTATTTAGCAAAGTTACCATAGTTAAGCGGTTATTAAATTTAAAAAAAAAATTAAAACTTAACACTTATAGTATCCAGTTATTGCACATTTTGTACGCACTTTGCTCTTTTCCTGTTTTCTCCTGTTATGATTTATACATGCAATCTCTGAATGAGTAATTGATAAAAAAGATTCTTGAATTTAATTTTAAATCAAACGTTCGAAATATTGTATATATCAGACAATATGGCATTAATTGCTCTAAGATCTTTAAGTTGGCAACACTACCATTTAGAATGATTAACATGAATACAAAAAAAAAAAAAAAAAAAATACTGTTTTGTCAACGCCGGTGTTGGTGAAATAGAAAATTTTTTCTACGCTTATCACAATAAAACGTAGTTGGAAAGGAGAGCTAGAGTAAAAGCGATTTGAAAACAGTTACGAGATCCCGTAGAGAATGGGACAGAGAGTATCTAGAAATGATTTCGAGTGGGTTGGCACAGAAGAACCACATGCATCACGTCGTAAAATCATCTTAGAAAAATATCCACAAATTAAAAAACTATTTGGATATGATCCAAATTTCAAATGGATAGCAGGATCGATGGTGCTTATTCAAACATTAGCTTTATTTGTTGTAAAAGATTTCTCCTGGTCTATGTTAATCGTTGCTTCGTACTTGTTTGGTGGCATATTAAATCATTCCCTTATGCTTGCCGTGCACGAAATTTCACATAATTTAGCTTTCGGACACAATCGACCGATGTTCAATAGGATTTTCGGTTTCATTTGCAATTTACCAATTGGTTTACCAATGTCGATATCTTTTAGAAAATATCATTTAGAACATCACAGGTGAGTAATGATTTCATTTCTATTAGCTATTGCTTGCACTTGTGAAATATTAATTGCTATTCCCTTTAACATTAAGGTATTGATCTAAACTAATTGTGGCGTTATTAACTATAAACCGAATCCTTTATTAAAATGCAGGAATAAGAGATTTACATACATACAAACTAAATTGTGAAAACTTTTAATGCTTAGCAGATCAAGTTTATAGATGTTTCATATTTAAATATAAGTGCTTGGAGAGATTTCAAATTGTATGCAGTATTTAGATTCATTAGGAATTTAATGTTATAATAATGTTTCATTAATGTTTTTCATATACCTTAAGGGAACTGATATTATGGATTTTTCTTTAGATATCAAGGAGACGAAGTCGTGGATACGGACATACCAACTTTATTGGAGGCAAAATTATTTAATTCCACCTTTGGTAAATTTGTGTGGGTTATATTGCAGCCCATATTTTATATTTTTCGCCCTTTAATCATTAATCCGAAGCCTCCGACACGCCTAGAAATTATAAATGTCATTATTCAGCTGATTTTCAATATTTTGGTTATCTCGTTAATTGGCTGGAAGGCTATGATCTACTTGGTGTTAGGTTCTATATTGGCCATGGGTCTACATCCTGTCGCCGGTCACTTTATATCCGAGCATTATATGTTTGCTAAAGGTTTCGAGACCTATTCCTATTACGGCCCTCTCAATTGGATAACATTCAATGTTGGCTATCATAATGAACACCACGATTTTCCGGCTATACCGGGTTCTCGTTTACCGGATGTGAAAAAAATTGCTCCTGAATTTTACGATTCCATGCCACAACACAGCAGTTGGACACGTGTATTATATGATTTCATTGTGGACCCAGCAGTAGGTCCTTATGCCCGTATTAAACGACATCAAAAAGGACTTCAAACGTAAGCATAGCAGTATAAAACTATTTTAACAACCCAATAAGCTCTTAAACGATATTTTCTAAATTTGCTAATTAAATTTACATACACATTCGCCTATTTCTCTGGAATTTTCCTGAAATGTATGTACATACGTATTGTAATTATTGTTATTTATTTAATTTATATGATTGCTTTATTATTTATATCTTTTGTTAAATACACATTTAACATTTCAACTTTATTTGCGTGACTAAAACATTATATTGATATTTATATGAAGTATATAAAACAAGAGTAATTAAGTTCCAAATTCATCTAAATGTCTGAATAAAATAATGTGATATGTAATCTGTTCATTTGAATTTAAAATAAAGGATAGAACTTAGGATAAGATCTGCAGGACACTTGTGTGTTTTCATCGTATATATAAATCTTAAAGTTCCCAAATTTTATATTTCGTAAATGGCGTACTATATACCCAGTAAAATAATAAGATCTACAAAACGGCTAACTTTCAAAAAATCTTGTTTTTATTAATCAGCCTAAAATAGATGTTGGTTTTAAATCAGATCCTAATAAATAACTTTTTCTCAAATTTGCAAAAAAAAAAAAAAGAAAATGTTTCTTACATATTCAATTTAATGTATTTGCAGGTTACAAGTTCGATTCCTTTGAATAGAAGTATACAGCTCCTATTAAAATTCATAAAAAGACCGCAAATGTGTTAAAACTTAACCTTAAAAAAACAATTTTTTTTAAACAAACTTTTAAGTTTCGAATGTGAAGAATACGAATAAAACTTTTCTAATCAAGGTATCTGTGATTTGGGGAATTAATAGGCGCTTGTCTTGAACGCAACCTGGTCGATGAGTTTCTCGGGATTCATATAAACTTTAGAATGCTTACAAAGGATAAGATTTCCACTAGAAATGCTAATAAATGCTATAACCATTATGCAGCATTTTTCGTACCATCAGACGAGCATTTAAATCGCTTGAAGATCTCTAACCGCCAGAGTGACAAATTCTTTTAAATTCATAAAGGTCAAGATACAAAATGCAAGTAAGCTTTCTTCTGTTTAAGATATGATCACACATAGTTCTGGCCATTACCTCTAAATAAGCAAAAGTTTTATACTTATTTTCAATTGGTTGAGAGTTAGTCTCAAAACTTAAAGAATATGTCTAATGAGAAACTGGCTACAACAGAAGGCGACACTATTCTCCTATATTGATTTAAAAATTTTAAATATACTTATAAAAAACATAAAAATTAAACTTCCATATCATTCATTCATTCCATATCAAGTAGCACTATATAAATAAGGCGCATCTTCATAACGTGGCATTAACTTTTATAAGTACAACGGTAAACAAAACAACATGAACAGCTGGCGTTACAAAAGTTTACGCACGCAATTGATGCCCTCCGATGAATGTTAGTTTTGTGGACCTCACTCTGTACTATTTTTCTCGAAACGTATTATATTCAAATGAATGTTGCGTTATATTGACACTTTTTCCGCCGTTGTTGTATGTTGTTTGGGCACCACACTGAAAGTATATAGTGTAGTTCTCATATTATTTTGTCTACGTCTATATATTGAAACTATGAGGAAAAACTTAGAATTACAAAACATTAAACTTTGTATCGATTTTTAAATTTATGATCGATGCAATCCATGTGCGTAGCATTTATTCAATAATTAAAAACTAACCAAGTGTTTTTAAAATCAAATACGATACTCGACTAAGAAACCCCTAATTTTCCAGAACTTAAGATATTATGAAATGAAAAGGAAAAAAAAAAAAAAGAGTTAATAAAATTTCGGGAACGTGCTTTATTCCTCTACAAGTTCAGTCATTCGAGTTTTGAAGAATACTTACATCTATAACTTTTTTCACTATTGAATAATTTAATTTAATTTTCCGAAATTCATACTGTAGTTATGATCAGTAGAGATCAAAGTCTCTATTGGCCTTGAGGTAACATTCGTAGGGAATAAATATGACACAATTTAAGTTAAGAGAAATTATTTAAAGCTTTTTAAACTTTTAATTTATGCAGCAAGGCTGGTGGAATATCTTACAAGAGAATAGTAAATGATTTGATAGAACTTTTTTAGATTTTTTTCAATCATGTGCGATGCTTTCGTCTTGGAAATCTTGAAATCGTAATTGACTTTAAAATTCTACCGAAAAATCTTTTGTAAGTCATAGATATATGAGAACATTTTCCAAAGATTAGACATCTTTCGCAGATCGGGTGTCTTTATTGGTGGAGAATTTATAGCCCTCGAGAGCATATATATAGTATTTGTTGTATTTCTATAAGATTTGCAATTATTTTTTCTTGTGTTCTCTTCATTCATTTTTTAAGAGATAAATGAAAACTTCGCATTCGGAACAGCATTCTAAAGAAGAATTCTTAATGAAAGTTCAACAATGCTATTCTAAAAGAGAATTTCTATTTTATTCCTTACTATCAAATTAACAAAACAATAGAGTCTCCTATATCACCGATTCATATAAGACGGTGGAAAAATTGTGATTGTGTCCGAATAACACGGCAAAAGGATGAGACAGACATACACAACTTTCGCTTGAAAAAAAACTTTTATTTATCAATGGTCATAAAAATTAAGGAAACTTGTTCCACATATATAATCAGTAAATTACTTGCTGTGACCTGCGAAAGGCTCATTTATAATCTCGTGATTCGTGCAACAGGGTCTTATATAACATGGATCATATCTACAATAATATACAGAGTCTACGGTATTTAAAAATGATGCGCAAAACCGCTTATCCAGAAAATAAAATAGAATACCACACAGGCTATCCTCAAAATTGTTTTTTCAGTGCGCTATACATCAGCCATTTATTCCCAGAATTAAATTAAAATTTTGAAAGTATTTTCAACAAGATCAATGTTCGCCAATCTGTTTGTGCACGAATTTGATTACTTAACACTTTTCCGAACACTTTGTAACGTCAGACGCTCATATGACTTTGTCCGTCCCTTATATATAGACGCAGTTTCCCTAAAATAATCTAAATTTCCCACTACTCCAATGCAAAGACTTTAGTCTCAAAATATTAATGAAAGCATTTATATAAAATTAATGTAGAAGATATGCTTTAAACGTATTGTCATTTTTGTTTATTTCATTGGTTATGCAAAAAGAGTGAATTCTACTTTTCGTCCATATTTAAATCTATGTACACCGAAGTTAACAGTCGAATTTTACCGACTGAGGAATATTTTAACGATTCGATGTAAAATACTACTTTTTTTTATTTTTAATTTACTTGTATAGAGAATTACACCAAAATAATATTTCTGGCTTATGAATATATATATACACACATATATGTATGTACATATACACATTTATACATCCATGTATATACATATATATATATTTATATATATTTATATATATATATTTATATATATATTTATATATATATATATTTATATATATATATTTATATATATTTACATATATATATTTATATATATATGTTTATATATATCCTATACATACTTATATACATACATATATAGTGATATATTCACATATACATACGTTTAAATGGTTAAAATAAGTTTTTTACACGATATAAAGTTTACAGAGTGCGATTTATGTTGTTGCTGTCGTGTGATCTTTTTCGCATTTTACAAAACGTCCTTTGTTCGCGACAATAATTTTTAAAAATACAAATAAAGATACTTGTTTCATATATGATTAAGTGATACAATTATCAACTAATTAAGCAATTGTAATATAAACTAAATATGTTAGAAAATGGTAAGAGATGCTTTGCAGTGTTTAAATAAAAAATCAATTTTTTTTAACTCATAGACAGCAATTCGTCTGTATCATGATTTTTGTATTCGCCCAAATCTAGGTGTATTCCTTGGAATTTTAAATCCCTTATCTCTGAAGATTAATATTTAAAACACTGTTTTTTTTTTGTTTTTATAAATCTAATGTATATGTATGTAAACATATTAAACTGCATATGTGTGTGTGTGGCTGTGTGAGTGTCTGTGCCTGTGTGTGTGTGTTTCTGTGTATCTCTCTCTCTGTGTGTGTGTGTGTGTGTGTGTGTGTGTGTGTACTTAAAGAGAAATAAAAATTCTTCTCTACGATCGTTTTTAATACGACGTATTTCAAAATAAAATCATCGTGTGTGAATACAGGATATAATTAATTGATTGCAAGAAACTGTCGAAAATGTACATAAAAATTAAAAGAAAAAAAAAAATTCAAACATAACGTTTCGGAATAAACAACTTAAAGGTAAATTTTGTAACAAGTAAGACCGATGCAATGAAATCAAAAATATCTAATGCGAAAAATTTAATAACATCGAATTATAGTTGCTGTTAAATTATCGGCTTATTTGAATCCGACCTTTTTGTTGAGTGGCGGAAGATGGTGATGTTTCTGGTGCATCTTCATTACCAGTAACTACTGTTACATTCGTCATAGCCTTGGAGCAACGAATGCAAATGTAATCATCGTCTGCCTTTATTTGGCTGCGGTTTAGACCCACACAATACATGTGGAACCATTCATTGCAACCACCATCGCATTGCACCCAGTCTACCTCTCTACCAGTTGGTTTGTGACAGCTTTCTGCACGACACTCTTCTTCATCATCCTCTTGTTGGGTTAATTGCGCCCTTTGAGAATTCTTCTTCTGACCGGTAGATGAATTCATGTTTACTGCGCTGTTATTGCCAATTCGTTTCCGTTGCTTTTTCTGCGATGGTCCAATATTATTAGCAGCAGCTTGCAATCCGTTACCATTCGGTTGTTTACTCGCGAGATTAATATTTTCCAAATTATCGTCAATATGTTTACCAATATCAGATTTTCTTGCAGATTTTTTTGTTGATGATGCAATCGGCAATGTTGTTATTGAGACAGCTTGTTTAGCAGACGGCGCAATTTTCTTACGTGGTAATGGACATCCAGTAGTTGGATCTAACGGTCGCCGTTTCTTTACCGCGATAATTGATGTACGCCCGCTAACGCTGCCGCTATTACTATTACTGTTCGGACTACTTTGTACCAGCAGACTATCATTTGAGTCTTCAGCTGCGGAATTAATACTTAGGTCTGATTGACTTAAGTGCTGTTGTTGCTGTTGTTTACGAAGCGATTGAGTTTGCTCTACTAGGGCGACTGCTTCAGCATTAGTGGTTGGTTGCATTGTTGACAGAATACGCCAGATTTCTTGAGATTCGTCGAGCGACACTTCAAGCAAATCACCTTCCATCATAAGCTCATCCAGATTATTTATTTCACTGTCCGATAGCAGCTTGTTAGGACGTATGCAACTGTCTGTGCTGCCGTCTGCCTCAGCGGAGGTATTGTCATCTTCCTCGTCATTGCTAAAATTGTCCTCTACGATGTGCAAGCGATCTTCATCTTCGTCGGAATCCACATTTTCCGAACCTTCATCTTTTGAGTTGCGTTGACTGGTGCGTCGAAATTTCCGTGTCTCCAGATTAAAGCCTATACTGCCGCTGCTCTTTCGCTTCTGTTTAACACGGTGTTGCGACGAAATTATCGCCTCTAATGCCGCAGTTACATCCGGACTGGTTAAAGCTTTACGAGCTCGATCTTGCCAATTCATAGCTCTCTCTGCGAGACACCGTAAGGCTTCATCTTCCGGCAGACGAATGGGTAATGTTTGTAAAGAAACGAGCAAAGGTAAAATTGTCTCTAGACGTGGTCTTTTAGAACGTACACAGGATGGGCATAACCATTTCACTTTTAATGTGTTTATAGACTCATTCTGAATTGAAGGAGGAGATGTACAGCCCTCGTGAAACCAGTCTCGACATAATTGACAATTATACATTATTCCGTGGAAAGAAGATTTACATAAACAGTAATCATCGCGCGATGGATTCTTAGCTATGTTTTGATTTCTTAAGCCACGCATTTCGACTAATTCTTTCTCTTCCGCGACTTTAAACGATTCAACTATTTGTGCGGGATTCATTTCTTTTACAAAATCATCTTCAAAGGGCTTTTTCAAATCAGAATCAATAATAACAGATTCAGAACGTGGCATTAATACCTCTAGCAGTGTGTAGAATGTTTGTTTCTTAAGGAAAGCACGTTCTGTATTTTCTTTCCATTCATGGGCACTTTTTAGGTGTCCTTGCATGCGGACTAACTCTTCTAATTTTATCGGAATATTTTTGCCTCGTGTTACTATAGTTTCCAACGTGTGGCAATAAGGAAAATGATCATTGGTTTGTAATTGCTCGACAGACCTTAGCCAATCTTTAGCCTTACGTAAAGCGTCTTTTAATAAGCCATACGAGGGCACTTGTCCTTCGATATCTGCAGCTGTCTTAAGAAATAGATCTATTTCTGACAACTCATTCCTTTGTATTATGCAGTTAAAATATCTGGCCGCTCGAGTTTCCCATGCCTCAATTGAAGCACCGATCTCTTGTAATTTTCTTATTTCTTTATCGATTACTGGATCTGAAGGAGCAATGTCGGTAGCATCGACGTGTAAAAGATTTTTGATGTCATCGTAGCTCAGTTTTGTACTCGCATTACGTATACTTTGTGAACGCTTGTACCATTTCAACTGCTTTAAACGCATATTTAGTTGATGTACTTGGTATAATTCAATGCGTAGAGAGTTCCCCTCAGTAATGATTGTTTCTAATTCAGATTCATCAAGCGCATCCAACGAATGCCTCAGCATTTGGTTAGCGCGCTCTTCAAATTGCTTGCCCAATATTAGAAGTTCACGAACTGAAGTTCCCTCTTCAATAATGCAACACAAATTATCAATTTCCTGTACAAAGAGTTCCAGTTCTTCCATTGTTAATTTATATTGGGCAGCCTCCAAATTGTTATCTGAACGTGTTCGTACCTAAAATAAAAATATGTTACGTTATGACTGATCATTATATGTTTATATGTTTTTTAATCTATATTCTCTTACTTTGTTGATACCGAGCTGTTGTATAACTGTAACGCATTTCTCAGCTTCTAGAACCGCAGCATTTAAACGATCAATAAGAAGAGATGAGGGAAACTTTTTCAATTCTGCTTCTTTGCATAACTCTTGTAGTTCTTGCAACGTAACCGATGTCGGGGTGTTAGCATCCACAATATCACGACACCGCGATAACCACTTTTCGAAACTTTGTGCTTTTGTTTTAAGCTTTTGTAACATTAGTGGCATTTCATCGAGTGTATAGCGATACAAGAGTGTGTGTTTTTCTGGAGGGCAACCGCACAACACTGTGTAATGTCGTAAGCAAACAATAGCTTTTGTGCACTCACAGGAAACTGCAGAAAGAAAGCATGTTGTATTACATTCCTGACAGTGGCGTTCGTCGTCTGGTATAAGCTCGAATGCCTTTCGTTCTGCACGTGTGACACCCCATTCCAGCAAAGATTTTCGTAATTTCTTTTCCGAATCTACCATTTCAGCCATGTCTATATAGCAGGCTGTTGCAATGCCGAACGTAAGCTTGGCTGGTTCTAAAGCCATTTTGCAGACGAGTTCATCATGTGAGAAAACACAGAAACGACGCAACATAGAATAATGATTTACGCACTCGCGTCCCATTTTCAACCAATCAGCTGGAGCAAAGTTCACAGCTTCAGCAAAATTATAACCCTGATTGAAACCTGCATGATAAGCACGAGGGAAAGTAATGACGAATTCGCCAGCATTTTGATCCGTGCGGTATACTGGAACACCATTATTCATTAAAATGTTAGGGTTCATTATAGTCACCAATTGATGTAGCAAATCTGGTTGTGAAGCAAATAGCTCAGGAGCTGCTTGCTTCATAGTCTCCTCAAATTGTTCAGCACAACTTCCAGGAACTCCATACCAAGTTTTTGGTTCACCCCAATGCAGATAATTAATAGAATAACTCCAGTGATCTTCGTTATGCCAACAAAATGCTGCGAAACACATTCCGACATACATCCAAGGGGCGTTCATGCCGCTAATGTCAGCGTTAATATGCCCCAATATAGAATCTTCCAATAATGGAAGATTGTTTAAATTCCAACTGGATTCAGCATATTCTTGATCACCAGGCAAGAGGTAAAGCGAACTTTTTGTTGGAAAACCTGAACCATGATCCATTGTATGTAAATCTGCGCCATATTCCACTGTAACGTCTTCATCAATAGATGATACGATTCGCCAAAATTCACGTTCTACTAGATCTGTAGGAACTAAATGAACCGGTTTTCGAAAGTAGTCCATCTTAAATTGGTCAGCCATTTGCCCAAACTGTTGTAACGTATATTCACGTTCGGCTTGCTCGAATCCAAAGGCTTCCGTAGGTTTGCTAACTTCTTCTACTACACAACGCGGACAAAGCCATTCGCCTAAAATATAAGACAATAATGATTAAAACGAAAACGTTTTAAAACGATAAGCAAACCTTTCGGTATACACGATAATGGTGGCAATAGACAGAAGGTATGATATGAATCATCGCAACCATCACATAATAACATCGATTCTTCGACATCGCCACGGTTACAAATATGGCAAATATATTTCATAAGTGGATCAACTACTGTAGAATCTGAAGTTTTTTTCTGTGTTGCATTCGAAATTACGTTTCCATTGCTTCGATTTTCCGTGTTAGCTACAGGAGCGGAAGAATTAAATGAATTCATTAAATCGCGCTTGAAGTCTTCCTTTGATTCGGTTTTAATAATTCTGTTTCCACTCAAACCACAACTGGCATTAGAGTTGGCAAAACGTTTGGAACGACGAGCATTATTTTCATTGGGAGGAGCAATTTGTTGACGAGTGGGTATTTCATGTGCTTTATAATCAGTACCATCTTCTAACTTTATTTCAGCATTAGAAGCTGCTGTGCCTGTCACAGAACCTAAAACTTTACCCGATGTGTATACCTCAAAAGGATGTAATATTCGTTCATAATGTGCTTTAAGTGTAGCTCCAACACTTTTGCTAGACGGGTACGACATGCGGTTTGCGACTTTGGCCCATTTGCGTTCCCTCGTTGTTTGTTCCATACCACCTTCTTCCTGTACAATGCGATGCAATGTATATAAATCTAGGGCTTTCCGTTCAACCATTGGTATTTTAAGTGAAGAACCTTGCAGCTCCCAAAATTTGGCAATCTGATCAAGAAAATTTAGTTTTACGCGAGTTTTGGCTTCCAATTCATTCAAACGTTGCACGCGAGGAGTAAATTTTAATTTATCTACATCTACGGCAAACGGCGGCGACCAAGACTCAGGTGGTAATATTTTGGCAATACCACATTTCTCTGCTATAGGTCGTATTTTGCTGATGTAAGCGAGGGGACTTTTAAATTCCTCTGAAGTGGGGCGAAAAACTGGACACTCAAGTGGCGTATCAAAATGAAATTCTTCTGTTTTACTCATATCGAAAGAGCTAGAGCTATGAGGTTGCAAATGAATTTTATCTTTCCGACTTGCTGTGGTCGGTTGTGGGCAACTGTTATGATATTTTTTGCTGGCGCTCGGTTTCTCGTCGGAGTTACCAGTGATGTTGCTCGTATTTAGATTCGAGTCACTAGAAGAATTAACTTTTTCCACAACGGAACCATTTTTCTTATGGCTTGATTCATTGCCACTAACGTTACCATTTGTAGAGGTTCTAGTTCGTAAACGTCTAATAGGTGTTACTGTACCATTCGTAATTGTTGAAGATGCTGAACCAGCGGGACTATTAGTGGCGCTACTGTTATTGTCAACAGTGGTTTTATTTGACATTATTCGCTCACGGTTTTCTAATAAAAAGTTAAAATATTTATTTATATATTTTAACAAACACACATCATCATTCACAATAAATTCATAATGCAAAAAATTAATATTAGTAATGACCGCTTCGTCCTCCTATTACAACATTCTACGCTCTAAGACAAAAGCTTAATTTCTTTTTACGTTAACTAGATTTTTAGCAAAACTTATATAATAAATCAAATCATATGGGACTTAGTGTTCAAAAATTGAAACTAATATAACCTCTGTTATGTTTACAAGATGACAAGCTGAAGTCGCCCTGCACCTCTCTTGGAAAAGTAAATGATAATCGGGTTTATTTCGTAAAATTCGCTAAATTTTTTGTTCATATCAAATTTTATATCACCTTTTGTGAGGCCATTGTTATAGAAAAAGCACAAAGTTTACAAATTAATATATATCCATTTCTGGATGGTGGATAAAAATTGTTTTTATTTTCTTCTTCGAAAGCAAAATTTTTTAAATCTAAATTTTGACATCCACCATTTAAAATTGAGGGTATATTAATTTCGCCATTTGCTTTTTTACACCCGCAAAGGCACACACGAACACACACACACACGCATATATATATATATATATATTGATCAGTGGGATAAAGATTTATAATCAGAAAAAAGCTGAGAGTTTTTATATATATTCACCAGGAACTTAATAAATATTGACTTGAGATTTTGTTAAAAAAAAAAAAGTTTACTGAAGCTATTTTATAGTTATTATCGTCATCGACCAAGCACCATGTTAAAATTGACTTTAAAAATACGTCCGAAAACGAACAAAGCCTCGTTTTTTCTTGCTTTATTTGCCCTAAGCTGGACTACGTGCTAACGTATTTCCAGAAATTTTTATTTAACTGTTTTCTATAGTTAAAATATTATATTCCACAATATAACAGATCTACTCAGTAATATACCGAGAATTGCAAATTCTGGAATCTATACATTTGGTGAATTGTTTGCTTTACTTGAAATTCGATCATCACAATTTCACGACAGAGTAAATTGAGAATTGCACTAGCAAAATTTTCTTACGAATAATTTCAATATTTTTCCATTTAATTTCTTTCACGTTCCAACAAATATGTGAGAATTATTATTTTCGTCAGATAACTTCACTTATTAGTTTATCATTTTTGGTTGAGGTAATTATGCAAAGCGTTTTTTTTTTTTTTTTTTTTTTTTTTTTTTTAACTTTTTGAAAGTCCTACCGGAACATGTAAGCACATTAAAATTAATGAATGGTACAAAAACTTCATATATTTTAAACTTTTTAATAAGAAATCTCTTTTTTACATGGTTGAGGATGTGCGCAAGTGCAAACAGAGAGCATTCATTTGACGCTATTTTTTTTCTAATATAATTATAAAAAAGTATAATTAAAAAGAGTTTTTAAAAAAATTATTAAAGTCATTCTAATTAAAAATCAAATAAATATTTACGTGGAAATGAGAGCTTAGTAAGAGTACATAATACATGAAACATAATCGTACGTAATTATTGAATATTTTATAAAATGAGAGTAAAAGAAGCCAGAAGCCATATTGCTAAAAACGAAACAAATTTGTCAAACGAATGACGAATAAACTGTAATGGAAAACCACGAAGTCAAAAAAAAAAAAAAAAAAGAAATACGGAATCTTTGCGAAGGGCCTGCAGCCTACCCATTTAATATGTTTCGAATACACTAAGTCCATACGGAGAATAACCGAAGCTTTTAATATCATAGCAACTAACATCGATAATAAAAAACTGAATCAAACTAAAATACCGTATACACACGAAAATTTGTGCCTATTATATTTTTCATAATTACTTTAGGCTTGTAAATCGGCTTAAGGTAGCACCGCCCATTTTTTCCTGAAAAGATAATTTGTTGGACGTGAACTCTAGTACATATATTTATATGTACACGAGAACAATAATAAAATCTCCATAAGTTTCTCTTTTTAAAAAGTACAATTGAATTCTATCTAATTAATATTTCAACAATAAGGATCTGTTTTCTAATATATATACCAAAAATATATAAAAAATTTACTTTCTTGAAATACAGGAAAATATTAAAATCAAACAACTGACCGTCAGAAACACATCACGTACATATACATTTATTTTCGCGAATACAACAGCTTTGTCGTTAATACACGCATTTATACAAATAAGGCACTCTTTATGCACTTTTTTATTCGCGAATATTTTTCCTTTTATAAAGCAGTTAAAAATTTTCACATCAATAAGTTGCTGGTAATAGATAATTATTAGATTAAGAAACAATGATTGAATTGTTGCAAAAATTAAATGTATCCACCAGCAAATCAGGTACAGTACGTTTTTGCATAATTACCAAATCTTTTAAATGCAGAAATTTAATACAAAGCGTGGATATCTATATTCACACAAGAGATCATCCATTGTTATGAACTATTATTATACCTGATATCAAGTTAATATAACTTTGGTTTTATGTACTCTTTTTTCGCTTTTTTTTTTTTTTTTGTAATTTTCACTTCTTTTTCTGCTAACGACACAAGTAACTTTATGCACTTCGCAGTATACGTCGCTGTTTAGTTTTCATATTTAAACGGTAAATCAATAGTTTACGTAGTCTTAGCAAGATCTTTCTTTTAATAAAAGTATTGTTCATTTTTCAGAAACATGTATACATATAACTTTTAGAGATCGGGGTTCATATATTCCTTAGGAAAAGTTTTACGACGTTGTCAGTATCAACCTTTCCAAACATTTGCTATCTGTCATAGCTTTTAAATCACTGCCTATTTTTGTCTATTCGATGTAAAAGATTTTTCAACGAATTTTTGCAAAGTATAAAAGCAATATTGTATTTTCTTTTGATAATATAATGTATCCTTCAATCTGAATTGTATTATTTTATTCAACGTTTCGACTTCTTTTACACGACGACACACTTCACACTCTAGTGGCGTAAATATAACGATTTACGAAAATGTGAGTATTTGTGCTACATTACCGTCGATTACTTTCAGGTTCAATAGGTACTTAATTGTCTTATGAATCGCAGTAGTTCCCAATATGTTTTTTTATTTCAGATTTTAAAAATTTATTTTACTGTGATCCGTATGATTTATATTAAGAATAGTTTACATATATTAAATTATTAAAGTCTTGGGTAATGTCAGTAAATTAGTGTAAAAATGTCATATATTCCCTTTGTTTTCATACTGATAAAATCCTACAATTTAAATAAGTTTTAAGACTTAGACAAATTAATTTCTTAATTTAAAAATCATGGACATGGATTACTCTATAAAATATACACATACCTCATATATTCATTAAAACGCATATAAATCATACCTTCTTATTATGCTGAATCCCTAGAAAGCGTATATCGTAAATTTGGATATAACTCGTAATATTGCTTAGAAGAGGAAGATTGACGTTAATTAAAGTTGTCGGTGGAGAAGTGGTAAATAAATTTAAAAATTGGGTAGCTCTGATATAGCATAAGTGAGTTTTTCCGTATTATTTGTGTAGTGTATAGCGTTGTATTTTTCGCGTAGTAAAGAAAATTATAAGTTAACTTGAGATTTTGAGCTGCTTTCTAAAGAGAACAAATAAAGCGATATATTGTTCTTAACGTTTATATTTTTCTAGGGAAATAACGTAATGAATATTTGGAATTTGGTTAATTTTAAAAATAAAACGTTCAATAGATCTTCTTAGATGAAATCTATGAAACAAAAAGCGAAAAAGGACATACAGTGCGCTCATTCGCTCCAATAATAAAAAAAAAATTAATTGAAAAAGTAAGTTTTGTTTTTATAATACGTCGTATATATATGTACATAATTTAGCAACTCATATTACTAGTGGAAGGATGTACCTACGTATTCTGGAACAGTTTGTTAAAACTTCAAGTGTACTTTTCTTAGTAGATTTATTTCTCATGGAGAATTAATAATATTTAAACTGTGTTCTCTTTAGTACTACTCGTTAAACCGGGACCTTGTAAAACTTAATATTATACATTTTTTTAAGGCAGTCCCCCGCAAAGAATAAAATGCTTAATAAATATGAATTGATATTTCATTGCAAGATGCATCTTTCTCAATCTAATTCATTTCTTTGGAGACGTATTTAGTTGTCTATTTACTACCTACACCGGATTTACTAATAACATTTTCACTTAGTTTTTCGTTATTGATGACAATAAATAACAAAGAAAAGTTACAAGTTTTCTTTAGGGAAAGTATTTGAAGGAAATATAAAATTTCCTAATCTTCAGTTCTGCGAATACAGCGTTTCTTTCCTAATTTTTTAGCTCTAGTTTTAGCCATATGGGTCATTAATATATATGATCCTGGTAATATAAAACCAAGTAAATACACCTTTAGAAACGTGGTCATATCAAATGTGAAATTATATTGATTAGGCATTTCCACTGAGAAGCGCTTGGTTTCTTCAAAGTATGGAATGTTGCGTAATATTATAATTCCTTCGCACAGTATCCCCATTGGGTAAAGCGGGATCCAAATAGTGTATCGCAACCAAGTCAAGAGAGCTAATGGTTTCTTTACAACTGCTGTCAGATAATATGGGTAACTAAAAGTGAAAAAAATTTTAATATTATATATCTTACGAGTTAGAAAAGTTGTAAATACCGAATTACTTCCACAAGAGACCATATGATGAACAAATAAAATACCACTGGCTTTGTTTGCATGCGTTCTTCGCATTCGATCATTAGGAAAAGTACAAAGTTTCTTCCGGTAACCTGCGCTAGCGGTATAAGTGGATTTCCCTTAGTGTAACCGAATAATGGGTGGAGAATTTCTAAAAATTGTAGCAATTGCACAAATTTCATAGCGTTTCCAACGTTTTCATAAGTTTTAGGTATAATGTCAGGACCATCACGATAATATAAAATAGATATTACGGACAATATATATAGGAAGCCAATGAACTGTGCAAAATTATAAAAGACCATATAAACAGTCTTTGTACTTTCTGTAAAATGTATAATAAGAATAAAATTTGCATTTTAGAAGTTTAAGATTATGGATACCTTTAATATATCCAATCTCCTCCTTTTGTAACCGCTCGTATTCTCTGTAATAATCTTTGCGAATATCTCGAGGCTTTTCATCCAAAGCATCATCTTCAGTACGCCATCTATCAAAATCGATTTTTAGCCAATGAGGTTTTTGAGGAGTAGCTACTAGACGAGGCCACCATTCTTTTCCACTTTTCTTAATAATACATTCAATTTTGCTATCGAAAATCCGGAAACTGCTTTCCTGGTAAAGTGGAAGAATACACATGATAAGTTTAGGTAGAAAATTTAATTTTTGTATTCCATTTGGCGCCATAACAATTACTAACAAATAGCAGATTAATAATAAATATAATGATGATCTTTGTTCTTTCACGTCGAACCTAATATAACATAGGTCAATTCATTGCAATAATACAGCTATGCCTCAATTATAATAATAATAAATATTCATTAAAAACATAATGTACTTCCTTCACAATATACTATTTTGTATAATTTTAAATAAAATCTGCTTACCTCGCTATTAATTAAAGCATAAAATTCTATGTAAAATTGATACTCGTTTAAGCCTCTTGCTCCATATCCTTTAGCTTTAAATTTCACTGCGCTAGGTGTAAAGTCTATATATAAGGGCTAAAAAATGTAATAATAATGACTTTAAGCATTAAGTGCAAATAATGCTTCTTCCTTACTTTAGCGTCTTTCAACTCAATTTTTAAAGTGATTTGTTCTTCCGTTTGAGCCCAATAAACAAATGGGCTCAATTGCTGGACAATCGTTTTAGATGTTGAGTAACAGTCTTGCATCATTTCTAATTTCTGTTCTCGCTCTTCCTTTTTGAGTGATACGTTTATTTTATTTCTTAAGTCCGGCATTTCTTCACAAAAACACAAATCTTTTTTAAAAGCAAAGCAATTACTAAAATTAAGGTCTTTCCAGGCCACCTATCTTTTGTATAGCAGTGTTGCCAAAACTTCGGTTATATGCGCAAAATCATGAGAGCAACTGATTTACGAAAAATTCCCAAACTTTTAGGCGATTTTAAGCCAGCCGTTCTTTTGCATTACATGGTTAAGATATATAAGATATTTTAGGAATGTAAATGATGGAACACAGAAGAGAAATTATATTATGACTGTTATTGAGGAACATATTTTTGTAAGTGGTTGGAGCCCAACGAGAAATCAGCTGTTTAGTAATAAATTAAGTTGTTTATAAATTCGCCTTCTATTTTATAATTCTATTATCTCAAATAAGAAATTTCACTTATTCATTATGTTTGATTACACTTGCAGGTTAACAAACATCAGCTTAGGCTCTCTGTTTAAGGTAAGTTACTGCAATTACTAATCGATTGAACATGTTGCAAAGTTTTGAACAACTTTTACAAGTAAATCATTAATATTATGAAATTATAAAATCAATATCTTTCCCATGATTGCTTTCTTATACTATGTAGTATTTAAAACACTACTTTGTAGAAATGACACTGCACAACTCGCCCATAGAAAATATATTCATGTTATTTATTGGCATTACAATAAAAGTTTATTTTTAAATTTTAATTGTTTTTTTTTAATATGATTAATTAATGAGCTATGTAATTTCTTATTTAAATATACGTTTTTTGGAATCGGAAAATATGAGTAGAAATGACTTTACTCTTCTCTTGACACTTTTGGTTGTTGATCTCTTATATTGAAATTTAATATTATTTCCGCCCTTGATTGTTCAATAATACCTGTTTGTAATAAAAAAATCCATTGTGGCAACCGTGATATTTACCATAGGAAACACACTAAACGAACCATTACTGTAAAAAATTTTTAACGCGTATGTACTGGGATATTATTCACTTCCATTATATTTAATTAAGCTGTGCCCCGAAAACGTTAGCTGGGAAGTTTGTCTAAATAATCGTGTGGAAAGCACTTGCTTCTCCGCACTTTTACACATATACTTACTATGTATTCAAATAGTTTCTAGCACTAACTGATTTCTAAAACCAATCCGACACTTATTAGATCTATTGGAGGCAGTCACAATAAACTGAAATATTGCGATGATGGGCGTTATTGCAATTAAATGAATTTCAAAGGGTTTAAGCTTTGGCGGGATTCGTTGCAGTTGGCCCAATAATGTTTATATTCTAGCTAAAGCTGGTACATTTTCGCTATTGGTTTCAAAGAAAAGTTATATCCTTGGGTGTAATCTTATCAAAATCTACATTCTTTATTAATTCACGTATGATTCTAAAAAAGTTTCCCCTGGATTTAAATTTAATATCCGCCTCTACCAGGCGGTGGAGGAGCACCTCTCATTATGCCTGGCGGAGGTCCTCTCATCGGCGGCGGAGCTCCTCGTCCCATTCCTCCGGACATTGGTGGAATACCACCAGGCATCATAGTGGGTGGCGGTCCGCCCATCATCGGGGCTCTAGGCACGCTCCGACCCATGGGTGTCATATGTTGCTGAGCTGGTCCACCTATACCGCGCACTGGTCCTTGCAACCCCGCCGGTACTGATGATATATTTACCGGCACCCCCCGTCCTGCTGCGCGGCTCATACCAGGACCGCTTGCAGCACCTGGTATGGGTACTCTGGGTAAGCCTTCTTCGGGCGGCGGCGGTCCCTCTACAGTTAACGAAACAATATTTTCCCCACGTAGCAAAACGAAACCCAAAACACGCTTTTCTTCTCGCTCGGGTACTTTAGCGTTCTTTGAACGAATCTTACGAAATTCTTCGCAATCGCCAAGGATGAGATTCATGTGTTTATCAAACGCTTTAAACGTCCCGATAAATGTGCGTGAATCTTGTAAAACGATACGAACCCTGTAATTTAGGTGTTGTATCATTTTATTATTTTTACCAATTGTCTGCGAAACAAGAATTAATATTGAAATTACTTTTTTCTAAAATATTATTATATGTATATAAGTGTAAAATATATACCATTTTGATAATAATTTATAATTAACCGATGTCGAAACGTATTTTCAACAATAATAAACTTTCAGTCGACTGCAGATTGCTTTTGCCGTCCGTAAAACTTGTATATATATATATATTATATGAAAATTGCCGGTGTACTAAACGTACTCAACATACAAACAGTGTTGCCAGAAAAATGTAATGCATTAAATAAATGAAATCAAGTAAAGTTTCTACATAAAACTAAATAGTTGTTTTTCATTCGGTTATTTAATAAAAAATGGAAAGAATTTAAAATTTGTTTATATTTGATGAAACCGGTTGAAATAGGAAATGAAAAAAAAATGATTATTAATATATATTGACTGAATTTCGGTTCTTTCAGTTTTTCGATATCAGCAGAGATGGTTTCAAATATTTAATCCTTTTAGGATCTTTTCAGATGCATTTTATTTCCTGCTAATTGCGATAACAGAAACATATTTTATAATTGGCCAATAAGTAAATGTTCGATTTTTTGTTATAATATGATAAATAATTCTTCTCGATAATCGCTTATTAGTTAACGTTGGTGAGTTTACGTTGCATACTCTTGCGAAAATACCCAACTATTTTTTAATTTATTGCTAAGTTCTTAAATTGGGAATGAAGAGAACAGAGGCACAATATGCGCGCTCATAGTTGACAATATTTAGAGGTAACGTCAATATCTGACGTTCAATAAATGTTTAGAGATTTTTGTTGCTAATGTTACCGTTTGTTGTATTACAGAAGTGTCACTTGTTCTTTTTAGGCTAATATTGACAAGAAATTCTTTTATGTTTATTTATTTTTTTGTAATGCAAAAAATCACAACATGCCTTCGAGGATGTAGATGTATGTACACTAATGAATTTGATTTAAATTGTTGTTGTTGTAGAACCAGATCGTATAATAATTCCGCAGTGTAAACGAGTAAGGACAATAGGAAGAACAAGTTCAGTCGTTGTTTGTTGTTCGTGCTTTCTATAGTGTTTCTATGGAATTTTACTAATTTAATTCAATGTAATTTAGTGTTGTGTTATGAAAATTTTTAAAGATTTAATATGTAGTAGCAAAGTGAGACGAAAAAAGAGAAAAAATTTTTTGAAAGTGATTTTTATCTTTAAATTTTCAATAAACGCGAAATTATAAAAAAAAAATTGTTTTCTTAAATGAAATAAAGCATAATAGAGAATCTTGAGTGAAAATTATTCACAAATGTATGTGTGCGTATACGTAACATTCCATATGCTGTGCATGGAAATAAGATTATATAGGCAAGAGTGAATGTCGAGGTACACACATTCGTATAATAATTATAATTTTTTTCCAATTTCTTTTTTTTTTTTTTTTTGCTAAGTTACACAAGGTGTTTATTCATAAACTTGCAACTATTTAACGATGCAACGATAACTTTATGCTTAATTAAAAAGCAAAGCCATGAACACAACAATTATATAAGTAGTGATGAACAAATTGCAGAAAACAATTTTGACAACACTAACAGACTGAACTCAATGTAGGTTTAGAATAACGAGTATTCCTTGTAACGAAATCAATGCTTAGTAAATTGCAGGCTATTTTGTTAGGAAAAAATAAGAAAAGTAAAAAAATTCTTAAATATTAGTGGATGTTATTTATCTTCTGATCAAAGGATAAGGGTGTGCTAATTTAGTTACTTTTTAATCCTTATGGAAATATGTCCACAGTTGCTTTGACTTAGTATAAAGAATTTTTCATACAATTTTTACTTCCCTATTGGTGTTTAGTTGTTTGTTTTTTGTATTGCCTTCAATTATAAATATTCAGCAATAAGCTGAAATTTATTAATATTTCTTTTCGGCCACGACAGCTTAAACTGGCAGCATATAAAATTGACACACATTACATACTATAGCAGATGTATTTGCCTGCGGGCGAATCGACCACCCTCTTGGAAATTCATTAGTTGAATAAATGCTGTATTGTGTTACGAAGTTACGGTAAATGTTGATTCATATTCAAGTTAATCAAGAGGTAACCAGCCACAGTTGATTTTCCGATATTTTCAAATTTACGTTTCAATACATATAGCTATGGATACATAACCATGCGTATGAATCCAAAGATTTACGAACACATAAAAAATGCAACAACAAAAAAAATAATTTTGTTTTAAAAATATTGCTCAAAATTCATTGAAAAATTTTAAAATTCAAGACAATTAAATACAACCGCAAGGATATGAAAATTCATTTTACGAGTTAAAAAATAACATTTTGTTACTTGAAAAAAATGTTAAAGTAATAACAGACCAAAATTAATTGATTTTTTCTTTGTTATTACCTTTTTTCAAAATATTGTTCCGCAAAATATTTACTATCGTTTTTCGCGTGATTTTTCGCTATAGACTCTGGCTTTTCCTAAACAAATTTTCGTAAATTTAAAATGATATTATGATCGAGGCCTTTTAAGACTAAGATTAAATTCATACGATTAATGGTTAGATTTAAGTTTATGCTATATATGGTTATTACTCCACCGCTGTATGTTGCTCCTTTTGCGCATGGCGGCGAGAAATTTTATGAAAAAGTTTCGATAATTGTTTCCTGGTCGCTTGCGCATTTTCCTTAGCTATTTATGCCCACAAGATTTTATTGTTTACAAAAATCCGATTTAATATATTTTAATTGTTACTTTATTTATAAAATTCTATTTAAAATATTGAACAGAATACAACGATGTAAGAAAAGTAAAAAAAAAATGAAAAAGTTTGATTTCTTGATTATTCATAACACAAGATCTCCCTCGATGGTATTGATGTTATTGTATACACACTCCCACTAACATTTTTATTCGAAAAAGTTAGGTTTCATAGAACTAAATAAGTGTGAAAGCATGTGTGTGTACACGTATGCGATTAGTTGCGTAGTTTTTTCATTACGCTGCCCGATTTTTAGGCCGAATTTGAGGTTTTTTTTGTGCGTATATGTCATCATTTGACATCCGAACTAATTGCTAGACTTTGCGAACAAAAGTTCTAAACTAATAATTTGTTTGCTGTAAGAATCACATTTGCCGCGAAAATGCGCGATCAAATGTTATTACCACAAATGATCTTTCATTTACTTAGACTCTAATAAAGAGCGAATTTTTTTGATTATTTTGCGAGATGTTTCCAAAACAAATTACGTGTTTTGTTCTAAACTAAAGGAGTTGTCTTACATTCTCTACGCTCTTTCATATTCTCTACGTTCTCTTACATTCTCTACGTTCTCTTAGATTCTCTACGTTGGATGGTCCATAAATCCCACAAGATGGGCCAAGAGGATGTTATTTTTGCAACTTTTTCGGTATTTTCTCTTGCAAACAAGAGGCAGCTAATTAGAATACGCCGTTACGTAAATATTTATGACAAATTGGTACAGCGTTTCACATAATCTTTAGGGATGAACTTATTGGTACATTTTTCTAGAAAAATTAATGAAACAAATTCAGTCTTATTGTACTTAAAAACAACAAATGTCACGTGTTCTATTATTCGAATAAAAGATGATTTTGCTGTCTTGGAATAAGTTTAAATTAATTAATTGTTCTTATGTGCTTATGCAATTTTTCTGGTGATTAAATAATTTCCCCGGTATCCATATTCCATATAGCTCGTTTGAAACCATCGCGTACCATCTTTTTCCAGCCGTTCATTGCTTGAAAAGTTTTAATTTTTTCGATTAATAGTTTTCATCTCCATCTAGGAACAAGTAAGTGCCTTGAGTAAACGTAAGTGAATTTGGTGAACTTTAGCACAATTTTTGAATAAGAAAAGGGAAATAAAAATAAATATAAAATACAAAATTGAAATTATGAAGTTAAAAAAAAAAGACTGGATTGATGAGAATTAAAAACAGTTAAGATGTTACGTTCGTCTTGAAGTCACGAATGAAAGTTTTTTCAAAATATTGAATAAATTTAGCGTTAATAAATTCATTAGTTTCGTTTTGGTGTTGCCAGTTTCGTTATTTTTAAACCTAATAAAGTAAAAGCACGAATACGAATAATAAAAATAATACTTCAAAGCAGGTTTATTATCTTAATTGGAAATCTGTCAAATAAGTGAAATATTTACGCTCTCTCTAAGGTTGCAAAATAATTTTTGCGACATTGTGTGTGTGGGTTTTTAAGAGATAGATGCGTAGACATGATTAAATTGATTCAAAAGCCTAATCTAATCAACTCTGCGTAGCATTATGATATTTCTTCAGAAAGGAATTAGATAATGAACATAACTTTCGATGTTTACTGTGAAGACGGACAAATAATTATTAGTTCAATTGAAAATCGTTTACTTACATTTCATTTATTTGTAGTTCTAGCGCAGATTAATTTAATCGCATATATTCTAAGTTAATTCATCCATTTTAAGCTATAGTAATAGGCCGTAATTTGTCAAAAGAGCTGCTTAGAGTCTATTATTCACTTTATAGACTCTTGAAAGTGAAATTCTAGCCGCCTTATGAGGATGTTCTTATAAAGCGAACTGCATATGGCAATTATATAAATGCGATGCAAATGTGTGCACATTGCTTATTTTAACACCCAATACAGAAGCATGGGAGCATCCTACATTTGTAGTTCTATTTGCAATATCCAGAAATATGCGTCATAGATCCTCTAAATTATGTATATTCTTGATCAGATTTCAGGTTTTCTAGAATTGATTTAGTATTGTCCGTCCGTTTGCTTTGCTTGCTATAATACGTTGAGTCCGTTAGGGGCACATAAAATTGTAACAAAGAAAATCCGAGACGCATATGTACATTCTGAATCAAAATTAACGACATGACATGTTCGTACGTCTCCTCCCATTATTATTCTCCTTATTAAACCTATTAAAGTTGGAGAAATTGAGTTAGGAAATTAATAATAGTTACATACATTGTTAAGTCAATTCCCTTCACAAACGTAAGGAAATGGTTGACTTTTCGATCGTTACGTGTACGATACTTGAAGCATTTACACAACTACGAAAATCTTTTATATGAGTTAGAGATCTTCCGTTAGATTATTATATTATATCAGATACGGATTTTCAGTTAGCTTAAATTCTTCTACATCAGATAGTGATTTGTAATTACCTCAAATACATATAAATTATGATGTTTAAAAGCGCAAAAGTTATTGTACTTAAGGAAGTACTTTGAAGGGAACCTGCTGTATATATTTTCCAAAAACAAAAAATTCAATATAAGTAAACAGTTAAGAAACCGAAATGACATGCCTAAGTATAAGTGCGTTAAGGTTTATACACTATATTGGCTTAGTGGAAGTGGATGTGGATGTACAAGATTCCGTCAAAGCGAATACAGTGCTCTTACTTGTTTTACTATTAATGTATACTTAGTGGGCTTGTGGGGTAAATTAAAAAATGTTTGCAGAATAAATACTTGATTCGTTTTCTACTTTCTTTTTTCCTTTTCTTTTTTTTTTTTCTTTTCTTAAATAAAAATTAAAAAATATGGATCAAGTTTCCATTAACAAAAATTTCAATTATTGTGCAAATAAAAATTAGAAATTTCTTTAGAACTTGAAAGCAGGAATAATATATAATATTTTACGATATCTTTGACACCTACATCTAGGTGCGGGAAAAAAAGGTTTATTTCCCTTTGGATATAAATAAAAATTATTATATAAAAATTTTATATTTCATTATTCTTGGCTAAAACGGCCCGGGATGCTCTTTTGTCCCAATAACCGTTTGTTTGTATGTATCTAATTTTGTACAGACGCGTTAATCCTTTTTATATTAATTTCATTTTTACTACTATTTACCTCAATAATTATTTAACCTTTAAGGTACTTGCTCGCACTTTTATTCATATATATTTACAAAAGCACGTTTTCGTTCATGTATTATGCTCGTAAAGCTCTCGGTAGATGGCTACCACTTGCTAGGTTCTAAGTGGTTCATTTTTACGTCTGTTCGAGTTTTCTTCTTCTTCTTCTTTTTTTTTTTCTTTCGTTTAATTTCGCGTAGGCTGAAATTTTTCTTCTTTCTCCCTTTAAGCACTTTAAGTGTCATGGTCTTGTTCATTTACATTTTTTCTTTATTTTGCACACACATACACAATTAAGTTTAAGAAGAAAACAAAATTTTTAAATTTTCTTTTGTGAGCCCATCATTCTAAGTAGTTATAGAATGTTGTGTTACGTGTTTGCAGAAGAGTTTTTACATTACATTTTTACATATGTAATTTTCAAAAGTCTTTCACTTTGAGTTGAAATTATGTAAATTGAGTCGAATCCTGCATAGAGCAAATCTTATAGATCGACATTCAATGACAATAAAAGCAAGTAAGAAAATTGTATTCGCTTTGGGGCGAATTTTGATGACCATCAAATTAAATTACCAAGTTTTTCAACTTAATGCGGGCGTGTCAATTGGATAAATTTTATTTTTTCACCTGGCCTTACGAAATACTTAGATTTATCGTAAATGTAATCTCTTTCATACTGATTTTTTACATGGACCCCGTAAAAGTTTCTAAAAAATTTCAGACTAGTATTTATAGGTATAATAGGTGGGCTGAAAAGTTCGTCGGCTGACACATAGATGGTTTTTAGTTAGCTGTCAAAAGACAGCTGTTGCACTATTAGTATGTGAGTTATAGCATTTTTAGTGAAGGAACAGCTTTGGAGTCGGTTCATCACATGCAGTCCACTCGGCTGACTGTCAATTGGACTCCAGTGTGAAATGCTGGAGCCATGTTTCATCCGTTGTCATATATCGACGCAAAAATTCGGGTTTATTACGATTGAACAGCCACAAACACTGCTTCGAATCATCAACTCGTTATTTTTGGTCGATTGTGAGCTCGCTGCGGCAGCAACTTTAAACAGAGCTTTCGCATATCCGAATATTCATTCACGATATGTCCAACACGTTCCTTTGATATCTTTAGGATGCCAGCTATCTCAATAAACTTCACTTTACTATTATCCGAAATTATTTTAAGGGCTTTTTTGATGTTTTCGTCGGTTACAGCCTCTTTGGGGCGTCCACTGAACGTCCTCGGTGCTCATTTCGCCCCGTTTAAATGTAGCAAAGCACTTCTCTACGGTTGATTTTCCTGGTGCAAAGTCCGAATAATGTTTATCAAGCCAACCCTTGGCTTCAATAGTATTTTTTTTTCGTATTTTTTTATTAACACACATTCCTTTTTATCCATTTTTTCAGACTAACAAAAGTGGCTTCACTAAAAATGCTATAACTCACATACTAATAGTGCGACAGCTGTCAAATTTATACAGGTGTCTTTTGAAGGTTGGGGCTAACTAAAAATCATATGGATTTAATACTTGTAGCGCCATCTATGTGTCAGCCTACGAACTTTTGAGCAAACCTGATATGTATATTGGTGTGAAACTCTTATACATATACATGTACGCTTTACATATTTCAGACGTGGTTGTGGTCGAATTACGCCCTTTTTTTTACTGAGAGAACATGAATTTGAAGTGGATCTGACAAAAGATGGTGCAGAGTTTCCTATACGGATAATAAATTTAATACTCGTCCTTCTTATAAGGGCGTGAGCGTGGGCGTAGGCTTGGGCACAGAACCATCAATATATCTCTTTTAAAACTTTATTCAGGAATGAGTTTCTCGACTGGCAAACGGACAGATGGACAGACAGAATTAAATCAATTCAAATGTCAACTATATATATATACATGTTATGGGGTCTCTAAGGCGCATTTCTGGGATATACATGAAGTTTCGTAGTAGTGAATATAGATAGATATCGTATTGGGTGTTCAAGTTTCGCCCCAAGGTAATTGTAATGTTTTTAATTGTTTTTGTTTTAAAATTAATTCATATGTTGAGCATATATATACAATTCCAATTGCTATTAGCCTATATCAGTCACGCAGACAGACATGGCAAAATCGAATTGGCCATCCAGGCAGACTAATTTGAAGTGGATGTAATTATATAGTTTCCACATAATTTGCTCTATAGACATAAAGAATTAATCAATGTTGTCATCAGAAAATTAGCAAAACTTTGCAATATGTACGTATTATCATCGTTATAATGCTTACAAAATTCTCTTAAATTTTTTTTCTATTTCAGCTTAGATTGTAGTCAATTAATACTATTTTTGAGCTTATTTTTTAAGACTGTTAAGGTTTGAAATACTATTTATTGTTATTCATTCATATCTTTTGCGATGTATGTATATATATGTGTGCGAGTGTGAGTGCACATTGTGCACGTTAAGTTCTTAAGTGTGTATACGCTGAACGAATCCAGGCCTACCATACAAAAGTGAATGGATTAAATTAATAAATAAAAAAAAAAAAAAATATATGAATCGCGTTTGAGTTACAGTACAGTCCCCGGTGTTCTAGAAATTGATCGTCATGACATCAGGACACGATAAGTGAAATACATCATTAAAATAATTAATTGTTAACCTAATAATCTCTCTCTTCTTATCTCTAGCAACTATAAATGAATGTTTAAAACAAAAAGTGTTTGCAATCTATGAATTAATATAACATTTGAAAAAAAAAAAAAAATTATATTTCTTTTAAGGATCGATCAATTGAGAAAAAGTGTAAAAATTCTTTTTTTTTTGGTTTGTTCTTTTTTAAATCTAGCAAAAATTAATTCATTTTGTAAATACATCTTTACAAACGTAGTTTTAGTTAGCTTTTCGAAATTTACAATAACTTCCTACTAATAGATTACTTTCTTTCTGTTATATTAAAACTTCAATCTTTATACAAAAACAAAACAAAAAAATTTCATAGATTTATTTAGATTAATACTACAATTGTAGACAATGATCAAGCACACCCGCATATATCTGTATATTTCTTATTTTTAAAACATAGTAGAGGTAATAAAATTAATACAATGATAAAATTAAAAAAAATTTCATTTACGCATCGTTAAAAGTTCTGTGGGAAACACCAGCATCATCTACGACAAATGCACTCTTACTAAATCTCTTTAACTATTTTATATTGCTCTTCTCCTAAATTTTGCCGAAAAATACACTGCGTTTTTTTTTTTTTTTTGTTTTCTTCAATAAATATCTTAACGATTAAGTCATAAATAGATGATGATAACGTTAGATAAAACAATATGTAAGAAGAAGAGTAGTCAGTCGTATGAAAACTGAATAACAACCGCTCGTATATTGATGTTAGTTTAGAAGTTTTCCTCCTTTGCTAGCGGTAGTGCTTTTGCACTATTTTTTTTTTGTTTTCTCTAACGTCTTGCGAAAGATGTACGCAGCTGCAGGGGGTGCTTCGTTGGCGTCACGCCAGGCGCGTCAACGGCAACGACAACAAAAGAAGACTCAACAACTCCAGGCGAAACTACATCCACCGAAAGGACCGGGTTTATCGGTCACTGAACATGGTGCTTCCACACCTACGCGTCAGTCGCGTCAATTTCATCAGCTACCGACCAATTACCTACGTACTCCACAGGCGCAGGTACGTAAGCTTAGCGCTAGCTACACGGCGCAATCTAAGCTTTTACTGCCAATCGAAGAGGGTGATACCCAGTCTGTATTACATATGCGTATGCATTCACATGCCCATGGACAAACTCCACATTCGCACAGCCATTCGCACGGTTCACAGCATCATCAACATTTAGCCCATTATACTGGACCATCAACAACGGTACATCATCATCATCATCATCATGGCCGGGTTTCACCGAAACTAGTACACCGTCATTCGGGTAGTAGTAGTGGCGCTAGTTTTCAACATTCCCATTTGCCGAAATCGGCAACAGCAACTATACCACTCGTTTTACAAATAGAGGCTACACCACCGAAAACACGAGACGAAATTTCCGATGCAGCAGCTGAAAAGCAACCATTAACTGCGGGAGTTGATTCGTGCGATGATGAAGAACATCATCATCCGCATCCGCATCCGCATCCGCCTATCGGTACTTTAGAGCGCAAATGTAGCGTATACCGTATGAAACGTTACGATGCCTTTGAAAATGAATCGGGCGGGGGTGTAAAACGTCAATTGAAAGAATTGCAATTTAATCAACAACATCAACAGTACGAACCATTACCTTCCGATGAGCCACATATGGTATTTAAAAGTTTTCCCAGTAGTGCTGGACGTAAAGTACAGATGTGCGCATATTGCGAAGAAGGTATTTGCGTCTGTGAACATATTGAGGTAATTAATAGCAAACATCCCCCAAAAAGCAGAGTTCGACGAAAGTCTAGAACTGTCTTCCTATCGTTCTCTTTATTATCAATTGTTTCTCTTCAAATCAACAATTCTGTGTCTCGCTTTTTACTCTCTTTTTTCAAAGTAGGGAAGTATCTCCTGAAAAAAAAATGTCATTTTAATTTATTATTCTAATAAAATAAATCACTTTTCTATTCAAATGCAAATGGGGTTTGCTAACAGTCAAACTGTTCAAGAGATACTTCCCTTCTCCACGATTTTTACATTTACTCTATATATATATATGGAGATATACATATATATATATATAGACAAGACAATGTATTTTGAAAAGCATTTTATACACCTAACTGCTCTAATACGACACATACATATGTACATACATACATATGTAAATAATTTTCATCTTTTTAAAAATATTTTTGTATTGTTTTTCTCTGTACTTTTTCAATGTCGCATGTTCGTTATCTCTAGTAACATTTTATATTGCATGTTTTTCTCATTTACAAAAATACATTTTCTTTTGCGGTCATTGAAAAAATTTACGAAATTGATAGACTTTAAGTAACGTATGAATGTATGTGAATCACTTGTCGTCTATAAGAAGAAAACAGAAAACAAAACAAAATAAAAGTAATTCTTGTCTCTTTTTTGTCTCATTATATAAAATCATATTTCAAGAATTATTTGTAACGCGTGTGTACACAAAATCTCCTACAATTTGCATGATTTCATTCCGAAAGGTGTAACCAACAAACCGATTGGGGGAAATATAACGCAACATTGTTCTTTTTTACGTTTATTATTTTAATGAGCAAATTAATGCTGTACATACATTTAGGATAATCTGTAGTTCACAAAAAAAAAACAAAAAAAAAACAAAAATAATTTCGCGCTTTAAATGGAATTATTCTTCTCTCTTAGTAGACATTGGTTCTCGCACCCGCTGAAGCCTTATGTTGCTTTATATCCTGTCTGCACAACGGACGTAGTAATGCGATTAAAATCTGTAACACTTCATAGGGATGGATGCTCTTCAGAGGTTATATTAAATTTATGAATTTTTTAAAAAATATTTTTTTTTATTGTTAAACTGGGGTTTTATGGAGTAAGTAAAGATATGACCATACATTTGATAGGCAGACATTTACAGGTAATGTTTTCCATAGTAGAGGTAGATTGTGCTCCTGTAGAAGTAACTGCATTACCTTTTTCGTGTCCAGTTCTAACTTTTTTGTGTTTTATACTTCCCTGTAGTCTCTTATATATTATTTTTATACTCATCATCACCAAATGATGAGTTTTAGTAATTTTGCCAGTTTTTTTTTTTCAGCTCAGAATGAAGCTTCTGTAGAAGTATTATGAAAAAGATCGACCGCGCACAACCGATATAGTAGAGTATTGAAGTTTAAAATTTTTGTGAACAATGCGTAGCATTAAGAAACAAATTTGGAATCTACCTAATAAGCGTATCCGTCCATCCGTCTGTCCATCTGTCTGCTTACTTATTTGTGTAATTTTCACGGTCGTCGAAATTAAGATATCCGGGTCAAGTTGGGCAAAAACATTGAAGGTTCTTGCACATAGGTTGGTATTGAAAACGGATGAAATTGAGTAAAGGACCCGCCTATAGTATAATATGAATTAAAAATGCTTTTGTTTTCAGAATATTTTACTCACTACTTATAGATCGCATAATAAAAATTTGCTCAGTATTTCATAAAAATCGACAAAATCTGAGAATATCGAAAGTTAGTTTTTTCGTTTTTTTTTTTTTACATAAAGATGGTGGGTAAAAAAGACTCGGTACAGCCGAGTGCTTTACAGTTACTCTTGAATTTAATCAGTTATTTAGATGATTTTGTTTGGAAAATTTTCAATATGTTCAGATTAAATCCAACTAATCGAAATGACTTGAAAAATGAGTTATTAAAAATTTATATAAAAAAATTATGATATTTTAAAGCACAAAGTATTTATAGTAACATAAAAATGACTCTAAGAAAAAAAGTAAGAATTGAGATAAAAGACTTTGTCCGTCTAGGTTTTGTTGCACATTTAACCAATTTTTCCGGTATATTGTTTGCGTCCTTTCACGGCTCTTCCCCTTAAAAGCTCTATTAATTCTTTTGCTATTAGTAACAAAAAATTGATTCTTTTTTTTTTCTCTCAGAACAAAAATATTACAAAACATTCAAATGCTTATAAAGACAAAAAATAAAGTCTTGGTGTAAATAAACAATAATAATAATAATAATAACAATAATAATAACAATAATAGCAATAAAACAAGACTGCGCCGTTATACATTATTATTAGTAAAATGAATGAAAATTTGAATAAAGCACAAGTATAAGCCGCAGTTGTCGTCCTTAAGGACCCAACGAATATCTGTGTGCTCTATTAAATTGCTTTGCTGAATACTTATTTACTCAGAAAACGTTTAAATGCTTACATAACGTAATGTATTTAATGTTCGAATATTTTTTTAATAGTGGACGCTTTCAGCATTTATCGTATGGCTTCTGTTATATATAAATATTATGATTATTTAATATTACTTGAAATTAATATATAAGAAATTAAAAAAAATATATATATTTTTCATCGTTAAAGTATACTACGTATATATCGTATAATATAATATAATATAGGGATGCGATAATTTTGTGATTGTGTTCATATTATAGTTTGGATAATGGGTATCGGTTTTATTATTGTAAATAAAGAAGGGAAATGTATCAACTATAAATGGATATTAGATAACTTTGAAAATTCGCAAGGAGATATGAAAAAAAAAAAATTTTTTTTTTTTAACAAGTGAATTTTTTTTTTGTGTAATAGAAGTAATTTATTTTTCGGAAGCTGTGCGTATAAAAACGTCATTAGAACGAAGATAACTTAAAATTTTATTTCGTCGACATCAGAAGAAGCGATTCGTTCGCTTTGTGTACATAATAATAATAATGGTCGCCAAGTGTTTGTGACAAGTTTCTCGCAAACTTAAGAAAAAAAAAAGAAAGAAAAAAATTATTTTCATGTTGCTAAAAACGTGATACTACTACAACTACTACTACTACTACTAAAAACAATCTCAAAATCTCTTATTAAAAAAAGTTTTTTTAACTTTAATATTAAAGTCGTAATTATATTAAAATATTAATAACACATTATACATACATACATATATAGAAAGCGTATATTCAGTTGCCTATAATTGATATTTATTTCTTGAGATAAAAATTTGCGAAAGTCCGGGTTTATGTGTCGCTTATTGTGCACGTGCGCAAAATTACGTTTGAATTGGTGGTTGCGACGACGCGGTAGACGACGCCGAAAGGGTCAATATAGACAGAAACATCATCGGTGGAAAGATTACGAGAGAGCTTAGCAACGTGATAGTACAACATATTTAACTCATATAAAGCGGCAGCAACGTGAGCAGCATACACACTCTGTGCATGATTGAATAATAGTTTTTGGGCGCTACAACCCTGCCATAACTATCCTGTAAGATTAGAATAATTTTTTTAAAAATATATATGTACATATATAAATTAATTTCTATTAACCGATACAAAACAAATACGCGTATATATAGTTTCATACTAGGCTTCAAAGAGCTTATATATGTTCCTCATTGAATTCACACGAAAACGCAAAGTAACAGGAAGAAGGCGAACCAACCATACGTAGCAGTGGTAAAGGTTTTTGGACAAGCGCCTTCGTATTTATCAAATAATCATCATAACGAAACGAAAGGCATTATATCTAACGTGCTACTCAAACTAAACATCAATTTATTTAAAGCCCTTAGTGAACAGTAATCAGTCACAAAGCCAACTAAAACACGATGCAAGCTGCATTGATGCTAAGATCGAAATCTCGGGTGGCGAGAAGAAGAAAGCTACGAAAATTAGGTGGAAGACTTGAATTGCCTAGTAATGTAGCAACCAAAGAAATAGCTCCATTTCCTCGTTATCCACCTGAGTCATGGGTAATAATTATTTTTTTTAAGCAACATCTTTTAATAACAACCAATCCAAACCAACAAAACCTAACAACAAAATAACATATTTTCTTCTACTTTTTTCCTCTTTCTGTCTGTCTCCTTTCCAGTCTACCCCCCCGCCTAACGTAATAAAAATTGAAAAACCCTGTTATACAAATTATAGCTATGCACGTTCGTACATAGACTTGAAGAAAAAATTTCTTTTCGCCTCTTGACTATATTTTAATACAAATCTCATTGATTATACCGGTCAAAAATTTTAACTTAATTTTTCGAAAAAATTTCCATAATTCCGACTTTCTAATGGAAATCAAAAATTTCCAGTAAAACAAATCAAAATATATTGGATATCCTTTCTAACCTAATCTAAGTTTTGCTTTATACGATATATTTCCTTCAGGAGATTTCGTCGCCTCTCTTTCAAACACATACTACATGATGTATTATTATTACACATATCTTTTGTTTTCTATCTCTATAAAAAAAATTTCCTTTAATGAATCAAGAGTAAAAAAATCGTCAACATTTCCTCGCCTTTTTTTTTTTTAATTTAATCTTTTTTTTTGTCAACTATCTACACTCACTCTCTCTTTCTGTATTATAATACTTATTCTAGACGTAGATATCCGTTATGTTTTTTAAACGAAAATTTTTTTCACCTTCAAACTAATTTGCTGAGTTAATCAGTACAGAGCAGCAGCAAAGTAGACTTTCGAGCACAAAACTCACTCACTTTTAATTCTATTGATTAATTATTATATATATATTTTTTTAAGTAAATTAAAAACCCAACCACCTTCCTACCAAATTAGTTGCAGATGCAGAATCGCCTTAGAGTTCTATCGTTTCATTTTTTTTTTTTTTTTTTTTGTAATTAAGCTACGTACGGTAGTTTTTTTAACTGTTACTTTTTTTATTTGTAGAAAATGAAACTCATGCAGTTCTCTCTTTGTTTATTATTCTCTGTTGTGATTTCCTTCGAATAACCGAACAACCAACCAACCAACCAACCAACCATTGATATACACAGATATCTACATATTTACACGAATTGGAATTTGAGATGATTTAATGAAATGAATACATTTTCTCGAACATGTGCAACTATTATTTAAAATGTTGCGAAAAGTTTCTCGTTCTTATAAACGTACGTATATATACACAAAGGCGTACATATACACGTACGTTTTTATATATATATATGTGTGTATACATCAGTTTTAACTGTTCATCTATCTCTCTGTCTCTCCATCTCTCACTTTCTGTCTCCATCTCTCTCTCTCTCTCTCTCTCTCTCTCTATGCCTATTTGCATATTAAAGATTATTTTACAAAATTGTTGTGTTATATAAGATAAAGGTGAAACACTATTCAATTAATAATTAGTTAACATATATTTCTATACTTCTGTGATAAACAATTTCCTCTTCACTAACTAACACTTCTCTGTTAATGCTATTGTAATTCAACTCTCTCGCTTTTCCGTAAAACTCTTCGTGCGCTCCCTCCATCCATTTTACTATAATTATTGCAATGAACTGAACTGAATTGAACCGAACAATTGTTGATGTGCGTGCGTGCATTGTTCGCGTTTAAAAAACCAACCATTCAACTCACATCGACAGTAAGTTCTGTACCGGATTATGTTTCTCGATTTTTTGTTTTTCTTTTTTTTTTGTTTTTCTTCGTTCTTGTTACTACTAACCTTCGTTAATAGATACAGTATTTATTTAATTAATTTTTTTTTTTTTGTATGAATTGAAGTTTTTTGAAGTACAGTGAAAATGCTTGTAATCTTTGTTGTATAATCTTTGTAGAAAATATCTTTGAAATTTTGAAAAGGAAAAATGAGAAAACGTATATGGCCCGACTCTTGCACTCTGTTTGCATTTCTACAAAAAAAAAAAAAAAATATTAATTAGAAATGTACTTAAATTTAAATTTATATTTATATTTACTCTTAATGTTGTGGATGTTTTCTAAAAAAAAAAAAAAAAGAAACTAAAAATTGTTCAGCTTTACATGACTAATTTGTTCAGTTTACAAATTAAGTGAGTCTGTGACTGGCAAAGGTGTGAACGGACTCCTTGCAAAGCTAACATATTGCAAAGATTTTTTATATATTTTGTTCCGATTTATTTGAGATTTTTATTATATTTTTTATTTTTAATTTTATTTATTTATTTTTTTTTTTTTTGGAACAAAACAGACATACATTGCGATTTAAACTGGTAATGTGATTATTTTACAAGCATTTTCCTTACATTAAATAACTTCAATGCTCGATACTGAAGACGAGAACTTGCCTGTTCAGCATTTAAAAATCACTTACATTCTTATCGCTTATAGAAAAAAAAAAAAATTTTCTTTTTAATAGTTCGTATGCTCGGGGTAACTAATTATAAATTGAAAATCAAAAGGTCAAAAAAAATCAAAAAAAAAAAAAAATTTCTTATCGAATTCTCTTCATACCCTCATGGTTTCTCACATCTTTTAGTTGTTACATAATATATAGTTTTTGTAATATGTATATATTCTTACATATCTTGTGTACATGTAAATATATACATTTCTGTATTCTTACTTAAAAGAAGAATATATATATACACAACGTGTATAAGTTAACAAAACAAACGAACGGTATCAAGTTTTCCTAAAAAAATTCTGTTCAGCTTGCTTGCCTCTCATTCCCGTTTTCGATCTAGGAGCTCAACTTGATTCAATATGCGAATAACTTTCCACAAAACTTGAAAATGAATCCCTAATCTACCAGCCAGCTACTAAGCAATGAAAGATATACGCAAAAATTAAACTTTAAATTGGTTCCAGAAAAAAACAAAAAAAAATCTATTAAGCATTTATAAGAACATTTGTTTTAATAACCTTTTAATTATTATTATTATTATTACTATCCATACAAGCTTTTTGTGGAAAATTCACAAGTTGAAGCAAGTGTGAATAAAGCTAACTAATTTAACTATAAACGAACAGGCCAAACTACGGTGTAGTCAACCTCTTTCTAAAGAATATCTCTGATGAAGACGACTGAGAAAACATATTCGACAGATTGCTTATAAATTCTGAAAAAAAAAAAGAAAAATGAAAAAGAAAAAGAAAAACATTTCTTCTTCTTCTTCTTAGTAAGTATTATTAATACACACACATGGATTCGAGAGATGTGTGTTATGCGGAAATATCGTTAGAAATGTATACGATCGTGTGTGTGATTAAATAGAAACTTTTCATATAAACTCTTCATCTTTCAGCATTTTTTGGTAAGTTTGTTAAATTCTTTTATTGAATTATGTTCAATACCGGCCACGTTTAATTAACACATAATGGTTAGTTAACGTTAGTCATATACGTTACATATACACACATAGTATATACAACATTTTAGCGAATTGAAATCATCGTAAATTAAATATCAAATAAAAATTATTTATATTAGACTTACATTTAAAAGATCTTTTGTAAACCTGTAGATTTATCATTCTTGTTCTATATAAAATAACCCAAAATAAGTCAGCGTCTCTGAAGTGTGAAATACTTCTATACAAATAAGGAGTCAATATATATATGTAGGCAGTGCCAGTTTTGACACACTAAAAAGTAAACACTTATGAAATACTAGAGTAAAAATTTTGAAAAAAATCAAAAATTTTTAAGCTAAAGAACAGATATGTTTCTTATCAAGAATTTTTGAGAGAAATTGGTTGAATCATGGAAACTTTACAGATATATTCTATGTAATTATTATTCGATTTAAATAATAATAATGCCTCAGTCTATGTATAATTCCGTGTACAAATTTCGACGAATCTTTCTTACAGTAAAAGATATAATCATTGAAGTATTGATGTACGTTTTGAACATATGAATGAAAGGAAAGACGTTTACTTTCGAGGCATTTTAATTCTTGTTTAATAATTCCCAGGAATAAGTAAGAAAAAGCCATTTTATTTGCTTACAGAATTTGATGTGATCAATAATACAATTACCTTGAAGCTATTCTCACATTTCCATGTCCTCTTTATAGAAAGATTTGATAAAATTCCTCAGAATACGTTCCAGCTACTGTAGTGTAAACACTTTTTTCCTGTAGCATTTTTTTCGAGATTTGGCACTTTCAACAATAAAATGGTTCTTTTTTTTTATTAGAAGAGGCATCTAATTTCTTAGATCCTGGAATTATTGATTAATGTGTCGAAGACAAGCGTTCTAGATGACGCCATAAAAGAAATTGTTTTGTCAGAAATAAAATGCGTAATTTCGATTCCTAAGATATTTTTCTTTTCGTAATCTGATTGGCATTTGACGAATACACAAGTCAGTCAAGAAGTTCATACGAAGTAATCAAAATTTTTCGGGACTTGAAGTGAAGAAACATTCTTTTTTAGAATGATTAAAGTGACATGGTAATAAAACATAAAAACAAATCGTGTTTGTAGACTTTCCAGACTAAAATAATTGAAGAACACAAGGTATTGTTTATCTAATTATTAAAATACGATAGATGAAATGAGTTAATTAGAACCACAAAGAGGAATAGTAAAAAAAACATAAAGAATCCAGTAGATTACTCGGAAAGTCATTTAATATTTTGTAATCGCAATAGAAGGCAATTTTCTAACAATGTATAAATATTTTTATAATTCGATAAATTCTATCTTTAAATGCTGTTCAGCAGTCACTTTATCAACTAGTAACTTCGTTTTACCGCCATTAGCTTCAAATGGCTTCCCAGACACACACTAAAGTTGCCGGATAGAAATTTTACTGTCACTTTTGGCACTGGAGTATTCTCTATACATTTTCCCTATATATATCGGATAATTTTTTCTTTCTTGATCATAATTTTTACGTTTACAATCGTCGAAAATGTTATACCACCAACTAAAAAATTCTACATAGAATCAAATGAACCTAATCACAAGCAAGCCTTACTATATCAACTGTGTCAAAAGATGTAATGATTATGCCGGTTAAGTGTGAAGTTGGCTGCGAGTTGGCTCTATTGAAAAAAGAAAATAGAATGACTTTTCGAACAAAGAGCAATAGGATACGGATTTATTCGCTTGGCCACGAAATTATGCATAGACTTCCCTAATATCACATATAACATGCAATATATGTGTTCTCTTTAATATATGTACACAGTTTCGTACAGCTTGGACTGATTAGGCAAACAAAAAATCCTAGATTTGATTAACTATTGAAATGCCATTAGTTGAACTTCAGAACCTTTAAAACTAATATATTATTCTTGTTATATGTGATGTGTGTCTTCTTTCTTTTTTAGGGTGAAAAAAAAATTCGAAAAAGATTCATAGTTTTAAACAGTAATTTAGTTAATGTTTTACTTTCATTTCGAATTCTAGCACAAAGGAAAAACGTTTACGTTACGGTCTTTATAAAAAGACGTGCTTCAAAAAAAAAAAAAAAAAAAAAACCAAAAAAAAATACAACGTTTTTTTATCATAGAACAATTAATTTTATATACATTTTCCACTAGGAATTTAAGTTTTGCGATATTAATCACCATTACCGTCATCGTTGGCCATGATCACCAGTCTTCTATGTCAAATTAGGTACTACTTGCAATTTTCATATCACATGCCTATCTTACGAATTCTTATGAATTCTTAACTGTAATGTAAATTTTTCTCCCCGTCACCTTTTATAATAGCATAGTAATTGTGCGTCTAAATCTATGTGTGTGTGTGTTTGGCGATAGGTGGAAAGCATTGAGAGCCTACGTGTGCGTGTAATTATGTGCACCTCTTTTTTTTACGAATAAATATTATTACGATATGCAATACGAAAATAATTATTGATTTGGATAATGAATAAAAGTAAATTTCATTTAAGCACACACACGCACACATAGGCTCTATGCCAACCGATTTATCATCGTTTTTCATTTCTCTATAAACGTAACTTTAATGAATGCATGACAGTTATGCATAATTAAAAATTTTATTTCATGAAATAGTACTACAATCGGAATTTGAATATCTCTCCTTGCATGTAAATAAAGCAAAAAATAAATAAATAAAAACTATAGTAAAACACGTATATTATATTAGTAAAAAAAAAAAAAACTAAAAAAACTAAAAACTAATTCAATTACATAAATATTTTTTTAATTAAAGATGTGCCCTATTTTTCAATTCTTTCATTGTCTACCTGAAATTTATTTAAAAAAATTATTTATGAAATTTCATGCATATTAATTGTTGTCTGTCTGTGCGAAGTATTGTGTGTATAAAAATAAGATATTATCGCACGTATATTTCTCTTATTAGTGTGTTCGAGATGTGTACAGAAAACTAGCATTTGAAAATTTCCATTAGATCACTCATTGTTCGAGTGCTTACAATATACTTGATATTGAGCAACTTTTAAGGACTTACTTGCAATATGTTGTTGTTAGGAAAAAAATGCATCATGATAATAATAATAATAATAATAATATGTATGTTACAGTATCTAACCTCGGTTTTCTCTCGGCAATAAACAAACGAAAATAAGTGCCAGTAGTCAACTACACATACATACATAACAAACTTGTTTTGGTCGATGGGACTTGAAAGTGCATTGTAAGGAAATCTTTCATCATCAAGTCCATTGCTTCATAAGCAATCTGTTCTCTGTCGTAAAACAAGACCTGAACTCGAGTGCAATTGTATTTAAAATATTTCTATGCCTTTTATTGCGTATCAAGAAAAAAAAACATATTTTTCCTTTAACCTTATGTTTCTCTGTTTTTTATTTATTATTGAATGCTCGGCTCGCTCGTTCCTTTAAAGGCTTAAACTTTGAACTCTTTTGAAGTCTAATTGGCACTTAGTGAATAACATTATATTCACAAATATAGGCATCAGCAAGAAATTGCCGGAAAGTGAATCGCGCGTTATGCTTACAAGTAATAATGACCGCCTAAGGTGAACCAAAATTACGTAATATCATGTGGTTGCTTAAAAAAATTTCCTCACACATATATTGAAACGTTGCGGACCACACATTTTATAGCTGACAACATCGACTGGCAGGTATATGTTTACCGATACAACTCTATCAGATAAGCTAGATATCAGATCATTTATCTCTCGCTGAGAATCACTTGTTTCCTTCTTCTGACCCATATAACAATCTTACTGTCTTCAGCGCTTTCATCACCCTCAAAATTGCTTTCCATTTTCCAAACTCGATTTTCTTTAAAACCTTTTAATCATTAACTAACTCCGCTTAAGCAAAGTTCGCGAAACATTTCGAGAACAACACATGCTACGTCCCACTCTATACTATACTTGCTAAATTGTCATTCTCGAGTTTTCTGACGTAGTTTTCGTTAATCCCTTTACTTTTTTCACTTAGCAGAAATTTTCGCCAATCTTTATGTTAATTGTAAGTAGCAAGGGGCGTCTTCATTTTATCACAACGGCGGGTGAGAGTATAAAATTCCTTTAGATAAAATCGGCCAGTTTTCATGCAGATTTCTTGTAACAATATTTTCGTCATGTCTTAATATTTCCGATAAAACGACTGTAAATATTTCTATAACATTTCGCACTTTTTCGCTATCCGTATTTAAAATTCTAAATAATTAATTCGCAGAAGAAATTATCAAAAAACGCCCTTCACTGTTATTTATGAACTGTGCGATATGTAGTCAACGACCTTTAACGATACAATATGAAGGACGAGACATCTCATCACCGGCCCCTAACGACGAAATAGGAGAGACGAGATATCTCGCCAACAGCTTTTAACGGCGAAATAGGAAAGACGAGATATCTCGCCATCCATCCGCAATACGATGCTGAAAAAAAGTAAAATATTGATAAGATGTTTCAAATCATTTAACGAAGGAAAAGTTTGCGCTCTTTACATAGTGATTTTACCTTCTCTCTCTCTCTAAATGCTTTCCTCTCATATTTATTTACAATACTCTATTTGTCATATGGTTTTTTTACAATGTACATTATTTGTCATATGATGTCAAGGAGGGAAAAAAAGGGAAAAAAGAAGAAGATAAAAAGTAGCATCCCTCGCTATATATATTTTGTACAAATGTTTGCAAAAACTTTTATAAAATGAACATCTTTTTAAACAACATACACACATTGATACTTTATAAATTATTTGTATCTATATAAATTAGCCCGGCGAGACAAGGACTCTTGAGAAATACTATGAATGCTCGGCCATTTGATTATTTCAACCATCGCTATAATGATCAGAAAGCAAAACCAATTCTTTTTTAAATGTCACGCAAACGAAATATGACACTCAAATAAAATTCTTTGGCTCGGCGGAAGAGTTTCATAACGCACAAGACCGCGATAATTTAAGAAAACTGTTAACATCACTTTGACTTTTCGGCGATTTTGACGCGATTGTTTCAGTCTTAGGTTTTGGCCTTTCGAACTATATTCGCTCGATTAATCGGTTTTTTTTTTCTTATGCAAAAATCCCGCTCTCATCTCCAATAATAATGCGTTTTATGAGCGATAGAATAAGTTGTCAGGAATCATCTCACATCACACATTTTAAAAATTTACCAAAAATACTAATGACGTTTACGATGAGAAATATGGAACAGATACCAAGTTAGAAATAAAAATTATTTTTAACATTCGATATTCTTGTCTAATTTAACTTGAATATTAGATTTGGTGTTTATTTACAGCATTACGCCGTTGACACAATGAAGCCGCGCTTACATTCCCAAACCGTGACGGACGAAAAAAATGGAAAAAAATCTACGGCTTTGTTGTATTTGTTTACATATGTTGGATTCTGTGGGAATATAAGCGCGGCCGCATTATGTTTTCAGCCTTATCTCTCTGTACGGAATTATAGATAAAATTCTTATCTATAAGATAATCTAAAATTTTTTTTTATCAGATTAATGGAAATTTTCAATTAACTCCAAGAGAGAATTACCTACGATGACAATTATTTAGTTCAATAATTTGTTGATACTGGTTAGAGAAAGCAGCCCATTGAAAAACTGTAAAACTGTTCATAGGTTCTTATGCTATGTTTGCTGTTTGCTGTTTGCTAGTTGAAGCTAAAGCTTTTATTATTGTTACCACTCTGTAAACACTCGGCTTAATCGCATGCTTCATGTAGACCTTAAAAGCACTTGAGTACCTTTTTTTCTTACAATGACATATAAAAAGCTTATAATTTATAATTTGAAACTATTCTGCCTAAAAGAACCGGATAAATCTCGTTCTCTAATTTTGATTTTTTTTTCTTGTTCGCTTTTTTCACGCTGTACATTGTTACAAAGTTATACTTTAACTTTAAGGATCTCCATGCACACTTAAATCTATATTAATATATATATATATACATTTTTTAAATATATACATATTTATGTATATATATAACGTATTTTTTTTTTGTTTGTTTTAATAAATAACTTATGTATATTTTTGGTATTTAATGTGTACTGTATATCCATTTGTTTTTTGCTTTGAATTTTGAATTTTGGAAACTTTATAAGATACATACGCACATTAAATATTTTATATGTGTATTAATAAGAAATATACTTCCGTGCGTGCATATATATGGGTATGTATGTGCGTATGTATAATACTAGTAAAGTTGGCTAACAATATACGTTTTCGTTCATTATATAGTACGTATTTCCTTTTTTGTTTTTTTTACAATAATTTGTTGAGATGTTGTAATTTGTTTAAATTTTATTAAGAAAAATATTATTTGTTTAAATAGCTGGAATTTGTATTCTTAAAAACTTAATAATAATTTCATTTTATTTATTTTGCATCTGTATAATGTTCATCTTGGAAATTAGTGTGCCCAGGGTCGAGCTGCTTGGTTAGAACGTGGACGACGATGTAGCGTTCAGGAGGCTCAACAGCAAACTGCTAGTAGTAAACGCTGGGTAAAGAGAAATCGGGTAACCCTTTGACTTTTAATAGAAGCCAGATTAAGAGTTTCTTTCATATAGATACAAGATGCATCTCTAGGTGGCTCTTCTGACGATGAAGATCTTTTAGGTGTTCTTCGTGGACCTAGTACGTTTGCCAACGCTTTCCTATATGCTGGCTTGGGTACAATAGCACTCGGATTGGTAATCGCTTTCGTTGGCACTGGCGAGAAAGGCTTTAAAACTGTAGAATTACGTCTTATTGGACCCTCTTTAATAGGTTTTGCTTAATTAATTAGCAAACAATTTCTTTACTTTTATCATTATTTCCGAATTGTTTGTAGGTCTTGGCTTTATTTGTTGTATGTTACGCATCCTTTTCTGCATTTGTCCTTCGCATTGCTTGTCGTCAAACAAAAATTCCCGTCAAAAGAATATCAACAAAATAGATGCAGATCACACGACATCACTCTTGCATGGAGAGAGTAAACGAGTGTCCATTGCACGTGGACCTAACCAACAGGTTAGAAAAAAAAACCATTCGCTTAATTTTGCTGATTACATTACATTATCTATCCTCTTGCAGGCCCGTTATCCTTTCACACATAAACGCTCCAACACAAAAATGATTAATGAAGGCATGGAAGCTTTGCGCCAAATTGCAACGACATCTTTATTTATGCAAAATGAACAAAAGCCATTAACCAATCGGATAGTTCCTATAATAAAAGAGCCAGAGAACACAAACGGTAAAAAAAGTTTGCTTTTCATTCTATTTATTTAAATCAAAGATGAGCTAAAAATTGAAATAGATACTCCATTGGAAATGAAGAAGTTGAATGCTTTAGAAAGCAAGGAAGACCAAACGCAGGCAAGTGAAGCGGACGATATTGTTCGGGAGTTGCGTGTAGTGGACGATCAACTGCAAAGGGAGTCGGACGTTTCATATACTTCACAAACCGCAAACTCAACAGTAACGATGAATACTGATAACAAGCGAATAGGAGATATGTCTGAGAATAACAACAACAATAACAACAGTAAACTGTTACGGCAACGTGTATCAATTAACCAAACGAAATTACCCGAGAAAGTGTTATCACAAATATCTCCGCCTCCTATCTCAAAAGACGAAACCTCTTCGGAATGTAGATATCAAATGGAAACGTCGTTAATGTACTTGAAAAATCTAAAATTAGACAACGGAGTTCGCCCCCCATTTCCTGAAAATATTGTACAAACCGGCACGCTAATGCACTCATCCCTTACTCCCATACATAACACATTAAGAAACCAAACAACAAAGTCTGCTAGTAGTACAGCTACCTACGCTGCTGCTTTATCAGCAGTAAATTCAAATCGCGAACGTAATGATACTTTAATAAGGGGACCGCTGGGCATGCCAATGCATATTTTAACTGCTACAACTTCTACCAATGCCCAAACAAGTCCGGCTTCAATTTTGAAATACACAACAAACTCTCTTATACCTGCTCCACCGCCACCAATAGCTCAATGTTCATTAAGTGTCTGCCCCTTGAGAACTAGTTCAACAAATGAAAACATACCAGGACAAGTAACAGATGTGACCAAACCAGTAAATCTTGTCTCCGGGCCAGCCTTAACATTGGCAACACAAGCAAGTAGTATAACGTTTCAAACAACTTCCACTGCAGCTACAACTGCAACGTTCTCGGATAATTTATCTTCGAGAAGCATTCAGTTAAATATTTTTAACGGTTCAACTCCTTTAACGGCGCAAGCACTTAAATGTGAACCAGAACTTTTACTTAGTCCAGCGAAACTTGGTCAATAAATATTATAAGATATTTTTTCCAATGAAATTATTATTTATTTACAAATGCTTCAGTGTCATATCACAGGCTTACTTATTAGTAACTCCATATGATCTCAGCATAAATTAATTAATTTTGCGAAATGCAAAAAAATGAAAGTAAATAAAAAAAATATGAAAACAAAAATAAAAATTGTTTTTAATTTTTCTTCTTGATTTTTTTTTTTTTTTTTTTTTCATTACAATCCCATGAGGAAATTTAATGTTTACCTTTTCTATATATAATATTATATGTGCAATTTGTAAATAAATTACAAAATGTGAAAGTTAACCTGCAACTTATCATAACTTTTTATGTAATTGTAGGAAATAAAAAATTAAATTCGCAGATTAAAGTAACGAATTTTATATTTTGTAACAATAATTATGTTAAATTTTTACATACTTGCCAGATCAGGGGATCAGAAATGATCTTTCTAAACAGTAAGAGCTATAATTAATATAAAAATTTTCGGAATATTTCTACTTGTAAATGCGATTATTGTGCAGGAATTCTTATAATAATTTTATTGAAAGTAAAAAAAAAATATCAATAATAATCTAAACAACATGTTTCAAATTTGTTTTAACTTTCGCACGAAACAACGCTTCCTCTCAATATCGCAAAAGTATCCTTTTAAAACACCAGGAGGTTTGAGTCCAAAATATCGAGAAAGTTTTACAGGAATTTTCAATTCGTTTGCGATATATAAACAGTAGTCAATCGTACATACGCGTTCTTTTGATGTTCCTAGCAGCAATAGATTTTTTAACGTCTTCGCCAAGAAAGGACTTGTTGAAATTGGGAAGTTTGTGGATGAGGTTAGCTTTCAACTCATAAAGCCTATTTTTCAAATCTGAGAGACCGGTCTCAGCTATAATACTTTTGACGAGCGTTGTCCGAAAAGCATAGGTACTCTAATAGCTTGATGATAGATCGGTTTGTATAAACCGTCAGTGTAGAGTTTGCGTTTTGGGAAACGCATAGCTGCTTACAGTTCAGTGTAAAATGATTATATGGAATTATACAATGTCTTAAACAACTTATGGTATTTGGGTTTGAGTAATTGTCTAAGGATAAATTAACAGATTTATTTTTTGATTTGCAATGCTCATAAATAAACACAAATGTTCCACTCATATATATGTACATAGTGTTTTTGTATAATGTGCTGGTTCACATGAGAAAAGGTAGTCATCCTTGCTAAGCAAATATGGAGCGCATATAAAATCATATTAGAAAATTAGTTAGTTAGCAAATTAGTACTGGTTCTTGTCAAAGATTAGTTTCTACAAACAAAACCTCTCTATATACATAACCAATGTTGCATTACACATGACAAAAACTTACGGTATGTTGGTCACGAGATATTTCAACGAAATTTAGTATACTAAGATGTTTTATGAAAAAACAAACACGTATTCTTCGTTTACATCTGCATGCCTCTCTCTTAAATTCTTTACTTACTCTAGACTCTCTGTTTTAGTATTTGTTCGACCAACATTGCAATAAACGCGTTCGTGACATCTGATATTATTTAATATTTACTAACTCGTAATAACGTAAAATATTAGAAGACATATCGTGATAAGAATCCGATAAGACTGATAACAGAGATAAGAAACAGATGTTCCAGCTGAACAATTTTGAAATTAATAAAGAAATAAGGATTTTCAAACTAATGGTCCATTTTATAAAGTTAAAAACAACACCAAAGTTATTATTAATTTAAGACTTCAAAATATACTCTGTCATCGCATATGCGTACGTGCGTAGCTTACATAGACAACATGTCACACAAAATTTTGTAGCTTTGCTCGTTTCGGTTTTATTCGTTATTCCAATTTTTTTCTTAGCATTGGTAAACACACAAAAAGCCTTCATTTAGTTTCTAACCTTTTTGTTGCTGAAATGTTGATAACGAAATATTTCAACTTGTATATATTGGGTTGATAATTAAATAAGTGCCGTTTTTACTTATAGGTGTTTCTCATTCCCATTTTTATAATATCCGTAAAAATGATGATCTTCTTCATCTTATATATGTCAGCTGCCATCCTTAGTTAGCTTTACAAGTTCATTTCGTGGATATTTTGTTAAAGTTTTACTTTTAAACTCAACATTAATATGGAGTCCAAGCGCAAATATTTCCGCCATATTATGCTTTATTATTATCTTAAAGGAAAGAACACAATGCAAGCCGCCAAAAAGTTATGTGATGTGTATGATGATGAAACCTTTAAAAAAAAGGCAATGGCGAAATTGGTTTGAAAAATTCTGTTCTGGAAATTTTTCCCTTAAAGATGACCAACGTGCAGATCGACCAGTTGAGCTTAATAAGGACGAAATCAAAACCATTATCGAAGCAGATCGTCATATAACTACACGGTAGATTGCAGAGAAGTTAAATGTTTCACATATAGGCATTGGAAAGCATTTAAAACGTGTCGGTTTCGTTAAGAAGCTGGATATTTGGGTTCCGCACAATTTGAAAGACATTCATCTGACAAAGCGCATTAGCGCTTGCGAATTATTACTTAAACGCAATAAATTCGATCCGTTTTTGAAATGAATCACCACTGGAGACGAAAAGTGGATTGTGTACAACAATATCAATCGAAAACGATCGTGATGCAAGCCTAATGAATCATTGCAAACCACTTCACAAACTCACATATCCAACAAAAGAAGATTTTGCTGTCAATTTGGTGGAATTGGAAAGCTCCGCTATATTTTGAGTTGCTTCCAAGGAACCAAACCAAAGGTCTACTGTCGGCAATTGGACAAATTGAATGCAGCGGTCAAGGAAAAGTGATCAGAATTGGTCAATCCTAAAGGTGTCATTTTCCACCACGACAAAATGTTTTTTGATCACTCGGCGAAAATTTATAGATCTTGGTTGAGTCCTGATCATGCACCATCGGATTACCACTTATTTCGATCCCTGAGCAACTACTCACTTTGTGATAAAATTTTCAACGATGATGACGTTGTAAAATCTCTCTTAATTCAGTTTTTGACCGAAAAGGATCAGACTTTCTACGAGCATGGAATTGTCAAGTTGTCAGAAAGATGGCAAAAGGTCATCGAACAAAATGGAAAATACATTATAGATTAAACTTCATTCCAAGTGAAAAGAAAACCTTTTATTTTATTGAAGAAATCAGCACTTATTTAGTTACCAACCCAATATAATATAAGTTTTCGATGTATTTGATGAACACACAAATATAAAATTTTTACTTATCATGAAAGATATTGTAGCTCAATACATACATTTTTGATGACTATCTAAATCCGCAAATAAAACGACTTGATCCATCTAAATTTACGTCGCTTATAAACTATCAAATCGTTTTAATAAAATTAAATATTTTGTTGATATTATGTTTTACAGTAGGTGTTCGTTATTTCCCTAATTAAATTTTGGCCCTTATCTTAAGCAAATCGTGGAAGAAGAGAAAAAATTTTTTAGTATTTGCACACCATCCCATCATGTTGAATGTCATTTGTGATTGCTTTAACTATAACTCTAGAATTTTCGAGATGTCTGGGCAGCAATTGGAACCAAATAATCTTCGCATACTTCATTTGTATTCAGTTTTACATCATTAAGAGAATTCGGTATATCAAAACTTGTTTCAAAACTTCTTAGTCTTGTCCTCCTCATTTTTGCCACATCTTTAAACATTTGTATGATCTTGCATAGTACTGATGGAAAATATTAAGGTTATCGAACTCTCTGAGACTAGAAAGAAATTATTAAATTTATTTCGTCCAAACAATGGTTTCGGAATAATTAATGAAACATATTTTATCTTCAATGAAGAAGATAATTGCTCACCCCCTTGCTAAATTATTTCTTATTTTTATTATTAGCAGATGTGAGCCTTTTGAAAATAAAAACAAAAGATGTCAGTATCAAAATAAATATAGCATGTAAGCCTTTTTTGCTTATTTTAATTTTTGCTTGGCTTTGTACATTTATACAAATATGTGGTGATAGGCCATCTGGGGAAGCAGCCATACAAAGTAAATGATAACGCGCCTAGTGCAATACCTCAGCGGTGGAGTGGCAAATTACACACAATTATAATTATGCACAATTATATATGTTTTATTTTCTTTATAAGAAACCCAGTTTCTAATCAAGTTGGCGTTATTAATTTAAAAAGCTTTTGTACATTAATAAAATGACGGGATCAAAATGTCCTACATTGGGCTTAATTGAAAGCACGTTTTCATTGGCGAATGTGCAATAGTATCGCAAATTCTATTGATTCATATAATAAATAATTCAAATAATAAATAATTGTAGTTTTCCTTTTATTAAATTTATTTTAATTTTATTTTTAATAGAAAAGAGTAAGAAGAACACCATAGCTCTTAGAATAATAACTCGCTTCAATTTTTCCTTTTGATCATTCATTGAGCCCAGTTTTTGACCAGCTTTTTTTGGGTTTTCTTTCGAATAATCATATCAAGTATTTTTCATACCAAAGAATTCTCCGTTTTCAAGGTTTCCGATACGCATAGCAAAAAGTGACGTTTTGATTGATAACGGCCTGGATATCTTAGGCCGCAATAGATGTATATTTCATTTAATTATTTATTTACTTATTTATTTTTGTTTATTTATTTATCTATAATTTTGTTTAAATTTCATAAAATTTGTAACTAAATAAGTTTCTAAGTTTTTGTTGTGATTTTCAAATCTTAGAACAAATTTTATTTTCATCAAATTTGAAAAAACTAAAAAACAAATTAAACCAAAATAAGAAATAAAAAAATTAAAAAATGTGTTTATTTAAAAATAAATAAATGTAGTGATCATCATTAATATTTAGGTATACAAAATAAATGCGAAAAATTTGGATCGAGTGAGACCATTTTTTTGAACAACTCCTCACATAACCTTTCTTATAAAAAGTTAGTCCTTATATGGTAAAAAGATATAATTTTTAATATTTTACGATACAAATATATCGCTAATAGGAATTTCATAAAAAAATGAACGGTGCTAGATTTGAACCAGACTATTTTTTCGACAACACCGTAATATATCTATAATCTTTCTTCTTACGAAAGTTTCTTACGAAAGTAAGTGAAGATTTGCGTAGGGTATTTAATAGTCGGTTTTGGCCGGTTATAGTTAATCACAAACTAATTATTAAAAGTAGATATATTTACTTTTCATGAGAAAGATTATATGGGAGATAGTAGTCCAAAAAATGATTGCGATCTAAATTTAAAATTTTGTTAAAAAAAAAATTTAACCAATACATGATCTTCAAAACAAAGAAATTGTTATTTTAGTACCGGCTATTGTTTGCTCTAACGAATCATTGAATACTGAAGTTCGAAATTTACAATCTTGCAACGACAAAAACAAGAATGAAGTTTTATTAAAGTTTTATGCTGAAACTGCCGAACTCAAAATTACGGGTGTTTGGCACGATATTCATAGAGTTTGATGCTCTGAATGTGAATCTTCGAATTGTGGAAATGTTTTAGTGTTCACAAAGTACATGTGGTGCAATGAGATGGGAAATAGGAAGAAATCCTTTTTTTTTAAGTATGAATGAACAAAGAACGAAAGGTTATCATTATTAGAAGAAAGGAAAACAAACTTCACTTTTGAAATTTGCAATAAATAAAACCAGCGTTTAATTTTATTTATATTTCTTTATAGTCTTTATTTTTTTTTTCAATACAGTTTGTGTCGCCATGTTAACAAGAGAAAAATAGAAAATTTAGGATGAATTTATTCGTATATGAGTAGCCAGCAGCAATAAGTATCGTTACCCATAATATGGCTAAAAGGTTTAATATATCGACATTTAGAGTTACTGGCCTTGTAATAAAAAAGTATATATATATATATAAAGTATAGGACTAAAATAAATATAATATATAAACGAAACAGTTCAATTAAGAATCTATATGAAATAAAATGCAGCTTTCCTTTTCTGTTTTGGAGACATATGGTGGAACGGACATAAATGAATACTAAATTTTACGGACAAAATGAGGATGTCGAAAATAGTAATCATGGAGATTTGAATATGAGGATGTTGAACTCCTTTTATTTATGACAGATATTTAGCCATTTCGGATGCACAGAGTCTCATGGAGATTGGTCTTAACTGCTTGAAGAGCTTCTGTAGAACGAGGATGTAAGCTGGGACGATTTCGCATACAAATTAAGGGAGTGCGGTTATTAACAACAGCTTCCATTTTTTTAGAATTCGAAATCCTTAATTTTGTTGTAAGCGGAGAGACGTTTTCGTTGTCTTCATAAATTTGACGAATTAAACGCTTCGCCTTTGGTTTTAAACTTCTGTGATGAGTTTGTCTATCGCCATTCATGCTAATTGGGACCTTATTAGCGGAAGAGTTTGGTAGAACTTTAACGATATTTTCCTCAGTCTCCTTATCTCCTTGAGCAATAGAGCATTCCGTGCTTTCATTTTCACTTTTATGTAAATTGATTGATAAAGCTTCCAAAAAGTTTTCAATCAAATCATCTTCATTTCTTCCCACCCGTTCATCATTAAAGATGATGGGTGTACGTTCGACACCGAAAGAAGGCGAACGAGGATCATTTTCATCGATACGAACATGACCACCTATGCTATGAAAATCATTTGAAACGATGTTTTTTGAATCACTACCAGCAAGACTTTCGTTGAGCAATTTTTCATTAAATTCAGTTCCTGCACCTGCGATATATAAGTTGTCGTCAGTTTGCGATTCAGACATTAGTTTCGTTTCCTTTTGATGTTCCAAATTAGCAAACGTATCGTTCAAATCAAAACTTTTTTCTGGCGAGTACTCCAAAACCAGAGGTGTACGATTAAAACGTGTGCTAGGTGATCGTGGATCGGTATTATAAGCAAAACCTAAAATACGCTGGCGAAATACGCTCATACCACTTTCTGGGGCAGAATTTTTTTCTAACGAATCGTTTGAAGACTACAAAAACATAGAAAGAAAATAAAAAGCACAATGTTAAACAACTTTTAGCATCACTTATTTTTATGTATAAAAATGTGTGAATGATACCGCAGTAGCTTGACGTTCAAAAAAGTTTATGATTGTAAATATGCTCATTAAAAAAGGAAACCTTATTGCTGCTTTCAAAGACCGCATTAAACTCAAATGGAGAAATTTTAGCGCGGGCGCGAAGTTTTGCCTTGAAATGATTTACAATATGCTATTCTTATTAAACTTACACTGACTTTCATCTTGGAAGTGCATTGTCGATCAGTTGCTTCTGCTGTTCTTAACGTTGATGTATCGACTTTAGAATTTTTCGTTCCCATAACTTTAATGCTGCAATTCCAAATTACAAATGTGAGATTTTAATTCAAAATTGATGATAAAGCAACGTTGCCATACGGGGTTTAGATTCCGTATTCCCATGAAATTAAAAAGCTGAAAAATTATTTAATCGCTAAAAGCAGAGGTAACTTAATTGATTCTAAATTAATTATTATATTTGCTATAAATGGTATAAGAAAGTTTTTAAAAATACGCTATATGACAACACAGTTAGGAAATTTAAAATCTAAATCGCTTATATTCCCACAAATGTTGACATATGGAAAACAATGTAAATGGACGCCACAGCTTAGATGATGCTATAGTATCAGCTTCCATGCGACATCGCTAGAAGACATCAAAAAGACATTACATGATGACCCCCGTGATCGTCAATCAGCATTAAGATCACTTACATTGGTTTCGATAAGTTAAAATTTGTGGGAATGTAAGTCAACATTATGTCCAAACTTAACATTTCTCTCTACTTATATCTAATTACAGAATAAGCAGCTTTCATATATATCGGTATTTTTTATTTTGTATTGGCATGCATTCGAAAAATTTATTCAGTGGCATCTCTAAGAAGTGAAAAGAGTTTGTAAATTATAAAAAATTTTATGTTTGTGGTTTGGACGATTTGAATATAATTTATGGACTTTTCAATGCATAAGAAAATTGTAAAAATGTTCTTACTTATATATTCCATAAGTTATAAGAAAGTTCTCTATGTAGCTGTTAACGTTAAGTAAAAATAAATACCTAATTTGGGTGATTCGCTCACTGTAAGCGGATGGTGGATTGTAGTAGTATAGAAAAAAATTCCAAATGAGAGATTTATTCATGCAACTGAAATAACAAAGACAAAAATATTAACAAACAAGATTTATTGCAGCAAATTTCAAGCAGCTTTTTCAAGATAAAAAAAATTTGCGTTCAAATTAACGCAGGATATGGCATCCTCCATGTTGTCGGCAGACGCGGCGGGCAACAAGGTGCCTGCGGTAACGACTAACGATGATGCATTAGCTTCGAATTCACGCTTATGTGCTAATGATTCCGATTTTGCTATGATTTGCGCTTTTTTCCAAAAATTTCATAAAGATTTATGTTTAGATTTACCGAATTTCAATCAACTGCAAGAATGGTTGACTAGAACAGATGAAGGTATGTTTGTAAATGCTAACAATGAATTATTTGTCAAAATTTTTTTTAAATGCCTAAATTTAGTTTCTTGTCAATTACGAGATCTGCACATAAAACTTTTAAGAAAAACTCGTAAAACCGTACACGAAAAAAGTTGGGAGTCAGCGTTAAGCAAGTTTTGTTTTACATATTCAGCCCAAGACGCCTGGGAAATTGAACGCTTTGGATACAAAAACTCTAGTATAAAAGTGAAATTGAGAATACTAAGGGTAATACTTACAATTAGATTAAATAATTTATAAATGCACTTAGGAAAAGGTAAATATATAAAGACAAATTTCCATTTCAGGAACTACTTGAAAGTCAATTTGAACGCAATGCAAAATTTCGGGCTAAAATTCTTACTTTTAGTGCAGACTCCTTAAGATTGCAACCTATAGGCCGTGATCGACTAGGTCACGCCTACTGGGTAACGCAGGATAGTGACTGCAATATACGAATCTATCAAGAACATTTAGACGAAGAAATTTGGCATCTAGTAGCCACAAACCGTATGGAGTTTGCAAACTTAATTACACGCCTGAAAGCAAATGAGGTAGTTTTACCCTCTGCAAATATCGGAGTAGTAGATGAAGACACGAATAGCAACAGTAGCATTGTTGTAAATAAAAGATCAAATTCTATAGATGAGCCAGATGACACACAAGAGTGTGATCGAAGAATTCCAAATTTACGTATAAAATTAAACACTAAGAAAGTAGAAAAAGAGGAAATTGAGCGAGAGAATGCGTTACTGCAGGGTGAGGACCAATCTACCAAGGAAAATTGTAAACTGCTTGACGAAAATGGAGAACTTAATGATGTTGATAAACGTGCAGAAATCGGACGCAATAAATGTGATAATCTTGCCGCAGATACTTCTGATGAAATGCAATTATCCAATTGTAATATAAAAGTAAAGGTAATTAACATTTATTTATTCTTGTATGTTAATTATAAATTTAATTTCATAGCCTTTGGACGTTTCGCAAGCTAAGCGGAAGCCAGAATCATCCGAAAAGCTCAGCTGTAATAACACTGATAAAAAAAGTACGAGTAGTTACTTAGACACTTCTCGGCTTGCTAAAGAAAATAATCAAAATAATATTCTGAAAAAAACATTGTCTTCTGTAATTGATTGCAAGTCTGAAAAGAAACGCAACAACTATGATGAAAATATCAAACCAATTTTGGAAGATTCTTCAAATTGTGAAGAGGAGGAGATAGATGATGAAGACATGGATTCTGCAGCTGCGGAAGAAGATGAGAACGAAGAAAAAGAGATCGAACCATTTGATGATAACGATGAACACTTTTTGAGTGAAGAAATTCAAGACCCTATTATTCAAATTCAGGGCGCTGGCTCCGGCAAAGAATGCGATGTTGGAAATGTGTGGTTGACCAACGTCTTACCATACTTTACAGACGATTATTCGTCCTTCGTAGGGGAAACAATCGAAGAAGAATTTTTTTATATACATGGAGATGGGTTAGGAAAAGATTGCTTAGTAGGAAACGAAAAAGGCAATGAAGATTTATCACTTTCAACTACGCCTCTGTTTACAAAGGATTCTTCGCCATCAAATAATACTTTAATGGCTGGAAGTCCGTCGAGTGTTGACGCGTCAAGTTGTTTAAAAGCAAAAAGTCTTAAAATCTCTACTAACGTTGAGGAAGAATCGATTGAAATGAAACCGCAAGCGACTGAAATTCACAGTAACCAGCATAACAGATCAAAAGTAAATAGTGACCTTAAACATACTATAGCAGAAGACGATAATGCCGAAGGAAATAAAAATAGTGCAGTGGCCGAACCTGTTTCGACGGAAACGAGTAAAGATGATTTTGTTAAAAATACTAAACACTGCCAGGAAGTATGTGAAAGTTCTGAAGAAGTGTCAGCAAACGAAGCTAAAGTTGAAGTAATGAATGAAGAAGAAAAAATTGTGGAACCCGGGCTCAACGAGGAAAGTGATGCTAATATTTCTGAAGAACCCGTTAGTATTGAAAAAAATAACCTAACAGGTTTCAATCCAGATGCAAAAGCGAGTAGTCCAACGGAAGCAAAAAATGAAGTAGAAGTAGTCGAGACAAAAAAATCTGCGTTGGAATCTCTTAAGAAAGAACTAAGGGAGTGCAAGCAGAAGTCCTTAGAAAATAGTATTCAATCTTTAAAAGAAATTAATTTACCAAATGCTAGCAAGGCCGTAGTATGGAGCCGTAAAAGGCGTTTCAACGAATTTACCTCTTTACAGAACTCACGTCCATCTAATTCTGAAAGTGAAATTGATATCAATTCAGAAAATCTTGAGGAACTGGCACAGGAATCTCAGGTGGGCGAAGACCTTGTTGTAGGTGGAAAAAGGCTAAAAATGCGCCCTAAACAGATTAATCCGGAAATTCGTAAAAAGGTGGAGGCGCAAAAAGTTGCAGCTAACGACGAAACAACATCATCTAGTAGTGGAGAAGAAGATTCCCGAAGTCGACGTAAAATAATATCGCCTAAAAAGCAGCTCCAAAAAAATGATGGGGCTTCTTTAAGTACATCTGTAAGCAGAAACTCAGAACAGGCAGAAATAGGGGACCTGAAAAAAATGGAAGAAGAAGTAAATTGCAGTACAGTAGTAAATACTGTTTCAAAAACTGCTCAGGTTACGGCAAAATGCAGGCCGTCTTTAGCAGAAATTATTGAAAAGAAGCTAAAAAGAAGTTGCAGACGAACAGATGCTACATCAACCGATGTAGCTAAAATTGAAAGTATCTCGCCTTCAAATAATATTCCTCAGACGAAAGATTCTCACATCTTGCAGCCTTTGAAAAAAAACCTTTTAACTCAATTACGACAAAAAGAAAAGGAAAGTGATGATGAGACTATTCCCAGAAAACGTACTAATAGTGACAATTCAACTACAAAGACCGTAGATGAAAACATCATAGACGCTATAGAAACGGACTGTAAAAAGGACAATCCTGCACTTAGCATTCAAGAGCAAACGTCTGAGAGACAGACAAAATTGAATAATAGTGCAAAGATCTTGCAGAACGAATTTGAGAAAGAGAAGAATAATGCAGAATCGAAATACACCAATCTCAAAGCCTGTGCAGATCTAGAGGAAGTTCCAGAAGATGTAAAGAAAAAAGACGTAAACGATGTCGAAAAAAAAGAAACGAGTCACGTAAAAAAAGATGATTCTTTCGAAACTCAAAAGTCTGTATCTAATAGGAGATCTGGTAGACGCGGTGGTGCAAATATTATTTACGCAGAATTACCGCAACCTAAACGGACGCGTAATGGTTCCAGAAATGTTGCCAAAACACCTTCGGAAATTCCAAGAGGAGATGTCTCATCGAAACATATAAAGCAAGATATAGAAGTTAATGAAATAAGTAAAGAAGTAAAGGAGAAGAGGAGGAATTCTTTTAATTTAGCGAAGCGTCTTGTATCAACGAAAGAAACACAAAGTTTACAAATCAAAGAGGAAGACACTACGAAGCAAAAGAAAGTTGAGACTGATTTAAGTCTTTCAAATAAAATACCAACCATCTCTGCCGTTAAAACGAGTACTAAAACGCCAACAATGCCTACTAATAAAACGTCAACTTCACCTAACAAAACGGAGGTGGTGGGTATCGCTCGCGGAAAAGGTTCTCGTAAAAAGCGGGAAGTTGATACTACTAACATTATTGAATCTACGGATGCAGAAACTCCTGTGCGACAGTCAAGACGCATAGCGCAACAAAAAATTCGTGAAGAAGCAGAACGCCGCAAGCTTGAGGAAATTGCTTTGAGAACTATGAAACAAGAATTGAAAAAAAAGAAGAAAGCTGAAAAACAAGCCGATCCTACAGTTGTTGAACCATCTGAACCATCGTCAGACACAGAAGAAAGTTCAATTGAAACAAAAAAGAAACGGCCTAGAAAAAAATTTCCAGGTAAAAATGGCAGTTGGTCGTCTGATTCAGAGGAACAAGAAGAACCCGACGAAGAAGATGATGAGGATCCACATCATTATGAGACAGATCCCGGCTCTCCCCTTTTCAAATCTGATCACGAGTTCTCGCCAGAATCGGATCTTGAAGATGAAACGCAAATTGTCCCTATGAAGCGTGCACGTACAGCGAGAAAGGAAGATGCTTCAGAAGGTGAGGAGAAAGATGAAGAAGAAGCTTGCCAGCAATGCGGCAAATCTGATCACCCTGAATGGATACTACTTTGTGACAAATGCGATAAGGGATATCATTGCTCATGTTTATCACCTGTCCTTTTCTATATTCCCGAAGGAGACTGGTATTGTCCACCGTGTCAACAGGATCAATTGATAGAAGCTTTAGAAAACCATTTAAAAGAGTTTGACAATCTAGTAGACCAGAAAAGGAAAGACGATGAGGAAGAAAAACGTTTGGCTGATCAAGAACCTAAACATTCAGAAAAAAGTTCTGATATAAGTGAGGAGAATGAGAAATATGAATCCCTACAATCTAAAATCTACAATGATATTAAAATTAATCGTGAACGAAAACAAGCTACCGCTAGAGCAGATCGTCATAGACGACGCACCAAACGTTCCTCCAGCGAATCTGAAAGTGAATCGAAAAGCCGATCGGCAACTGGTACAAATTCTAGAAGTAATTCTTCATCTTCTACCTATTCTGATAGTGATAATGAACCTATTTATAAATTACGCAAACGGCGACAAATAAATGTTAGCTATCGGCTTAATGAATACGACGATCTTATTAATTCTGCCTTGAAAAAAGAAATGGACGAAGCGGCAGGAGCTGGGAATTTGGGGCGAGGTAAAGATATTACAACTATTATTGAAGCGGATAAAGAAGAAAAGGCTCGACAAAGGCTGTTGGAAAATCAAGTGTCATCTAAGGAAATAGTAACAGACGGAGAGCGTTTACATTTGAATGTTGACGAAAACGTGTGCAAAGCAGCAGATGTTGAGAGCACTTGCCGAGATAATGAAAAAGATAGCGAAGAGGAGCCAATTAAGCGAAAAGTAAATTTAAAGCAAACTCTGAAGAAAAAATCTCGTAAATTGACAACGTTAGATGTCAGCTCTGAAGACGACGGTTCGGATGAAGATTTCAAAACTTCTTCTTTTGATGATGAAGAAGAGGAGGAAGATACTACAATTTCGACATCAACGGGTAGTGATTCCATTTTGGAGGTATATAGGCGACGTGGGAGTGGCAAAAAGAAACAGCGTAGAGCTGCACGTCGTTCTATACGAGAACGACGAAAAGATCGTAGGTTTATTATTGATGAAAGTGACGATGAAGACGATGACACTCGACCTTCTACGCTAAAAAAGAAACGTAGAGATGATTCGGATTATACAGAAAGTGAAGTTGATGACGATTACCTTTCTGAATTGTCTGAAAATATCGATAGTGCTGAATTGTGTGATGACACAACATCTGAAGATTCCGATGGAGCATGGAGTCCAAACAAACGTAAAAAACAACGTAAAATGAACCATACCGCACGAAAATCACCAAAACTTAAAAAACCGTTAGTGAAAAAACAGAAAAAAATCGAATACTCTGATGATGACGTTACTGAATCTGAGGAAGAAGAAATCGAAGAAGGGAAGGGTTCTGGTAAACAACCTCGTTCGCAAATACCAAAGACAATCGACACCACTCCGAAAGGAAAAGGTAAAACTACGGTTTCAAAAGGTAAAAAGAAATTAGACGTTTCAGACGAAGAACTTAGCTTTAGCGATAGTGGTGACAGCACAAGGCGAACACGGGGTCGACGTTATGCCTACATTGAAGACTTCGACGACGAAAGTTCAGATGGTGGCATTAAGCCAGGTGTGCAACGACCAGATACACCGCCTGAAGAACGTGAAAAATTTATAAAACGTCAAGAGGAAATAAAACGTATGTTAGCTGAAAAAAATGCGGAGGGTGCTAAACTAGCTGCTACTCCTCGACTAACTCCCATTAAAACCAGTTCTGAAAAGGACAAACGGTCACCTTCGAAGGTATCTGATTCTTTGTCAACCGTACCAATATCTGTAATTAGGCAGGCAAAAGCACTTGACATTGATTATCTCCAACGAAAGGGAGAACATTTGGATGACCTCGAAAATGATGTTGATGATGTTGATGATTTTGATGATGCTGACTTACCCGATGACTTACCTGATGACATGGACGAAGACGCAATTGCACGAATGGTTGAAGAAGAGGAAGAATTTAATGCTTCTGCTACCCGGGATTTGCCAGCCCCTGACGAAGTCTTGAAGACACCATCCGGGACTAAAGCCAAAACCAAAGATATGGACAAACTATCAGGTACACCTAGTAATATAATACCGGTTTCTTCAGCGGGAACAGTTTTGCCATCCGGCTTACAAGAACCAGTAAGGAAAAGACTACCGATGCCTACCATTTATCCACCGTTGTTACGACATCAATTTCCATTACATTGTACGAGTATTCCTACTTCACAAATAATACAGCGTTCACACACTGGGCCACCTGGACCGCCATCGCATTTATTGCAGAGCGCTTTATCAGCGCCTTTGTCACAACCACTGCAACGTAACTATACCGCTCAACCACCGACAACGCATCTAAATTTGGCTGATCGCTTATCGCATGCTACGCCAATCGCGTCGCTAACCTCGCAAGTTTTGGCCGGTAGATCATCTACGTCAAACGTCACCGGAAAACTGGCACTTATGCCGGAATTAGCATCAACGCAAGTTAAGTCAGCAACTCTCTCAAACCAACCAGAGTCTGCAACAATAAATGAGCCAAAACCCAGAGGGCGGCGGAAGAAAATAACTCCACTACGCGACACATTACAAAAACAACAAATTGCTGCAGCAGTTACTGCGGCTAATTCTGCGAGCGGCACTACAGAGAAATTGGGTCCCTCTTGTGAGTTATCAACTACACTCACAGCAATTCCCTCGAGCGTTATTAAAAGTGGGCCGCCCGCTCCTAATCCATTGCAACCAAGTGTTATCACAAGCCTATCCCATTTCTCGCATTCTATTGCAACCAACAGATCTGTGGGCACTCCTTATTCAACTCCAGAAGGTAAAATTACGCTTTTTACTAGATGAAGTTGATTATTTTCAATGTAGTTTCAGCTTTTTATGCGGCTAGGTCAACACTTGCTGTAGGACGTCATCGGGGTGCGCCTCCAAACTTATTGCCACCTCATCCCAATGTACGACCTACATACGGACCGCCTCCCTTACGGGGCTCAACATCTAATTTAAATCACTCCACATCGTCAACTGGCGCAAGCAATATACGGCCACGCTTTGCCACACCATCTTCATTGGCGGCAAGAGAGCTTTCTACGTTTATAGGTTCATCCCCGAGGCCGACGGCACCTAATTTGAATCCTCCTTACAGGTGAAGGAAAATATATTTTCCTTCGTCTTCCAAAGTATTAGCTAATTCCGTTTTTTTTTTTTTGTAATTTCAGACAGCAAATTTACGGAAACCCTAATTATGGACCGCGTATACACTCTCCTGCAAGTAATTTAAAACGAGCTCTACCACCCTCGCATGGGGCGGAGTATTCAAGTACTTCGCGTAAGTTTCTACAAATATCGTGCTTTCTGTTAAATACACTTGTTTTCGTATCAATCTTTTTAGGTCCTTTTCCGCCTTATGTATACTATCCCCCACCTCCCCCGCTTACAACACCGATTCCATCGCAACCACAAACATCCACTTCTACTCAAATAAAACAAACACCAATTCCGATATCGTCTTCAACATCTGTCATTGTTGCAGCTCCTTCTTCTGCTTCTCTATCCCCTGCTGCAATTGGCACATCTGATGCTTCTACCATAACTACAAAAATAATTGTATCTAAATCGCGATCGCCAACAGACAATGCTAGTGAAAATAAATCCCTAACCGAGTCACCTAAGAAGTTAACAACTTTGGGGAGCTACACAAACTCCAGTATAAAATCTCCGTTGCCTGTAGATGGTGAATCGTCCGGCTCTAGAAGTCCCTCGACCATACATCAAGACCAAACCGAATGCTCTTCTTCACCACAGACAGTATCTGATAGTGCAAATACGGCTCAACAACACTCCGAGGACGGAGAAGGAAAAGCCAGTGAATTTAGCGGCCTAGTGAGCTACTTTAGCTCTCAACATAGCGATTATAATACATAACAGTTTCAGGCCGTTTAAGATACTTAGCCCAGTATGCAAAATACAATACATTGAAAAGCTTTAAAGGAAATTCAAAATCTATCCTTTATTGTAGTTATCCTAGATTAACGTATACACGAACTTATTCAGACAATGAAATTTCGTGTACGATTCTTTAAAGCTTCTGAAATTGAATTTTGTGGAAACATTAGTTTATGCTGCGACGAGGAATTCGATTAAAAATGAATCTTCGTGTAATCAAGATGCGATTAATTATAAACTTTTTAATTATCATATTTATTTTTTTTTTTTAATTATTATTTGCTTTTGCATATAACGATGTATGTTCTTCAATAATTACGTATATTTTATTTTTACAAGCATATATATTCATAGTCTAGTTTAGTAGTACTCATTCGTACATTAATATTTTTATTATATATACATTATTATATATATATGTCAAATTTTCCCTCTGTTGCGTTTCATCTACAAATTTTTTTTCATAAGTAGTAAATTCTATTTTGAATTTGAATATTGCACTACTTTCGTAGAAAATCTTTTGTTTGGAAACTTTTATTAACTAACTACTCATATCGTGTATTCAAAAAAATTTATATTCACATTATAGTAACAAATGTTGTAATGACTGTTTAAATATATATATATATATATATATGGAAATATATATATGTATATATGGAATATATATATATATATAGAAAAAAGTTTTTGTCGTGTTATTTTCAAGATGCGCTTATTCAGTTCGATATATTAGAAAAGAACGTGCACAACCCAATCATACAGATGCAGCTTATATTGCACTTATGTGTATGTATCACATATATATCTGTTTGAACGATAAGTACGTAAATTGGCTGAAACGGAATCGAATACATCTCCTGTACGTCAGATGCAAGAAAACTTTACTAATAGCAATTCATATATATCGCAAGATTAAGTGATTGTTTATAGAGAACATACCAATCATAAAAATCACATAACGATATATTTCTTAAATATATATATATATATATATATTTCTTATTTTATACATATGTCTAAGTACATTGTGTAGAAATTTCTCGGTATTTTTAAATTTATTATCCTCGTATTTAGTATTTTTCAAAATGTGTCAAAATTTCCGATAATTGTTTGCTGTTATTTATTTTAAATGCAAAATTTAAAGCGAAAAAAATAAAAAACAGTTCATAATGAGTTTTTCTTCTCTTATTGTTTAAAAGAGGAATAAAACGTTTCTCTTGGTTATCCGTTTTATAAATTTCTTTCATTGTGTCCTGTTATTTTCTTGCATTTGAAAATCTTCAATTGTATATTACACATAAAATGTTACGTTTGTTACGTTATGTTCTAGCGAAATTGGAGAAAGAAATTTTTGTTTCTTTTTGTAACATATAAGAGAAAATACTTGAGAACCAAGTGTTTCATCTCATAATTATATTTGATCTTTGCTAAAGAAAAAGTGTCTCGTAACACTAAACATCTGATTATTGAAAAACAAAACATATTGACAGAGAAAAACAAAATACGTTTTGTGAGAAATAAACAAAAATTCGTGGCAATTTTAGAAATTATGGCAAATCTTAAGGATGATTTGGATAAGTATTTGTTGCTGCAAAATGATCAAAAAAAAAAATTTAATGTAAAAATACCTCAATTACCCGAATTGGGAAAAATATTTTCCCGCAATAATGAACCAGAAGCCAATAGTTGGCTACTTAAAGACACCCAAGATTCTTGTTGTCCAAAATTAGTGAGTTATTTATAAATCATAATAAAAGTAATAAATAGTTTTTAATATTATGCCTTTTTTTATAAATCGTTTCAGTCTCGCTTACAACGAGTTGTTGGCTTCGTAGCCTGTCTTGGTTTGGGCACTTTTTGCATGACTGTTTCGCTGCTTTATGTGCCTGTACTGTTGCTGAAGACGCGGAAATTTGCTTCGCTCTACACATTGGGGAGTTTATTTTTTATTATAAGTTTTTGCTTTCTGTCAGGATTCGTAAACTTTTTCAAGACGTTGTGTAATCGTGACAGATTTCTGATGTCAACTACTTATTTCGGCAGCCTAATAGCTACATTATATTGTGCTTTATGGGTGCATAGTACCGCCTTAACTGTGCTATTTGCTTTAGCTCAAATGATTGCTTTAGCATTTATGGTAATAAGTACAATTCCTGGTGGTGCCTCTGGAGTGAAATTATTCGGTTCTTTATTTAAGAGTAGTGTTAGTAGATCTGCAGGATCAAGTACTTTGCCAGTTTAATAAAGGTACTTTTGCAGTTTTGATATGATTTTCAATAATGTATATAGATTTTAAAATTTTATTTTAGTAATTAATTTTAAATTTTATTTTGTATTTAATATAAATTTTTATTTTCAAAATAAGTTATTTTCCCGTTAGGAAGTTTTTTGATAAAGCATATAATAAAAATTTTAACGTAAGTTCGAACATCGGGATTAAACATGCACATGATAACTACTTAGTTTTGTCTTTGCATTTTTGTAAGTTTGAAAACTCCTCATCATGCAATGAAGATGGCTATATCATTCAAACACTGTTAAGTTTTTTCAAATTAGTAGTTATTTATCAACGTAACAGCAATTGCTCTATCCCTTTGTATAAGAAAGCTTTCAAGTTTCCTCGTAAACCACAACGAAGATTGTTTAAAAGATGCCAACAGCATATAAATAAGTGCAGTAAGAGAGTGTAATAGAAAATTCAACTACAACTCTCTTCTTATGTTTACGTTTTTAGTTTATGAGTATAGCGTTTTACGAAAATCTGGAGCCTATAGCGTTATACGAAAACCTAAAGTGTATAGCGTTTGACGTAAACCTAGAGCGTATCTCATAAAATAAGTTACCTATGTAACCAGTATCAGTTTTAAAAATTGATTGACTTTTTGCCATACCAATTTACAACATACCAAATGATACTGAAGAAATCTTTTACTCCAGTCTGGAGTTGTGGTCAAATTCTTACAGTAAACATCTTCTTTGCGACTGCGTAAATCTTACTCTTATTAGAAGAATTACATTTAAAACAACTAATTCCGCGGGCATGCTGAAATCAGCTACCACTCATAATATCAAATTAATATATTACTTTGCTAAAACTACTAGACTTAGTATTTTATATTTGTTTCTTAAAAAAAAGAGCTGATAGCCTATGTTGCTGATGCTCAATCCATTTCTCTAGTCTATGAATTCACTTCATTTTAGTCTAGAGATTATAATAATAATACAACTTAATTGTAATAAACCAATTTTTTAATGTATATTGAATTTACGCAACACTTCTTAGCTGTTAAATATATATAAATTCATAATATCTTGATATTAAGCTCGTTTATACCATTCGCTAGGTCGTCTATAGTTTACATTTTCATATTCATTCATATGAATACGTTTGATTGCTGAGATGGGATATGAAAGTACGAAAACTCAGTGTGTATGTGTATGTGTCAGTACATTAAGGAACACATTCAGATATATATATATATATACATAATATTATACATATACATAAGTATTGTGTGTTGTTGGTTGGCAAAGTATTTGCGCAACTCAACACTTTCATATACACATATTTATGCTTGCGAGCATATATCGAAAAACTGTGTACCACAATCGTTTAACATTTGATTAATTTACAGCTACGGACACCAGTTTACATACATGCATACATACATGCGTCCATACAAACAGAATAATAAGTATCTGTTTACACAAGCTTAACGCTGCATATGTATTAGTATTTGCATACACAGGTATCTACGAAACATTCTTTTTCTGTGTCATAAGCACTCACCCACTTCCCTTGGAAGACTTAAAATTAAGTCGACAAATAAGTTACAGCCACATTTTTTTTGGTTGCGTTTTTCTTCTCCTTGTGAGCTGATGACGATGATGATGACGAAGATGGTGATGATGATGCACATACATTTTAAACTCTCCGGTACGCATATATGTGTAAGTAAATGTGTATATTCATATGGGTTTGAATGTGTGTTCATTAGTATTTTTAAGCATTAAAAACCGGTATGTAATTTGGTTGTGTTTAAATTATTAAAAAATCTTCATTGCATATTTATACCGTTATATGTATGTTTCGTTTGAATTTCCTTTTCATGCGACGGACGGCCTCTCTTTAAACGAGCCAATACAAACATGTTGACATTTTATGAGAATACCCAGCATCGTGTAAAAAACCGCTGATTATTATTAAAATGTGTTTTTAAATGATGCAGAATTTTTGAATTGATTTTCTTTTTTTATCGTTTTTTTTCAAACCAGAAAGAAAACGTGATATGAAAGGTTTTTGTATATGAAGACGGGGGAACTCTGGTGATATATATAATATATGTCTTCTCCAAATCTTTAGCGAAGAAACAGGAAATTATGTCGACTGATTGGTTCAAAGAGTTTGGATTTGAAGAAGTTGTTGAGAAGAAATTTGTGCCCAAAAACGTAATGCGTGTATTTGAAATGGATCCTATTGTACACACACTGAGCAAAGCAATTATCAACCTAAAAAATAAGTGAGCTGAAGGTCTTACTAAACATGAAAGGAAAAATCGTCTTTCGCAATAGACGCGCCTTTGGTCGCATCCAACAAACACTAATCGAGAAATGACAACATCAAGTTCAGTTGCAAGAGTAATGGCAGAAAAACCTATCTTTGTTACACATTCACAAGAAAAAAGAAGCAGACAAATTCCGCCAGAGAGTGATAATGAAATGATAACAACGATGATAAAATGATCGAAGACGAAGGCGGACAAGCATTTGTAAAGGAAAGAAAGATAGTTGGAACGGTTCGGAAGCTGAATCCATTCGATAAAAAAAAGCAAAAATTTATTTTCTTTTTCTTTCACATTTCTCTCTCTCTCTTCTCACTCTTTCTAATGATTTTCTGCAAAACAGCTGTGCTGTATGATAAGTTTGTTTACTTATCGTGAAATTGTAAGATTTCGATGGTTTTTGTTTATTTTTGCATTGTTTACTTGCTTCTCGCTTATCTGTCCATTTGTTTACGTTTCGAAGCGAGAATTGCCATTTCGTGTTCATTTGTAAATTACAGATAATAAATTTCACACCTCCTAAGAAGAAGGAGAATAGTTTTCATTGAATATTCTCAACGTCAGTTCGTTGTAAAATCCAAGAAAAAAAGAATTTATATAATTGCAAAATGTTTGCTCTCAAATGCCCGGTTTGTGTAACAAAAATTAATTTAACGATTTCACGTAATTTGCATATCAAAAGAATAGAATTACTAAAGGTAAAAATTGCTATGTTTGTATTACGATGCAATCTAACTTTTGCACATTCCTCTCTAGAAATGTTGCTCTATTTTGGGCGTAGAGCAATCTGCTGATCAAAATACAGTACGCCGTGCTTACATCGAATTAGTGAAGAAATGTCATCCGGATTCTGGTCAGCCAGAAGCTTCAGAAGACCGTTTCCGTCAAATAGATGAAGCATTTAAAATTTTGCAAGAAAAATTTGCTAAAAATCGACGCGGTATCTTCGAAGACGATGAAGAAGAGGTGCCTGACATTGAACACACTGCTCCTCAACATCGTCAATATTTAAGTTACGAAGGTTATGGCGTCGGAAATCCTTTTCAGCGCCAAAAACAGTACCAGCAAATAAAAGCCATGAAAGCACAAGAGCGTGTTTTAAAGCATCGCATGGACAAGTCACAAGCTGGCGAAAAAGCTCTAATGAAAAAGGGAGCCTTTTTTGCAAAAAATCATGCTTATAAAACTAAATACGGCTTTGATCGTGTGGTAGAAGATTATATACAAGAAGCTATGTCCAAGGGAGATTTTAACAATCTTAGTGGTGCCGGAAAACCTTTATCTAATGCGCAAACACAAAATCCCTACTTGGACTTCACTACCCATAAGCTAAATAAGATTTTGCTGGACAATGGTTTTACACCGGAATGGATTACATTGCAACGTGACATCAGAGAAGCTTTAAAAGAGTTGAAGAAAAAACTCAAACAAGAACGAATTTACTTCGGTGAATATCCTCTGAGTGATATGCAAATGAAAGTTTGGGAGGATGTCTTAGCAAATTATGATGAAGAAATAAAACAAATTAACAAAAGCATAGACAAATACAATTTAATAGTGCCTATATTTGACCACCAGTTTTTCCGAGTAAGCTTGCACAAATTATCTGAAGATATTTTAAAAGATCCAGATTTACCTAAAGATCAGCCGCGCCCATCGGGAAATAGTGGAAGAGATGAAAATGTAAATTCAAACGATACAAAAACAAATATTTTTGGTTTCTTAGGCTCACTGTTTTAACACAAAACTGATTGTTGATCAAAAACGAAACAAGTGATATAATTCTTAAAAGTTAGATTTTAATTTTTTATTGTTGAAATGATTTTCTATATAATTTAAAAGATACAAAAACTCCTTACGAATCTTTTATCTTCAAGCTCTCAAAATACTTCCGTCTTTTCCTAGAGTGACACTACCAGTTACTACTAAATGCAGGGCACGGGGATAAGCGTAGTATTCGGCTTTATGTATGCGTTGAGTAAGGAATTCTTCCGTATCTCCCGGCAATATAGGGACCGAGGCTTGAACTATGATGGCGCCAGTATCTACGCCCTAAAAACATTTCCGAAAGAATAGTTTAAAAGAAATTTAAAAAAAAAAATGTTTTATTTTACCTCGTCAACAAAATGCACCGTACATCCTGATTCTTTATCTCCAGCATCTAAGGCCTTCTTTTGAACATGCAGTCCCGGATGTTTGGGTAATAGTGAAGGATGTATATTTAGTAGTTTTCCTCTCCATTGCTTAACAAATGATTCACTAAGCACGCGCATAAAACCAGCTAAACATACAAAGTCTACTTCAGCTTTTTGCAAATGTTTAGTCATTTCTGCATCGAATGCGTCCCGTGAAGTGAAATCTTTATGAGATATAACAACAGTCGGAATACCCGCGAGCTTTGCTCGCTCTACTCCCATCACGTCAGACTTATTGGATATAACCAATACTATGTCGGAATGTAGGCATTGCGAAGTGTCACGTGAGGCATTAATCAAAGCTTGCAAGTTAGTTCCAGATCCAGATATCAATACTGCTACACGTTTACGAGGAGTATTGATTACTCTTTGTATTCTTGTTAAGTTTTGTGTGAAGTTTTCCACAACTACCTGAGGCGCATTGGGAGTCTCTCTACGTTTAACGCAACCTATCTTGCTGGCTCGTTCTGAATATTGCAGTTGCTCCATTACTTGTTGTTCATACTTCGGATCCACTATCAGAACCATACCTAAACCACAATTATAAGTTCGCTGCATTTCTGCTGATGTAATGTTACCCTTCAAAGCCAACCATGCAAACACCGGTGGTATAGTAACGTTACTAGCATTCAAATGTACTGCTAAATCTTTCCTCAACACTCTAGGAATGTTTTCTGTAAGACCTCCTCCCGTGATGTGGGCCATTGCTTTTATAAGTCCTTGGTGCAATAGAGGAGCCAAAGCTTTTACATAAATTTTGGTAGGTCTTAAAAATTCCTCCCCAAAGGTTGCATTACTAAAGTACGCTTTATCAGCGAAAGTAACGCCGGCGACTTTCATGACAGCATGTACTAAACTGAAACCATTACTGTGCACACCAGATGAAGGCAATCCTATAAGAACGTCTCCTGGCTGTATCTCGTCCATTTTTGGTAGTGTGCGCGAATTTTCTGCAATACCTAAAGAGAAACCTGCCAAATCGTATACATCGTTTTTGTAAAGTAGGGGTACTTCGGAGATATGAGTATCTATTAAGCTGCTCGCTGCTTGTCGGGAACCTTCCGCCACTCCATCCATTATTTGGGAAGACATATCTTCTTTCACTTCCCCACAAGCGTAATAACTGGAGAAAGTATATGGCTCAGCTCCATTGCAGAGAATATCATTGACACACATGGCTACTAAATCTATACCAACAGTAGAATTGCGTTTGGTTTGTTGAGCAATTTTTATCTTTGTACCTACACCATCAGTGCCCATAATCATAATAGGGTCTGTAAATGTTTTCGGAACCTCAGTCAACCGTTTGCCATTTTTCGCTTTATATGTCTCCGACCTTTGCTCGGACTTTTGTGTCAGAGCTGTCTGCAATGCACGATAATGAGTTTCCTTCAATTCATTAGAACCTGTCGCGCCATATTTTGTGGTTAGTTTTCCTAAAATTTCTGTGAAATTCTTAACTGTAACTTGGTGGGATGAAGATTTCTTTTTCAATGTTCCCAAATGTACTGCATGTTTTAAGAGTTCTCTCCAATTAGTATCAGTTTTGGATATCACCATCACCATACCCACGCCACAATTGAGATTTTCCAATAAAGTATCGGGTTTCAGCTTAAATTTCGCAGTCAACCAAGGGAAAACTTCAGGAATTTCTAATTTGCTGAAATCTAAACATACTTCAAAGTTATTTGGTAAGATTCTGGAGACGTCCTTCAACAAGCCCGACGTTATATGAGCTACGGCCTTTATCGCTTTTAATTGTATCAATTGTAAAACATTTTTAACGTAGACAAGAGTAGGTTCAGCCAATTGCTGACCTAACGTTTTGTTACGATCACCAAATTCGGATTTTTTGTTAAGATCAATATCCAAATTTTTTACATGACTGAGAATGGTATTAAAACCAGCACAATGTAGACCACTGGAGGGTAATGCCACCAACAAGTCGCCTTCTTCGTACAAATCAAACTTAGGCAACTCGTTACCTTTCTCAACAATGCCCACGCAATAGCCGGCTATGTCATATTTACCGATCTCATATACCGAAGGCATTTCAGCCGTCTCGCCACCTTTTTTTTTAAAGGAGAGATAGAATGGAATGAGTCCCGTTGCTACTGGATGTAATCTAACTCACCCACTAAAGCGCAATTTGCGGCACGACATCCATCCGAAATACCCTTAACTATCTGAGCAGCCAGAGGAACTTCCAACTTACCGCACGCTATGTAATCCAAAAATGCAACTGGTTCTGCTCCCGATTCCAGAACTTCATTAGCGCACATAGCAAATAAATCATAACCTAAGGCTTCGTACATATCGTGAGCCAAAGATAACTGAATTTTAGCACCTACGCCGTTCACCGCCTCGCAGATAACGGGATTTTTATAATTCAATTCTTTTAAACGGAATAGACCACCAAATCCGCCTAGCCCTCCTAAAACGCCTGAACGTTTGGTACCTGCAGATAAAACTTTGATTCGTTGCACCAGGGCATCGCCAGCGTCTATGTCAACACCGCTGTCTTTGTAGGACAGAGAAGTTGTTTGACTGAACAAAGACGAGAGAAATGTGCATTTTATTCAATAAAGTTTTACTTAAATGCTTACCATTTAAAGGCTTTTTGAGCAATATCCGAACGAAATTGGGCCCCGCCTCCAGAAAATTGGATGCTTTGACATATTTTCGTAGAAGCCTGCGCAGCTTGTCTCAGGTCTGAACGCAAGGTTACAGCTATTAGAACGCGCCCTCCATTAGTAACCAATTTACCGTTAGCATTTGTGGCAGTACCGCTATGGAACACCATCTGATCTGCAGTATTTCGGGGTATGCCTAAAATTTTTTGATTAATATATTTAACATAAATATTTATAATCACTAAATAAAATACTATAAGACCAGAGATCAAGATTAACTATTACTTTAATCCTATTGATCACATTTGAATGAAAGTTTTCCACTTTCTCAATCTGCGCTTAATTTTATTTACCTTCAATAACGCAACCCTTCGTCGAAGTTTCGGGATAACCCGCACTTGCCATGACTACTCCAACTGTGCTGATTCCATTACGCCATTTCAAATCAATCTCCCTCAAATTATTATTGCAACAAGCAAGCATCACATCAAACAGATCAGTTTCCAATAAGGGTAAGATAACCTGGGTCTCTGGATCACCGAAACGACAATTAAATTCCAATGTCTTGGGTCCATCCGGTGTTAACATCATGCCCGCATATAAAACGCCGCAATAATTTATGCCTTCTGAGCGTAGACCAGTCAAAGCCCTTTCTAAAACTTGCGTTCGAACCAATTCTAAGGCTTCAGTTGAAATTATAGGGCAAGGGCAATATGCACCCATACCACCGGTGTTAGGTCCTAAATCATTGTCCTTCAAGCGCTTATGATCCTGAGCTGGCAGCATAACACGGACCGTATTTTTATCAACAAAAGCCAAGACGGAAACTTCTTCGCCCGTAAGCAATTCTTCCACAACAACAGTTTCACCAGCAGAACCGAATTTCTTGTCACCGAGTATCTGTTCAACTGCTTGACACGCTTCATTAGCATTTTCGGCCACCACTACACCTTTACCAGCTGCCAAACCTGACGCTTTAACCACCAATGCTCTATAGGTAGCGCTATAAAAAGATATGAGATTTTTTAAATTATTTGCGCATTAAAATAAAATCATCTTATACCTTTTTATAAATTCTTTAGCTTTTTGAGTACTAGTAAAGCTCTCATAACGGGCTGTAGGTATTTTATGTCTCAACATAAAATCCTTTGCCCATTTCTTGTCGGCCTCAATTTGTGCTCCATTCTGACCAGGACCGAAACATCGTATGCCCGCTCTTTGTAAAACGTCACCTAGTCCTTGAGCTAAGGGATCTTCGGGACCGACCACAACCATGTCAATTTTCTTATCCAAACACCATTTTGAAATGGCCTAAGTAAAAGATCGATATTCGCATTAAAAAATATAACGGATTTTGCCATAATAAAAGGTAAATATATGAACAAGTAAGTGTCAAAGTAACATCTTGCGGAAAATATGAGTTATTCAAGTTACTTAAAACACCTACAATGGGGGAATATTCTTTTTGTCATATTGTTTGCAACAGCGGGAATACCCTATATATTTCTGATCAGCATAAAGTCGGTGGCAAACATTGGCGTGGTTTCAAATTTGACAAAAACTTTGGAAGTTTCTGCATGCAGGTTTGTACTGAAAATAGGCCAAATCCGTGCAAGGATATGAATACAATGCACCATAAATAATACCTGTGCTTCTGAGTGTTTTTCTCATTACTCATAAAATGTAACAAAAAAACAGTAAACATTTCCATATGCTTCGTATAAAACAGGAAAAAATTTGCACGCCTACTAAGTTATAGAGTATTAAAGTTCATTTTTTTTGGAGGTTATTTTAAGGTGAAGAACGTAAAAGAAATGCTCATTACTCATAAATGAAAAGCATCGATCGTGCTCGTCCAATATAATAAAATATTGGCATTGATTTCTTGTGAAATCAGCTGTAACAGCAAGAAAAAGCTTCGGAAATTTCATATATTCTCGATCAGTGTTAAGTTCGCAATCCATCAATCGTATCTGTTCATCCGCCTATCCATCTGTCTGTCTGCTGATATGTGTAATGTATGCAGTAACCATTTTCCCGGTCGTAAAAATTAAGATATCTAGATGAAATTTAGTAAGGACGTTTAAGCTTCTTGCGTCTGCATTGATATTGAAAATGGGCCAAATCGGTCGCAGGACACGTTCATACTGTAATGTAACAGGAAAACACTTCTGATTTCTGGTTGTTTTGCTCACTACCTTACACCCTATATAATAAAAATTTTCACATAATAGCAAAAATAGATTTGCCACGCCTTCCCAGGAGTACAGAAAAATTAATTTTTCAAACTTTTTTCGACGAATGTAATTTTCTTATCTGTTATATTTATGAAACATTTCTTTTCCATTCTCTCTACACAAGGCTTAACTACTTTAGTAGTATTTATAAAATGATATTCACTGAGTGAAATGATATTTATAATGAGTCCAGTAAGTATTTGGACAGTAAAATTCCACAGTAAAATTATGCAAATATTGTTCACGCTGGTTTTTCTACTCGAATACTTGTCAAATGTGTGGAAGCTTTGTATCTTAAAACTTTGAAAATTAAAATTAAATAGATATTTTTGCTCGACCTTTTACGAAAATAATCATCGATATCCGTAACGTATACGATACCTATTAATAATAAGAAGCGTTTCTTATTTCATTTTCAAACAGATAAAAGCCGTTTTAAGAAGAGTCGTACCGCAGCAAAGCTCAACCTTCTCGCATTTTATTTTATATAATAGATCTACTAGACAAGGACACGTTTTAATAAGGAAAACTATTACACCCGGACAATAGCGATAGGGGAATATGTATGTAGAAGATAGATTGTAAAATTTTATTGCTTTGATTTCGATCTCTAAGATGTTCCTCGTTCCTCCTCCATCATTACTGCTTTCAAGAACATAACTAATTTCGAGCACGATTTAATAACTGCAGAGATCGGAAGTAAAATCTCAATACAAATCAAGGTTTGAAACTTTTTTACATTACATTTCGATTATATTTAATGACGGGAGCAGGATTTAATAACTGCAGAGATCGGAAGTAAAATCTCAATACGAATCAAGTTTTGAAACCAATTATATATAATGACGGGAGCAGGATTTAATAACTGCAGAGATCGAAAGTAAAATCTCAATACGAATCAAGTTTTGAAATTTTTACATTACATTTCGTTTATATTTAATAACTGCAGAGATCGGAAGTAAAATCTCAATACGAATCAAGTTTTGAAACTTTTTTACATTACATTTCAATTATATTTAATGAGGGGTTGTTTATACGCAGGCGCCATATTTCAAGCTTTTCGTCTCCTGTGAAATACTGAAATACGATCAACCAATAGTTGATAAGCTTTGTTTCTAATCAACGAAGCAAGTTTAAAGCATTATTCAATCTGAATAAAACGTCTCTTAGTGACTTAATTAATTTAAGATTAGAATTAAAATTCCAGTATTTCGATTTTATATGAGCCAAACTAGAATCAATTAAAACATATTTTTGAAAAAAAAACTTCCGCAGTTGCGCTTGTTAGGATTTGAAAAAGACTTATTCTATTAAGATTTTTAAATAAAAATCGAATTTTAATGTGAAATAATATGAAAGAAATTCGGACATGATGAAGATGTTCAATTAAAAAATTCAATTGATGCTCAACTGGTGGTGGTGCATCAATCATTTAATTGATTATTACTGTGAGTACTAAACGAAATTAAAATTATGAACTGGTTTAATTTATTTCTTAATTTTTATAACAATTATTTTTGGTCATAATGGCAAAAATTCATTTTAGTCAAGTTCTTAACCGTTTTCTCGCCCTCTTGCTCAGACCGTTTATGCATACAAAAAAAAAAAAAAAAATTTCACGAGTCGTAAAAATGCTAAATAAGTTATAAAATTAATACATATATGTACAAAATATGTGGACCTTTTTTCTTTTTTAATATGCAGATTTTTATAAAAACCGAATGCAGTCTCAAAATATTCAGCAGTTTTCTTAAAATATTCATCAATAAAACTAGTCAAGCGATACCAAGAGAGAAAGAGAAAAAAAATTTAAAAAAAATATATATATATATAAAAGAATCAAAAAAAAAAAAATACAAAATGAAATTTGCAGTAAGTGTAAAATGAAATTTGAGAAGTTTTCCAATCAATTCAGTACAATTTTAAATGATCTTTCTCCTCTCTATATAGTCTATTTTGTTAATTTTATCATTAGTAGTCTTAAGGACTAATTCACAACATACCGATCATTCAAATGAGAAGGATTCACATATCGTTAGCAACGAAATTGGAGTAAATGAAGGTGATGGAACTTATAAATACGGTTTCGAGACCTCGAACGGTATTAAACGTGTTGAGCATGGTTCGTCAGAAGGCCATATTGAAGGTACTTCTGCCTATGTTTCACCGGAGGGTGTAGAGATCAAAACCACTTATATAGCTGATGAAAATGGTTATCATGCTGTCGGTGAGCATATACCAAAAATTCCCGAATATATAATACGTGCTTTAGAATATATACGTACACATCCATACGTTGAAAAAGATTATTATACGGGTGAATTTAAAACACCTCGGACACCAACCATACCCACGAAAAGTTCACTTAATCATCATTTTAGACAATAGGTTTTGTGAGGAGATATAATATTTGAAATATACTCGTACACTCGTACACTCACGTATTTTATAATAGTGTTTTTGAATAATCAAGTTTTTTGTCTCATTTTTGGCATTTTTTTTTTTTTTGTTCAATCATTTATTCTCATATTTTTACAATATTACAAGCAGTAGTAGTTCACCTTTTTTTGGTGTGTCGTAGGGAGGCATGAATTAATGACAACTTTTCTTTAAATAAATGTTTCATTAATTTTTTTTTTCTCTAGCAAACTGTACTATAATTTAAAATTTCGTAATTTATTTTTGTTAGTATTACGCATAAATATATATATATATATATATATATATATTCTCGATTTACGAGTATTTTACTAACATTTTCATCTATAAGTTTTGTTCTCTTTCTATCAAAAACTTTTCCTAATTTCAATACAATAATCAATAATAATTTGTTAATGGACGAGTTTCTATCTTTTTATGCGAATAAATTGGAATTTATAAAATATTAAAAAAAAAAAAAAAGCTTTTGTCTTAATATTTATTGTATTTTTTTCTTTAGCTTAGTAAGAGATTTTTTTGTTCTTTTTTTTTTTGTTAAAAAAAAAACTTTCCTCATAAGTTTAACGCGAAATTTCTTCTATAACATCAATCCTTGGTTTAGCGTTGACAGCAGCAGCAGTAGTATTAACTTTAAATTAAAAATAATTTAAAGCGTTTAATTATTATTCCAGTTACTTCTTAATCTTTTCTACATATATATATATATATTTATATATTCTATATATATATATAAAGCGTTAATAATAATCGTATAAGAGTGAAGTTTTAAAAAATTTTTACTCAACCCAATACAATTTCACAAATAGCTTTAGCAACTAACAAAAATTCTACGTAAACACCAGATTTGTTGAGATTATTGTCTCGCAATATTTAATAATCGAAAAAAGTTACTTTGCCTGTTGCTTTTATAGACTGCATAGCATTTATTATTTTTAGTACTACTTACTGTGTACTAATATCTGTTATTGTATTTGTGTTTTAGTTAAACTTTTTCAGAAAATTAACAAAAATTTAAGTCATTTCCCTCGAATTTATAAATGTAATCGAATTTGTTTTCAATTAATTAAATGCTTAATAATTTCATCTGTTTTGTACCAAACACCAAAGATTACGGGTACATTCAAATTGTTATTTGCTGTAATACCCAGAAAGAAGCTTCAGAGAATCTACAAGTATATATCTACAAAGTATATTTATTCTCGATCAACATTAAATTTAGAATCGGTTTAAACCTGTCCGTCTGTCCGTCCTAAATAAACATTTTCCTGGCCGCAAAAGTGAAGATATTGGCCTCCAACTTGGCAGCAACATTCGAAATTCTTGCACGCGGGCTGTTATTGGAAATGAGTCAAATCGATCAAAAAACACATCAACAGTGGAACGTAAAGTGACAACACCTCTGTTTTTTGGTTGTTTTGTTCACTACTTATAAACTACAAAAAAAAAAAAACAAAAATTTTCACTGTACTCAATAAAAATAGGAAAAAATTTGTCACGCCCATTTATTAAATTTCAGTTTTTTTTTTAACCTTTTCTTAAGGTAAAGTCGACGGGTATAAAAGATTCGCCACAATCGAGTATAATTTTCTTACTTGTTTTTTATTAAGTTAAGCTAACTGATTTAAGGGAATAAAATTTTAGTCCATACAGAGGATAGACAAAGTAATGTGAGCACTAAGTTGCTCAATGCTGAATAACATAAAACTATGACGACAAAAGTAGCAGCACTCGATACTTGTTTACATAACAATGTTTCGACAAAAAAAGTGTGGCGGGAGCTTCACAAAATTGACATTCCCGGAAGAACTGTGCAATTGCGAAATCCTTTACAACGTCAGGTGTTCATGTTATTTTTTTCATCATTTCTATGTACATGGCAACGTGCAATCTGAAAGATTGTGTAGTGAAAGCATCGATTGAAATGCTCCTTCTTTTCACTCTGATAAAAGCAGACTACTGCCCTTCTTAAAGTTCTTTGCTATGGAAGTTATTCTAACTACTATTTAGTTAGTTTTTGTGATACGTCGAAATAGTATCAGGACGGAAAAACTGGTAGAGGTTTAATTGGTTCAATGACCTTTTTATTTAAGATAAGATAGCTTTAGATTGATTTTCCGATATATATATAGAAAATACGAAAGTCAAAACTTAATCCATCAGGTTCAGTTTTTGTAAAAGAGAAAACTCCTCGTACGTATGTTTGAGGTCCCAATACACTGCTTGGGGAGTGCTTTTTACTTGACGGCTATAGAAAATACGAAAGTCAAACTTAATCCATTAGGTTCAGTTTTTGTAAAAGAGAAAACTCCTCGTACGTATGTTTGAGGTCCCAATACACTGCTTGGGGAGT